>JAEQBH010003045.1:0-238103 GCA_016808115.1 Tetrastigma voinierianum | reverse complement strand
AACGATTTTAATTATACGCTTCCATCGATGATTGTTAGCTTAATCAATAAAATTAGTTTTTCTTTAAAAAATAAGAAACAAATTTAAATAGCTTATGACATTGCCGTATTTATTAAAACTATTATCGATACGCTTAAAATACTGCAGAACACTATTTTAAATAATATTTGAAAATTATTTTTTACTATATAAATTTAATGTTTTATGTGGTTATAATGGTCTTTCTGAATAAAAAAAGAACAAAAATATTTCCTTATTTTCTCGTTTCATATTTTTTTTAGAATAAAACTGTTTTAAAAAATATGAACTAAACATGAATTTTTTTTTTTGTTGTGTTATGTGTTTACAACTTTTTTTTCTCAATATATAATGCCAAAAACTGTTCTTAAATTAAAATAGAATGGTGACGGTAACATAAGTGCTAAGACAGTGGAATCTAAAATTAAGCCCTTATTTAATGGGAGCCAAGTGGGACCCAAATTAAAAGTTTATCCTATGTTTGATTTTTCTTTTAAATTATTTATTTTATTTTTATTTTCCCAATAAAATGTCAAAATACATAATAGTAATTAACGTTAATATCACTTACTTTTTTTTTTACAACTAAATACTTTAGCTTAAAAATATTACAAATTATTTTTACTAAGCACTCAAACTCATAACTTCCCTCTCAATGTCTTATCTTTTTAAAACGTTAAGTGTTTTACTACATAAACTATACATGATAGACATATCATTTACCTTCTTATAATTGACAAAAACACCATATTAAGAATTGGTTTGAGAGTGATTTTACTCAAAAAAAAAAATAGTGTAAATGTTTTATCTGAAATTATTTTCAAAGTGAATCACTTCTATTCTTTTCAATATATATAAATTATTTTTAATACTATACATGTTTTTTTTAAATTGCATCATAATTTATAAAGAATATAATAGGATTAGTTATCAATTAAATTATAAACCTAGCCACCGTCTAATTAAGAAAAATGATTTTCCTATTATGCGTCAAATAATAATTAGCTAAAGTAAATCTCACTAGTATGTGACATGTCTAACATATATTAATTAATCAAAGAACATAAAAATATATATTATATACATAATAAACATATTGCCTAGTCATATTTCATACGCTATTAACATATTAATCCAGAATGGACCATTTGAACTAAAAATATGAATTCTGCCATAATTAATTACCTAAAATAGTACCCCCTTTTTTACAGCACCCAAAATAGTGCATATTCTAAGCAATGCAGTCACAATACAAAATTGTAAAAGAAACTTGATTAGAGGTTACCTGCAGGTATATGAAATTAAGGTAGAGTTGTGTTTATATAAAAAGAGTACACTTCTGTTAGCCTTTTTTTCTTAATTAAGAATAAATGATTTTTTTTGGTCATTTTTAACATAAAATCATTCATTTACATCTATTTTCGATTAATATCAGCTTTACATGCAGATAATTGTTTATCATCCTCAGCGGTATGCGATCAAGTCTTTGTGACGACATTTATTTGTTAAATACACAAGGCTTTATTCAGATTCAAAAGCGAAAAGATATCCGATCAAACGATACAAATCAAATTAATTTGGCCATCAATACGCCGTAGAACTAGAACTACGATTTTAACCAATAGTTATATAAAATATATACGCTTAACTATCAAATGTTTATAGGCTTTGAACTGTTTCATTATTCTATTAACCTTGATGATATTCATCTTTTATGATTTTTAACTATTTTTATTATATATTTCTATCGATGTATTACTAGTTTGAATCAATAAAATTATTTTTCTCTTAAAAAAACACGAAATACTTAGGGCCAATGGTTTAAGGTGAGTGGGGCCAAAAATTAGATGCGTAGTTGTGGTCATTTCAGTTGCAAAAATTACCACAAAACAAAAAAAAAAAAAAAATTATGGGTCATATGTGCATAGCCTAGCTTCGCCCCTGAGGATACCATTTAATAAAAGTAAAAAACAAAATCATCCTCGATGTTGTTAAATGAGAGAAAAGTAAGGTAAAATCGAAAACTTTCTAAGAAAAAGCATGTTCATAAACCATGACTCATATTTCAAAGGATAGTATTAATTTTAATCTGTTTAAGCAAACCACATGTCACAAGCTTAATAATTGTTAGACTTCTGAATAGTAACAATAAAACCTATTATTCAACAATGGACAAGTAAATCATTTTTCAATTGACAAGTAACCAAAAGTCAAAACCTTAACTTCAACAAATTCTCTTATAAAAAGGTTTCTTATGCCAATAACATACCACTGACACTTTAGAATGGTTATTGAGTTTTTACATACAAATATATTTATGTAAGATTAAAGCATACTAAAGTAGTGATAAATGAGTCGTTGAATCCACTTTAAACAAAGTATTACGTTGTAATACATCAAAGTAAATAGATTTTTTTTTTTTTTTAAAAGTAGTGATAAAACGAGAAAGAAGCCTGTGGGAATTATTGATGTTGGGGTTTCATTATGTTGTTTGGGAGGCTTTGAAAGAAGAAAAAGAAAGAAAGAAAATAAGAGAAAACGAAAGAAAATGAAAGAAGGATAAGTAGTACTTCATAAAAGGGCTAGGAAGCATACTGTATTGATTAAACTATGGAAGGCATGAGATGCCAAGTTAGGAACCCAACATTTTGTGTCGTGTCCAAACGCTAACCTAACTTGGTTTCACTGATAACATTTTTTTATTGTATTTTATTCCAGGTTTCATATATCACTCAATATAGTATAATTTTAATATTATATATTTACATAATTAATTATATATTTGAGTATTTTTGAGAATAAATATTTCATACAGCATGTACTGTTGCTCATTTTTGAAACCTGAAAAGTGTTATGTAGTTAAAAAGATTTTGTTTGTAACTAGAAAGTCAAAATAATTTTCTCTACAAGCCGGCTTCAATTAAAAATATAAAAGTTAAAATAAAATATAATTAAAATTTTCAAATTTTTATATATTTTTAAATTTCTACTTTTAATATAAATAAATAAATCTATTTGAATAAACATGTGAAACTAAGCATATTAAACTTAAAATTATTTTTTATTTTTCTCCGTAAAAAATATAAAAAGAAATCAAATATGATCAAAATTTTATATGTTTTAAAATTATTAGTCCTTATATAGTAGAGAAAAATAAATGAAATGAGTTTTAATAAATATATAAAATTAATTTATTACAATTAAACCTATTTTTTATTTTCCTTTAAATTTTATTTCCTTCAAGACTTTTCTGGTTACCAACAAAGGGTAAGAAAATGTATTTTTATTTTTGATTTTATCATGAAATATAAAATATAACTGCAAACATTTTTAAATTTCTAGTTCTTATAACACAAAATAAAATGAGTTTGAATAAAACATATAAAATTATTTTATTAAATTTAAACATATTTTCCTCCTATTTTATTTCCTTCCTTTTTTAGCTCTATTTTATTTTTTAATATTTTTCAGGTTCCAAATGAAGCATGATGAATTAAGATCAAAACACTTTGTTACAAAATAAATCTTATAAGACTAATTTAAGTAATAATTTCTTTATTTAATAGGAAATAATTGGCAATAAGATAAGGAGTGAATTAGTTTCACTTCTTATATATTAATAATAGGCAGACAAAGTAGCATTCGCAACTACCCATATTATAAATTTTATTAATCTACAATACTGTATACGTGGATGGTCCTTCCATATTAAAAAAAAATGAAATTTTTTTAATTTTTTAATTTAAAAATTCATTAATCATATAGAACAACTAATTCTCACTCTACCTAAAAACATTCCAACACAATTAATTGTTGTTATTTTTGTATAATGGTTCACTGTTGAAATTAGTTTGCCATTTCTAATCACATAGGTTGTTGAGTTATTTAAATCTTATAAAAGAAGTAATAGTGAAATAATGTATAAAAATAATTTAAAATTCAAAAAATTTATTTATTTATTTTTGTTCTTTCCTTCAACATTTATTTCTTCTGTCTCACTCCTTTTTAAAATTTTTTTTTTACAAGAATCAATATAGCATTAAAAAAAATTAAAACACACTTAATTTTAAGTTTGCTAAAACTAAAACTAAAACTAAAACAAAAGTTAAATTCACTTAGAAAGCCAAAATTTTATAGTTTGCAATTACTCTACAAACTAAAAAGACAAAGCAAAAAAAGATAAAGAAAAGAAATATATGGGTATGTTTGCTTACTTTTTTTGAAAACCGTTTATTGTTCTAAAAGTTTAGGAGGATAAAAAAAATTGAAGTGCACGTAATTTGGTTCTTTTGTTCTTAAAAAAAAAAATATATATATATATATATATATATATATATATATATATATATATATATATATATATATATATATATATAGAGTATATATATATATATATATATATAAAAATGTAAGTTAAATTGGAAGATAATAAATACAGTTTTCAAGTCCTTAAATTTGCTTGTCGCTTAAAGATAAATTATTATACAAAAAGGTTTTTATCCCTTTAAGAGATAATTTACTACAGCTATATTAAAATAATTAGGTTTAAAAGTATAATTTTCAAAGAAACTGAACGTTGTTTAATCCAATTTCTAATGAACGTTGTTCTGAACTGATTTCAAATAATATTATTGTTATTTATTTATTTATTTATTATTATTATTATTTTTGACAAGTTGTTATTTATTTTTTAGTATTTTGCCTCCACTTGCATAAAGCAACTGTCAAGATGGCTTGTAGGACTACTTGATAAGATGAGACCCATCTTGAACAAGTGCATGGCACATTATCAATGAAATGACATATACTTTTGTTATTGACACTTTATCAATGAAATGACATGTACTTTTGTTATTGAATTAAGATATTTTAAGCTTATGCATTAAAATCAATACCAGGAGGACAACGGATTTGTTAAATTATTTATTAGTTAATTAATTATATATATATAACTATTTATCATCATGGTATTAAAATTTCTATATCCTTTATTTAAAAGAGATATGATTCCATTATAAAAAACCTAACCTTATTTTATCTTGACTTTATTTAATTCTAAGCAAGAGGGTGGGGGATGGGGCGTGATTTTTGGTCTTTTTTTTTTTTTTTTTTTTTTTTATGTAAAAGCACCCATCTATTCTTGTTTATATCGATTTATTTATTAGAAAAGTGGTTATTTAATATCTTGTTTTTTTATGATTTCTAGCTTGTTTTATCAGAAGATTCGATTTTGATGTCATTTTATTATAAAATTTGTTTTTCAAAGTGTTAGCTTACTTTTCTGATATGATAACTTAGATTTGCAAAACATTTTCGATCACAATATGCTAAATAACAAATCGCATTATATAACTCAAGCTCATAATGTATTTAAGATTTAATAATTATAAAGCTAAAATGATTTATTATATTATTAACTTTTATATTGTTTTATTATATATGATTTTTAAAAAAAAAAAAAAAAAAAAAAAAGCACTAGACAGGTTTCCATCCATATATAACTAGTTTGAATTAACAAATTACTTTCTTTTAATATATATATATATATATATATATATATAAGATTTAAGATTTGAATGGAATCTAGTGTAGCTGAGTCAATAGACAAATTTGACGTGTTTCATTCCAAAATTATTGCAAATTTGAAACACATTGGTTTTAAAGATTTAAAGATAAATAATTCAAATTGTTTGTTGTTCAATTTTGGCAATGTGTACGATACAAGTAATCAATTCATAATTAGACTATGGTTTTGCTTTTAATTAAAACGGAACACAAAAATAATAGAAATATTGAAGAATGGGAAGCAATTTGATAGCTAAAAAGATTTTATATACATTTATTTAGAAAAGTAATTAGGACTTGTTTAGTAATAGTTTTTGAAATTAATTTAAAAAAAAAACAATTTTAAGAATAATTTTGAGTTATTATTATAGGAGTAGAAGTTCTGTTTGAAAACCCTTTTAAAATTTGTTTTTAATAAATTTTTACATATATTGTGCTTTATTCTCTATTATTTATATGTTTGTACAATTATTTCAAAAAACAAATAAAAATAATTAATTAATTTTTTCTTAAACACTTATTTCCTATTTTCAAAATTTAAAATGAAGTATTTTAGTTATCAAACACATTTTATCATGTTTTTTTCATCTCTCAACAATAAATAGAAATTGTTTACCAAAAGTAAAACAACCTAGGACTAGTTTCATTCATATTTAAAACATGTATAATACTCACATAAGATTATATGAATTTTACTCTTATATTCTCTAAATTTATATTTTTTGTATTTTTTAAAACAAATAAAAATGAAACAAATGTGTTTTATGTGTTCTTATTTTTAAGAACAAAAAACTGTTTTAAAAAACTATAATCAAACATACTCTTATTTATTTATTGATTTTTAAATTTGTTTTGAAAAGATGAAAGAATTATCTTTTTTTGCTAAAAGATAGAAAATTGTTTTTGAAAACATTTATAAAACAAGACCTATTAAAAAATTGGGTTTTGAAGGAATGAGGTGCCTCACCTTCAACAACCTCATCATATTTTTATAGTATGATTAGCAGCCTTACAGGTAGAGGAACTGTGTAGATGGGTTTCGCCTGTCAGAGCCTAAAATCGGCCCACTTGTTCTCGCCTAAAATTCAAGATCCAAATTCCCTCCAAAATTTTTGAGGCAGAAAGCCCACCACTCAGCTTTTTTCGCACCAATAATTTTCTTCGCCCAACTCTATTCTAATTCTGTATTTAATCGTACTAACCTATGTGACAGTCAAATCAAGCATTCTACTAGGGCCAGTCTCTTCCACTCAAAGAAGATATACAATTCTAATAACACATCAAAACCAATTCATGATAATACAAAATAAGCTTTGCTTCCAAACAAGACCCCACACTACGAAATCATAGTATATATAAATAGCAAAAGCTGCCTCAGCCTCACTACCCTTTTAAGTAAAGCAACAACAGATGGCGTTGTTTGGTGGAATATTCCCTTTATTTTTATTTCTCTTTAACATTATTTTTCAAAGAATATATGATGATAACGCCGACCACTATAAATCATGGTTAACGGGGCCCAAAACCCATCATTATTATATATTTATATCTTTGTTTAATTCAATGGGGATCAAAATGGGTGAGTTGATCAAGTCAACACATCGAACGGTCATCTTTGTAATGATCAAATCCAAGTCATTGTTGGCTGAACAATTTGTAGATGGTCCACCGAATGGACGGACAGCAATGGTGTGCTATCTGCTGGTCAACTGATGAAGGTTGACTTGTGAAGTGACTGTTAAGCCCTTGGAGTTCTATTGTTCCATAGTTGTGCGGGAAAAATAAAATAGAGAAATTTTTTAATTTTGAATGGGAGGGGAGGAAACAAACAGAAGTTTCCATACTTTTGCAGCAAGACAGACTTTTGGTTTTCTTATCTTAGGAAAACTTGTGTTAGGACAATTGGGAATAATTTCAAAGCTTGTATAAAGTATGTAAAATATATGATTTAATATCATTTTATAAAAATACCATGCTTCACCATGATAATAATCTTATTGAATAATGTGACTATTTAAATCACTGTTATAATAAGATTTCCAACATTAATATATTATACATAATTTATTAAGATAAGATTTATGTATTACTATATATTTTCAAATAAAATTATTTTATAATGTAAATCGTATTTAATCATATATTTTATATTTTTTATAAGGCATTTATAATTATTCCTAAATCAAAGAATAGACAAGTTTCTTAATTCTAATCTTGTAAAAAGCCTAAAATTTTCAATTAAAAATAAAAAATATATTTCACTTATATATAATACATAGATGTATAAATACGAAGCTTGTGGAAACTTGTGGGAAACTCTAAAATCGCTATCAGGTGAGTACAAACAAAAGCATGCATAACAGTCACACAAACAGTCATCTTTCTCCTAACAAAGGAACAATAAATATTATTTCAATCATTTTCATACTTGTATACTTGTATATTCATGAAGTATTTTTTTTTCCTAGATTTGTATGTGAGGTCCCCATTGATGAATCAACAAAACAATAATCTAACCTAATGACTTGCATTATGGTTTTCTTAGTGGGCAATCTGTGGTTAATACCAAAATCTTAATATTCATCCCACCAAGATCAACTTATTAGAAAACACTGAAATTGACTTTTCGAACCATACATTCTTCACAGTCATTGTATTTTATTTTCTTTTTAAATCGACTTTCGGAAAGTACGGTTAGATCCGAATTCATAGGTGATCCACATGGATATAAGTATACCCATTTGTTGCCATTAGTTTGAAAGGACAGTAATCTTCAATACAAAAGTCACAAGGAACAGAGACATGATCACAAAGAGAAGCGTCTGGAGAGGTTTGTGTCAGATTATATTATTTATTTAATTAATAGGATTCTAATTTTTAACACTATCGAGTTTATTATCTGTTATTGTTAGGGTTTTTCAGCACTTAAGAGGGTAGATTAGTCTTTCTCTTTAAGTTTCCTAATAAGTTTATATAAATTTATTTCTTATCTAATTCCTTATATTATCAATAATAATTGTTTTCTAATAAGTTTATATAAAGTTATTTGTTATCTAATTCCTTATATATTATCAATCCAAATAATATGATTGATTCTTATTTTTAAAAAAATTAGAGAATATTGGTATCATTTAAAAACTGTTCTTGTTAGATATATTTGCTTAAAAAGATATTAAATAATCCAAAATTAAAATTTTATAATTTTCTCATTTTTTTTTCTTAAAAATAACTGCCATAAACAAAAAATACCATTTCTCATTTTAAGTATTTATATATGTAATGTTATTTAAAACAATAAAAATATTTTTGTCTTTAAAACTATGAGACTCATACTAAATTCCATAATATTATTGCTCTGAACCAACAACATCTTCTATTTATTAACAAAATCTCTTCTTTTTGTAATCTTATGTCCTCGTATTCTCCAGAAAAGAAAAGAAAAAGAACCCAAAAGCATTACAGTTTTCAAAACTATAACTAAACTATTTTTTTTCCACCCCAATTACGGTTTACCTCATCAAGGTTCCCACTCCCTCTTAATTTACGTATAAATTTGTGGTATCTACTAATGAAATTTTCGATTAGTTTAGCCCTGAGCCTAAGTCTCAAACACAACCTAGCTAGCCAGCTTCTCTAATGCAGTAACCTTTATTCTCCTCTTCTCCAATCAACACCTTTCTTTGATAGTTTTCTTAACCCCTTTAATGGATTCAACTATGAATATCTGTATATCCTCCGTCCTCTCATGGATTCCTTTTCTATATATTTCAGTTCCTCAGTAATCCGTTCTGTGAAAAGCTTCTTCTGAGTTCCGGCCGGTCGACCGCCATGGAAGAGGTGAGGAGTATGCTGTTTGGGAAGTACGAAACGGGGAGGTTGCTCGGAAAAGGAACGTTTGCGAAGGTCTACTACGCGAAACATGTAGTCTCCGGCGAGAGCGTGGCGATCAAAGTAATCAACAAAGATTATGTGAAAAAGGAAGGAATGATGGAGCAAATCAAGCGCGAAATATCGGTGATGCGGATTAGTCAGACAATTGAATATCGTCGAGCTCAAAGAAGTGATGGCGTGGCAAAGACGAAGATCTTCTTCGTCATGGAGTACGTCCGGGAGGCCGAGCTCTTCGCCAAGGTCGCGAATGGGAAACTGAACGAAAACCAATCGAGAAAGTACTTTCAGCAGTTGGATCTCCGCCGATTTCGTCATACCGCGGCGTCTTCCATCGCGATCTCTGCCGGGAGAATCTCCTCCTGGACGAAAACGAGGACCTGAAAGTGTCCGATTCCGGGTTATCGCGCTGCCGGAGCACTTCCGAAACGACGGGCTTCTCCACACGCAGTGCGGGACTCCGGCGTATGTGGCGCCGGAGGTTTTGAGGAAGAAAGGGTACGACGGGGCGAAAGCAGATATGTGGTCTTGTGGGGTTATACTGTTTGTATTTTAAGCCGGATTTCTGCAATTTTCAAGAGGAGAATCTGATGAAAATGTACATGGTAAATTTTCAAGGTGGAATACTTGTGTCTCTCCATGGTTTTCATCTGAAGGCAAAAGATTAATATCGAATATTGTTGGAACCGGATCCTCAGAGACGGATAACAATCCCAGCGGTAATGCGGGTTCCCTGGTTCAGAAAAGGATTTTCATTGGTTGCTTTTTCAGAACCGGACAAGACAGAAGAGGGTGACGCACTTAAGCTAGATGCCGGAGGAAAGAGCGTTACTTCGCCGTCCCCGGCATTCTTCAATGCCTTCGAGTTCATTTCCTCCATGTCGTCGGGATTCGACTTATCGAGCTTGTTTGAAAGCAAGAGGAAGGTCGGAATGATGTTTACCTCAAAGTGCTCGGCGGCGGCCATCGTGACGAAGATAGAATCAGTGGCGGCGGGGTTAAAGTTTAGGGTTGCGAAGGCCAAGGACTTCAAGTTGAAGCTCCAAGGGCGGTCGGAGGGCCGGAAGGGGAGGTTGTCTGTGACGGCGGAGGTAAGCCAGAGGGTGGCGCTGAGGTTGCCGTCGTTGAGTTCTTGAAGTCGGCTGGGGATACTCTTGAGTATGCCAAATTCTGTGAGGAAGACGCTAGGGCCTGGTGTTGAAAGACATTGTTTGACATGGCAAGGAGACAATATTTATGAAAATTAAGCACCAAAGGTGAAAACTAGGTTTTCACTTTTCACCACCCTTGTTCTTTTTTGTTTTTGTTTTTTTTTTGGGGATTGATAGTTTGTTTTCTTTTATCTTTTTTTTTTTTTTAAATAATTTGTAGAGATCTGGTATATACTTGCATTTATAAACAATTTTATATGATTAATGATCAAATATGCCAAAAGGACAGGGTGAATTTTAAAAAGAGGCAAAGTGTGGCAAAACTTTCACTTTCTTTTCCTCCAAACAGCATTAAAAAAAAAAACACAAGATTCTGTACCACTCAATACATTCTCCAAATTGATGACGTACATAGTTAAGCAGCCAAGATGAAAACTACTGCTTTCACTTTTCACCACTTTTTTTTTTTTTGGATTGAGAAGTTGTTTTCTTTCTCTTTTTCTAATGGTTTGTACATATCTATTTTATATGATTAATTATCAAATATGCCAAAGGCTATAGAATCCAAAGCAGAAGGCAAATACAAAGTTTCACTTCTTTCCTCAACAGAAAAAAGACAAGTTTCTGTATCAACATGAAAACTAGGGGCTATTATTTGGTTCCTTTTTTTAAAAATCATTCTTGACAACCATTTCGAAAAGACAGAATATCTTCTGAGCCACATTCGAAAATCGTTATTATCAAGCCAATTGCTGCTTTATAATGCTTTCCCAAAAGAACAAAACCAAAAACTCGAAATACAACGATTTTTCATGTTTTTACAGCTTTCAAAAACCATAAATAAAACCGCTCTAAGGTTTTAACTTTTCACCACCCTAGTTTTTTTTTTCTTTTTTTTTAACTGAGAAGTTGTTTTCTGTAGAGATCATATATATATATATATATATATATATATATATATATATATATATATATAAACTAATTATATGTGATTAATGATCAAATATGCCAAAAGCTATGGTGAACTAAAGAAAAAGGCAAAGTGGGCGAAACAATTCCACTTTCTTTTCGTCCAAACAACATTAGTCAGAAAAGAAAAACACAAGGTTCTGTACCAACTCATCAATACATTCTCCAACTAACATGCACAATAAAGTTCCAAAATATTATATCAATAATAAGAAAGGAAATCATTGATGCGGTCAAGAAATGAGCTGAATGGTAGTTGAACACTCACTGACTGGTAGAGCGGCTTTTGTAAATGTAATTGACCAGACAAGGTGGACCTGAATCGTACAATAGCTGGAAGGAGATGTGAACAAATGAAATGAATACAAAACAGATAAAGATTAAGATAAGAAAATTATTGCAGCTGGAAAAGGCTTTTCACATGTGGATGGGTGTGACTTCTGAGGAATGTAGGCAAGAGGTAGTTTTCTTTCATTGTCTTCATTAACTCCTTTCTATCATGTTCTTTGATACATGGTGTAGGAAACTTGTGTTTCTACTCATTAATTTATGAATAACAGTAAAGAATGCATAAATAATATAAAATATATGATTCAATATATTTTTATAAAATAATCAGATTTAGACAAAGTACTACGCACACCAATAAATTATGCACTATATCGACATCGCTCATTATAATAATACCTAAGTACTATTATTTCTGAAACATAATTATTTTTTATGAAACCTACTAAATAATGTATTTTGCATTTTTTATGTCTTCTTTATAATTATTCCACAATCAATTAAAGAACTGAAACGCAAGTTTCCCATGATTCTTAAGTTAATGTCCCTCCAATTATTGACCTATTTGGCTGATTAACCCAATTCAAGGCATGGAGTGGGTAAGAAGCTAAGGCCAACATTCTCCAGGTACCAAACAAATATTAATGGTTGGGAGGACACATCATAACATGCATGCATGGTTAGAAATGAAATTGGTTTGTAGAAATATGAAAAATGCAACTATTGCCTACTCAGTTCCTCATCTTCTGTCTATAATGGATATGGGCTTCGTCTAATTCAATCATGTGAACTCATTAGATTTGTTTGAAATGGTGTGAAGATACAGATTGACCATTGAAATATTATGAAAATATTTGTTGATAATCCAATACAAATATATAGCTTTGTACGATGAAAATGATTGCTGAGGATAAGCTCTATAAAGTCGTTGAAAATTTGAAGGTAAACAAATCAACAAGATATTTCTTTTAACACACATGCACTGATGCAACTCATTTTATGTCATTGGTTAATTTGGTTTTGACTTTAAATGAGAATTGATCTTTCTAGGAGGAATTATGTTTAGTTGTTATGAAGTATCAAAAAACACGAAAATAGACTCCCAAACCTTTAAAACAATGCCTCAAATTATATAATTAAAGCATGCAGTAGAATAATAATCACACCTCTTAAGACCAAAATAGAGTTTTGTAACAATGTCATGCATATTATGTATTGTAAGGATACAATTTTAAAGTATGTTTACATTTTTTTATATTTTTCCATTTTGCTATTACATCATAAGATAGCGTTCCTGATTCGAACCTGGCCTCCCCTCGCACCTATCCTAACCCTTTATCACTCGAACCCAGCTTTCACGTCGTTTACATATTTTAATATTAAAATCTTAAATAGGATCAATATCAATTTGATAACATACATGGTTGCTGGTTATAATTATAAGACAAATAAATTTCATTTATTATAATTGTATATGAAATGTAACTTGAAAAGCTAGGTTTTATCTTTGAGGGGCATAGTTAAATCATATATAAAAATTTATTTTCTTCAATATTTTTTAATTTGTACTTATAGGAATCAAACATAACGATAGAGAAGATAATAAAAATTTTAGATATTAAAAAGCAAATTGTAAGCATACAAAGGACTAGGGACAAAGTGTCGCTGTAAGGCAATGTAAAATGTATAATTTTTAATTCTTGGAGATCAGGGAGATCTCCAGCATAGGATAAGATCTTATGTGAAAATAAAAAAATAAAAGGGATAATTTTAAAAGAGAATATACCACCTCTTGTCTTTTTTGGAAGCCATAAGGTTTGAGAGTATGATTGTATATTACTGAAATTTCCCGTACACCTATCTCATCTTTTATCACTTGAGTCGGACTCAAGGCAATGAATATATTCTTTAAAATTAAATTTGATCAGATTCAATTATAACATGTTCAGAGATAGGAGTATTAGTATTTTTATTTATTTTTTAACATAGATTTATCTTCAATACAGATTATTGAAAGTGCCTAAAAAATGAAAATCACAAAAAGAAATGGAAGCCTAAAAATTTGAAAAGCCCAAGTTCTCTCGGAGTCCAGTCAGTGAAATGGGCATAAGTTTTAAGAAATCAATGCTTAGGCCTCATGTTTACATTGCCATCTTTATCTTAAAATTGAAGGAAAGAAACAGGCCAAGAAAATAAAGGGGAGAAATGAGAGAACATAAAACAAAAATGGGTTGAAATTGTATAAATTTTTAGATAATTTTATTTAGGTTTATATGATAAATTAAAGAAAATAATTTACATTTATTTTGCTAAAATAATCAAACAAAAGATCTTCTAAAGATGTTTTTGGTATGTTAAAAGCTTTCTTTTGAAGTGTAGAAGTTGATTATGAACAAGTAAGAAGTAAGAAGTTTTTTTTTGTTACGCTTAAATGCGTTTCTCTTAATGTTTTTATTTTTATTTTTATTTTATTTATAAATATTTAAAAAATTGTAAAAATCACTTTAATTTAAGTGTGTTTCATAAACCATCTTAATAAATTAAAGGAACTCACTTATTTAATTTAAGTTTTTTTTGAAAGCTAATAACTTTGTAATACAATATAGTAAACTGTTTCCAGAAAAACTCGAATCCCTCATCTCTCCACGCCTGCAATTAACATTAATGCTCTAAACTAATCGAGCTTAGACTTATGAACACTAAGCTTAATGTGTAAAATAAATGTATTATATGAATTAAAATAATAAACAACTTTAACTAATTAATAATAATAATTAGTTTATTCTTAAACCTAAGTTTTCATTTTGTCAAACCTACGTTTTCATTTTGTCATTTTATCTTAACTGTCTTCGGTATTTCTTTCTTTCCTTCTTTTACACTTTTCACTATCTTCATAATTATTCGACCTCTTTTACGAGAATTTAAAATAAATTTTATGTTAAATTCACCAAATTACCATAACACTTTTTGTGACAACTAAACATTTGAGTTACAATATAGTAAATTATCTCCACTAGAACCTCTTCCCTCCCTATGTCGTGCTTATTTAAACATTGAACGTTGTAGCATGAGTTAGGCATGATGGATAATCACTAATCACCATAACACTTAAGTTTTAAGAAATCAATGCCCAGGCCTCATGATTACAATGCTATCTTTATCTTTTTTTTTTTTTTAAGAAAAAAGTAATTTCATTGATTTAAACCAATAATACATCGGGAGAAACATGGGGAATCAAAATCGCTTTAAACAACACCTGCGCTATCAAAGAGAATTAATCGACTTAAAACCTATATATTCGATAATGGTTTCACATTTCATATTATTATCGCGATTGTAATACGGCGACTTTAATTTTACAACATATTGACGACTATTGATTTGATTTTTTTTGTCTCTGATCGTATATATTTTGCTCGTTTGAATCGCTTAAGCACAAATAAACACCGCACTATGATGACAAAAACCAAAACGTTATACTGAGACGACACAACCATCTGTCGCACCAAGACGACGATAACCATACACGCACAAAGGCAACGACAATCACACGCGCATGAAGGTGACGAATAAATTACGACAAAGCAAATAAAATTCATTGATCCGCGCGAATAAACTAATTTCACAAGATAAAAATACAGTTAAGCGAGATGAGTGGGATTTTAGGCAAAAAATGATAAAAAAATCATCCCTAATTGTTTAAAGAAAATAGGCTAATAGAGAAGAAGTTGAGAGAAAATGAGGCTAAGGTTATTTTGAATGCTATATTTATCTTAAAATTAAAGGACAAAAACATGCCAAGAAAATAAAGGGGAGAAATGAGAGAAAAAAAGAAGGTTGGAATTGTATAAATTTTTAGATAATTTTATTTAACTTTTTCCAGGTTTATATGATACATTAATGAAAAGAATTTGAATTTATTTTGCTAAAATAATAAAACAAAACTTCTAAAGATGTTTTTGGTATGTTACTTTAAAAGCTTTCTTTTGAAGTGATTTTGAGAAGTGTAGAAATTGATTATGAACAAGTAAGAAGTTTTTTTTTTTTTTTTTTTTACCCTTAAATGTGTTTCTCTTAATTTATTTTTATTATTTTATAAATATTTTTAAACTTTGTAAAATCACTTAAATCTAGATATGATTTAGTGTGTTTCATAAATCACCTTAATAAATTGGGGTAAAGGAACTCACTGCTTTAATTTAAGTTAATAAGTAAAATAAATGTATTGTACGAGTTAAAATAATAAACAACTTTAACTAATTAATAATAATAATTAGTTTATGCTTAAACCTACGTTTTCATTTTGTCATTTTATATTAACTTTTCTCAGGATTTCTTTCTTTTTTTTTTTTTAATACCTTTTTACTTACCTTCATAATTATTCCACTCCTTTTACGAGAATTTAAATAATTATATGTTAAATTTACCAAATCACAATAACACATTTTTTCTACAATTAAATACTTGAATTATAATATAATAAATTGTTTTTATTAGAACTTAAATCGGAGATCTTTTTTTCATATATCTTACTTATTTAAATGTGAAAACGCTTTGTCGCATGAGATAGACATGATACGTAGACATGATGGACAATCACCAAAACACTTAAAATAAAAGCTAACTAACACCATAACACGTGTTGAATGGAAATTCCTAGGAGAAATCATGCAAAAGCTGGACAGGTGGACCAGACTGATTATGCAGTGTGTGCAGTCTGTGTCATACCTGGTACTACACAATGGGACTGAGAGCCACTCGTTCAAGCCTGCACGCGACCTTAAATAGGGTGGCCCTTTATCTCCTTATTTATTTTATGTGCTGATGGTCTATCTGCTGCTCTCAAGGATCTGCAAAACAGGGGCATCATCCATGGTTGCAGCATTGCTTCGAAAGCCCTCGCCATATCCCATCTCTTCTTCGCAGACGATAGCTACTTCTTCTTCAAAGCCTGCCCCAACAAATGTGCCCATATAAAAACTTGTTTGAGCCAATATGAAAAGGCGTCGGGGTAAAAAATTAATTGGGAAAAATCCACCATCTCATTCAATCCGAATGTCCCTGAGTATACAAGGAATGAGCTATACACTACGATGGAGATGGCGAATACAATGATAGGAGAAAAGTACCTGGGTGCCTCGATAATAGTGAGATATGCTGACAATGCCTAAAAAGTCAAGTATTGAAATATATTTATTATGTATTTTCGGAAGATTTTTGCAGACTAATCAACCGAATTAACCCGACATTAGATATTGTTCCGACCTTTCTAATTCGATCGTATTTTGCCAGCTAATTTTATAGTTTCTTTTTGTAAAGTCTATTAACGCTAAATTTGTTGAATCGGGATCAAAGCACGGCACTGAAATTGACTCAAAGACGGCAGACGTAAATCGTATGAAAGAAGAGAAAAGTCGAAAATCGAAATTCGCAGATAAAAGCGGCCAGATACAATTTTCGCATAGTGCGAAAATCGTAGCCCGCTTCCCTGCTTTGACCCTATTGACTCTCAAAGTTGACCAATTTTGAATTTTTCCCAAATTACCCCCTTTGTAATAGTGTTAGTTCATGTAATTTGGTAATTTGTCGCCTTTGATGGCTATATACATTTGTACATACCGGAAAAACTTTCCCTTCACACAAAATTTGGCTAACCTTTCGGTAGTTCCCGCTTTCTCCTTTTCCCCTCACTTTCTCTCACTTTCTTACTAGCCAAACACCCCCCGAGGATGACAATGTAAAGTAATAGATTTTCCGACACCTACCATTAGTTTTTAATATGTGTATGAGGTAGTGTTATGCCACGGCAGAGATATGATTTTAAAGAATAAACTCACCACCATTGCTCCGAAAGATATTGCTGATTGGATGGTGCCAGCTCAACAAATCGTTGAATGTGGAAAATTTTTAGAAACACCGGATTTAGTGGACCATTGATAAAAACCATATATATTTTTATAATGATCAACAAAAATAAGGTAATATCTTGATCCATCAATCTGGGGGTAGATAACTAGTAAGACCCCACACATCAAACAGAATAAAGTCACAATTCACTAATTTGAGACTATTGATACGAAAAGCGGTTATTGATTTAGCTTTATCGATGAATACGTAATGATATAGTGAAGACAAATTTTAGTCGATGAAATAGAAGAGAAAATTTTTTAACAAGATGATGGACAATTTTATTAGAAGGATGCCCAAGACGCTTGTGCCATCCATCAATGTAAGTCCGTTTCATGCACATTAAAGAACCCTTGCTACTATTGGATTCCGGAAGGTGTAGATGCCATTACATGCTCCTTTTAGTAGAATCGCCTTACATCTTGTCCTTCACAAGAAAATAAAAAGGATGAAATTCAACAAAGATATTATTTGTTTGGTGAGATGGACGAACGAAATTAAATTCGTAAAGGTTTGGAACAAAGAGTATCACGCAGAATGTAAAAGTTCTGGAGAGTGCAAAGCCAAGAACCATTATGTGAGACTGCCAAACCCGAGCCATCACCGAGAATTACTTCATCAGTTCCATCATATTCGGAATGAATAGATAAATTGGAAAGATCACCCAAGATATTAAGGGAGAAAATTAACTAAGTAACCAATTTTTATCCCTTCCATAGATGCGGTAGCGCACTTATTGAAGCACCCGAGAATGGAATCGAGATGTGACTTGGCAAATGTGGCCCAACCCGATCACGTAGTCGGTATTTGCCAGTAACGCCGATTGGAATAATTGGGCCTCCCAGAGATGTTATATCGAGCGACGACCATCACTGGGCTCCATTAAAGTTCTTTCGCTAAGTTGAACCTAGAGGGCCCACCGCAGAATCTCGTTTAAAGGACCACGACACCCCGTGCGTAATGCTCGCCTTCGGTCGCGTAAACAAATCAATTGTCAGGTCGCGCTTCCAAGCCACTTTACATCGCGTCAACCGAAGGTCGCGCAACCCTCAAAGGCCAATGATCATTCCTGGCTCGGCAGGCGCTCACATCTCCCAAATCTGGACCGCTTCAGTTAAATACATAAAGAGTTAGTCATTCTAAAATCGATGGATCGGATAATCGCTTATTTTCACGCCCAAGGCCTTCACAAGATGAGGTATTATGTACTCATCTAAGTTCCCACTGATTAGTGAGTTCCTCATTTAACCACATAGCCGAGTTCGGGATCACACATAAATCTCTTTAGCTTTGTCCAAGCCGCCATGAGAGGTCCTGTGGTCAGAGCAATACGGGTGACGGAGGGAGATGTAGATGCTAAAATAGCACTCAGGATAAGTTTATTCACAATATACATGGGTCTCATGAGCTCCATCGACGGTACTTCGCCGAACAGTGGACAATCGAAGGGTGCCTACATAGCCTAGTAAATCAGAACTAATGAGGAGTGCTTCAAATTGAGCACGCCATTGAGGAAAGGTGCGGGGAGTTAACTTTTCATTGATTCACAAAGGATGTCGAGTGCAATGAGTGATTTATTCATACTATGAGTGTCAAAAGAGATCAGCTCTGGATTTCGATCTATGATACATACTACAGGACTTGATCAGTGGACTGCTAGGGAGATCCAGCCCCATACCCATGTAAAGTAATATTTTCTGACGCACCAGACGCTTTCAACCCGACACCCACCCAGGTGTCAAGCGAGGGTGTCAGCACTTCATGACTGGACTCTTTAACCTTTTCTTTCTCGAGCCGACATCCGTCCTTGTTTTCCTCATTCATATGCACAATTTCGTAATAACAAAAAATCTCTTTACATATACATTATACATACCACCATAGTGACACCCATATGAGCCTCTGCGCACATATACTAGAGTCCCTTTTACTTGTACTATTACAATTTCACTATTACAAAATCCATACATATAAAATCGTAGATCAAGTGAATAAAGTGTGAGCACCTATCTCCCGATGGCTCAGCCAGCCAAGTGGATGTCCCGCCCTCTATCCTCGTTTTCAAGTCGTACCTATTACACGGATTAAAACCCGTATGTTTACGCTTTAAAGGGAAAACATATACATGGATGACCAATAACATTGATCGTCGCAAGCTTAATCGAATACATTCTTATACTCATACAGATCATATACTTATGACTTCTAACACTCATCATCTTGTCTAATGCCTTTCATGTGGTTCAAAACATGTGCATATATTATATCATTCCTTATCTATCACATATACTTTGCCTATTTCTTGTCATTTGCTTATATCGTATACTTGATTTATTTCATATTATTTCTTGTATCATGTTCTTTGCAAGTTTCCTATACTTTCATGTTCATTTCCTTTCATGTTCGTATATTATGCATGTATCATATACTTTCATATCTCATATACTTTCATATAACCTATCTTATACTGTCTTATACTTTTATCTACATTCTTATACTTTCTATATATAATGGTACTTTTGTGTGTTTTCATCCGTCTTTCACTCCATATTTCTAGTCTTTTTTCATCTTCAAATTTCTAAGGACTTATTACATTCTATGTACTATTACATATATCATTTCTTATGCTATACCTATATCATGTCTCCTTTCATGTAATGGCTACATGCCCATGCTATGCTATTCATTCCTTACATATTGTTTTATCATATACTTTCTTATACGATCTTATATTGTCAAATACTTTACATTTGCGTTTTCACTCTAACATAGAATTGACATTCACGACAGATTCGAGAGGGAATCTCATCATGTTTTTCATTCCCTATCTTGTACTTTTCATATACTATATTTTCGTATGATTTTCATATACTGTACTTTCCATATACTGTACATTCATATTATCTGTCATATACATTTCGTGTCATTGACACTTTATTCTTGTACTTGTATACTGGTCATATACTTTTCTCTTTCATATACTGTACTTGTTCATATACTTTTCATGTACTGTACTTTGTACTTTCCATATACTGTCATATACAATTTTTTGTCCTTTTCATATACTTTCATGTACTATGTACTTTTCATATACTGTCATATTTCATATATCACATCTTGTACTTTACTCTTGCTCTAGAATCAGATAATATCATCGTATAGCAAAGAAAGTTATACTTTTCTATATACAAGCATAACATTCAGACTTTACTTCTTGTTCATGTATTTCATGCACTTTTCATATAATTGCATTTCATATAATTGTCATCTTGTACTTTACTTCTTTGTTCTTGTAATCAGATACTATCATCGTATACAAAGGCTATGCTTCATATCATGTCATATATTCTATACATTTCATTTGCATATACTTGTTATTTTCTTTAAGTTTCATGCCCGCAAATACCTTAAGCGGATATTAGAAATAATCAGATGTATCTAAGGTAATTATCACCGTACGTGACAAAGGATTCTATCTGTATGTAAATCAAGGTACTATCACCGACGAGACAATGATCTCTATCTCGTATGACCTAAACGGGGTCAGCTTATAATGATCCAAATCGATCTATGTCATCGACCCAAACGGGCCTCGATATCTCAACCAGTAAGCCAGAAGAATTATATCCCCATGTGCACGCCTATCTATCCCTCTTCTACTGTGTTCTCTGTAAAATGTGCATAATCCATGCGTATTTTATGTTCAAGACATATCTCATATTCTCGAATAAGTATTGTTATCTCTGTAATCATATGCGATATTACTTATGATTACTCTTTAATATGAATTTGTTCTCATATTTGTAGCTTCATATCACTATTCTCATATTTCTTTTATACATGTATATCATTTCATATATGTCTATTCTATATCGTACATGACGATTTCTGCTCATATGTTTTGATTTATTCATATTCCATCTATTCAATTCTTGTATTCATATCATGTTCTATCATATATTCATCTCATATAATAGCATATAACATTTGCATATAACCCATCTGATTATATCTCTCAAGTATTTTACTGTAACATCTTATATCTTGTTAACTTATATTTTCATGTACTCTATCGACTATCGTATTCGCATTTTTCATATTTGTTAACTTCCACCATCAGATTCGCACTTTACCATACATGTAACAATTTTCCTATCGCTTGTGCATTTCTTAGCATGTGTCAAGCCTAATCGTATACTTCTTAATCTCATGTAGTTCTATCATATTCATTTCATACATTCTTATATTCATATTATTCAATCTATTCATATCATATCATATATTCATATATATATTTTTATTCTTTATCTAATTTATATCATTCAATACAATTCGGGATTGCCCGGAATCTAGTCCCAAAAATTTCCAATATTCAGTCCCAAAATCTTGGGACTAAATCACATAGCCTATTCCGGCCTTGAAACAACCTATGCCATTACATGACTTTTTATTCCAAGTAGGGAAAATTCCTTACCTCATGGAGTTTGACGAAACTCCAAGATTTTGGTACCCATGCGTAGCTCGTGATGCGTGGGTCAATTTTATCTCTTGGTCCGACCAATTATGACCGTCGACCTGTAGATTTGAGAAAATATTCAACTCAGATTTTCCGAACTTCTACGGAATTCCCTGGGCGAACTCGTGTTTCTCTTACTCACCGTAGCCCTCGTCGAGTAGATGAACTCGTTCCTACCGACGACCCGACGATCGAAACTCCGTATATCGAAGTAATAAACGAAAGAAGAAAAAAAAAATCAAAAACACTCACTCTCTCTCTACCCGAGCCTCCCCTTTTTCTTTTTTATTCTTATTTTATTTTATTATTATTATTCTTATTTGGATCCATAGCTCATATTATTTCATTCAGGTCCGTTTTTATCCCGAAATTTTTTATTTCTTTTCAGTTCACTTTATTTTAAATGAACTTAGCCCAAGCCATTTCCTGACTTCCGAGATTTTCGTAAAAATTTCGTCCCTAAAGTCACTGGCGACTTATCACCCGTAAATTCAAAGATTCCACGGTCTCTAATCGCTGAAATTTTTTCTTGGTCACCAGATTTCGCAGCATCGAATTCAACGGCGCAGTCCGTTTTGTCATCCGAGATCTAGAGAATTTTCTAGGCTTCCCTGAGCTATTCCAGCAATTTTACTATTCTTACTTTTAAGTTTCTCAATTTGCATTCTAAATCCTTCTTCTTCTTCTATTTTCACATTAATTTCTCTTAATTCCTCTTGGATATATGCTCTTCTTATATTATGACATTTGGGTCCTCAAGTGCAACACTTCCCTGATTTGGGTGATTTTAATCTGTGTCTCTGCTTGTTTTTTCAAAAATCAATTCATTTTATTACACCCAACATGTTCGAAACCTAGGTATATTTCGGGTGTTAAGACCTTCATTGATAGAAGTTCTAAATATATATACAGAGGATTGAGGAGTCTAATTTAGGTAAACATGTTAATGGTAAGGCTTAAACTAAGCCATCAAGTATACTACATAAAGTTGTAAACGGTAAGGCTAAAATTAAGTTACTATTATGCTATATTCAAATATAGAATTAATGATAGAATATTGGACATGATTTGAGGCTAGACATGCTCTATTTTGATTTGAATAGGATCCTCACATGCTTCCCTTATAGACAATTCGGAGGATGAGGGGCTAGAACCTATTTCTCCTTGAAGAAGAAGGCTACTGTGTAGGGGATATAAGGCAAACTAAGGGTTTTCCATTTTTTTAACGGAGGTATTTTCTACCATTTTTTTGGTTTCATTCAAATGTCGGCTCAAATCCCTTTGGGTTGCTTTGAATGATCGATATTTGATAAGCTCTTGGGTTCATTGGATGCTTATTGCTAGATCCATCGACATCCGTTAGTTATCATCTAAGTAGTTAATGGAAGGTAATTCAAGGATGTTTTTATTTTCTAAATTTTTAGGTTTGATCCTCTGCTCACCTTAAATGGTCAAGATTGCAGCTTTGTTGCCTATCAGATGCTATTTGCTAGATACAAGATATTCAATAGTTACCATTTATTAGTCATGAAAAGTGAGTCAAGGTGATGTTATTCACCGCCCGAGACCATCAATAGAAGCAAATACCAAAATTTTCAAAGACATTTATTTAGGTCTCAGCTGCAGCAAACTTGAAGATCCCTAAGTAGGGAAATAGCTATAGGTCATCCTCCCAACGAGAGTGAAAAGGGACCCGAGAACCCTCATTAGCCTTTAACCTAAATCCAGTGAGTCTAACACTTCAAAGGAGTTCTCTATTTTCATTTTATTTTATTTTATTTAACTTTGGGCCAAACATTAGACCCCCGCTTTTACAAAATCTCATAATCCAAATTGAAATTCACAATTTTGAACCTCATCAGAACTCATTTGTGCAAGAAAACCCATCCTCGTTGCCCGACCCTAGAAATAATACACGCAAGAATGCATGCTACAGCAGGAGGTTTAGGTTTATAAAATATCGTTTTGACCTATACACCACCGTGACTCAATCAATCTGACAAAAACGCATCTTCGAATACATCAAGGACAAGGTTTGGTGACGAATATGTGGTTGGAACCGTAAATTCTTATCAAGAGGTGGTAAGGAGGTCCTGCTTAAGGCTGTCACCTAGGTGACGCCCGCATTTGTGATGAGCATCTTCCTACTCCCTCTATCACTCTACACGGAAATTGAGCGAATGATGAACTCTTTTTGGTGGGGTAGTGACAAGAGTAAGCGGAAGGGTATCAACTGGGTTGCATTGGACCACCTCTGTGAGCCGAAGATACATGGCGGTTTGGCTTTTAAGAATCTCCACAATCACAATCTTGCATCGGTAGCAAAGCAGGCATAAAGGTTGCTGTCCCGGCCCCAATCACTGATTGCAAGAATATTTGAAGCAAAATACTACCCTACAAGATGATGGATAGATGCAAAGATAGGGGCCAACCTAAGTTATATATGGCAAAGCATTCATGGGACTCTTTCGTTAATAAGGGAGGGTTCAAGGAGGGGTATTAGTTATGGGAAATCAATCGGGATTTGGACTAACCAGTGGCTCCCTCACCCCCAGGCTCAGCACGTTCAGACCCCCTTTGGTAAGGATTTGAATCAGCCAAGGTGCACTCTCTTGTCACGACGGAAGGTAGAGCTTGGGACATTGATATCTTGTAGGACCTATTTCTAGAGAGGGACATGAAGTTAATAGAGGAAATCCCTCTAGGGCTAAGGGAGGAAGACGATAGCTGGTACTGGCACATGGAGAAGAAAGGGGAATACTCTATAAAGAGTAGCTACAAACAAGTGCAGATTCAACGGAGGGGGGAGGAAAGAGACAAGGAAGCCGATTGGAGCTCCATTTGGTGACTCTCGGCATCGAGAAAAATAAAAAACCTACTCTAGTGCGCAGGTACGAGTTTGATCCTTACAATGGTCTCGCTTCATCATTGACATGCAGTTCCCACAAACACTTGCCCATGTTGCCATGAAGAGCCTAAAACGCCTTATCACGCCCTAGTGCAGTGCAGAGTGGCTCAATAAGTTTGGAGGCAAATTCCAGGTTGGTCGGTGGGAGACTCTAGCTCATCTTTCATCGAATGGTGGAAGCAGTCGAAGAGGGACCTTCAGTTACATGCCAACGTCTGCTGGGAATTATGGTATAATCGGAATTTGCTGGTATGGAAGGGTAGAAGGACGGGTGATGGCTAGCTTGTTCACAAGGCAACCTAGGAGACCACTGCATGGAGATCAATCCATATACCCTACCTGAACCGCAAATGTCGTCTACACCTACCTACAAGTGGAACCCACCAGAAATTGGCTTCATAAAGTGTTATATAGATGGAGCACTGTTTAAGGAGAGTGGATTGGTAGAGATGAGTAGTGTAGTCTGAAATCACATGGGTGCATTTGTGGATGGTAGAGCTGAAAGTACCGGGGGACCACTTGACACACTATCAATGGAGGCCCTTTGCTGCATAGTAGCTCTTGGATGGCTAAAACAGAGGGGCATGCAAAGAGTGCAAATTGAATCCGATTGTCAAGTGCTCGTCAACGCCATTAACGCCCCATACGGTTACATATCCACTATCGGGTTAATAATATTAGATAGTAAGGAGTTGATGACGAACATCCGTGAATGTTCTATAGTGTTTGTCAAGCGCTCAACGAACCAGGCGGCTCACTTGTTAGCTTGAGCAGCGGGTTCTATGCCTAAGATAGGAGAATGAGACTTATCCCCTCTAGAGTTGTTTAGGGTTGTCTTACTTTATGATATGACCAGGGAATAAAATTTCCGGTATTTCAGCCGAAATATTGGCGAAATATCGGTTTTCGGTGGAGATCGATAAATATCTCCACCAAAATTTCGATTTTTCCGCTTTTCCCTTTGCTACCCAAAATCCTTCAAAAAGTCTAAAAACGCCTCCGAGTATTCAACCCGCCTTAAAATGCCTGTGGTTTGCACCTCCAACCAATTAGTGTCCATTAATCAGACTATTATATAAATAAGAAACTTTTTTTATATTTTCTTATTATTTATTTGCTCATAATCCCACCACCGTCTCGATTATAATATTTTATTTTATTTTTATTTTACATTATAACTTATAATATCATAAATCAAATATTAATTTGAAAAAGAAAAGAAGTAAAATAATATCATTTAAAAATTCTATAAAATTATAATATATAATATTTTGAATCTCCTCAATATCTACATAATATTTATAATAATAATAAAAACAAATAAATAATATATCTTTAACATAATAATATCTTAATAATGTATTAAATATAACATATTTAATTTTAATAACAATTACTAATCCAGTTTGATTTTAATCTACTTTAACTATTTCTCATAATCTATATAATTAAAATATGAAAAATTTTAATCGAACCGATATTTTTGTAAAAATATCCACCGATATTTTACCGATATTTTCAATATTTTTGATATTTCCGTAAAATCTAATTACTGATATATCCGTGTTTACCGATATTTTGATCCTTAGATATGACTAAATAAAGACAACCCATTTCTTTTCAAAAAGGCCAAAAAAAAAAAGAAAAGCTAAGTAATAAATTTGAAAGGGTTTATTGGATTCTCCAGCAGACTGGGCTAGGAGTTGGGCCCTCTCTATTCATACCATCCGCATGATGGGCTCACCATCCCACACCCTACATTTGGGCTAATGCGAGTCTCAAGTACAATCTAAGCTAACCTTTTTTTTTTTTTTGGAAAATAAAGAAAATATTTGAAATTTTTATTGCAACGCTTACTTTTGTTTTGTTTTTTTTTTTTTTGAAAAAAAAGAGAATTTTATTCCTTCAAATCATCGCAGTACACTGCCATTAAAAATCTTGCAAGAGCATGTGCCACCACCCTATTTGCTTCTCTTCTAAAATATGAAATAATAGAGCAATCTGGCATCTCCTTAAGCAGTTCCTTGCAGTCTAGCAATAAGATCCCAACCTGGGAGGCATAAGAGTTACAGGTCTAAATTAAAAGCATACTACACCAAGTTTTGCCAATCTGTACTCTATTAATATGACTCTTCTATAATTCTTCTCCTTTATCCATTCCCATTTCAATAATTCTACTCTACAACTCAGAATGACAGAACCTCAGCCATGAAAGCATCCTCCTCCCCAGACGGAAGATCGTTTTATGCTTCCAGCAGCAAGCCATCCATCCTGATCATTTCAAAATATGAAACCTATCCACACTTGTTTCGCCTCCGCAAAGGTTGCAGCGTCGATGTTGCACTTCATCGTTCCGTGAGGTGCACGGTGCTTGCCACCGAGACGAGTGTGTGCATGGACCATGGTTGAGACAGACGCCAGTGTTCCCTTACCGAATCTGGTGGCTTCTTCTCATTGCTCCACACATCAGCATTTCTGTCATTCCAAAGTGCCCTTGGACAGCACGGCAGCTAGTTGGATCCTTTCTTTTGGTCATCTTCTACTTAGTTTCCCCCACCATTCTTTGAAACTCGTCACATTTTGGGGTTGATCTTCCAATCCCGCCCTTGCCCACCTCTTCTCTTAGGGCAATTTACCTGAGCGTGCCTTTCATCTTTCTGTTATTCTCGTTCTGTTCGTTCAGAAAACATAAACAACAATGCGGCTAAGTTAAACCCGTAAAGCCAAGAAACAAATAATTGAAAGCAAAAAGCGTATCCGAGCCCAACAAAAAACGCCGCGCCCCAAGACGACCTACTCAATCGGCATCGGCGATACGACAATCGCTTCCCGTGATGTAATCCGATCTCGTTCCTCCGGTTTCAGACGTAATGGCGACCACGAACTCCAACTCAAGAGTAACAATCGCACAAAAAATGACAGTGAATGATGAAGAGGTGAGAAATATTTCTTTGTTATCTTAAAATGGGAAAACGGAGTATAAACAACGTGTCCTGTTTCGAAAAATAAAGAGAGTGGACCTGACCGACCGAACTCTAATGGATGACGATAGCTACGGTGAAGCCGACCGACCTAGCTTCGTGTAGGTCATCTCCTTCCACAAAGCCAACCCTCGGGGCCCAAACCCATTTGAGAGGTTCAACTATTTAAACTCCATCCTCTTGCTTTCTATTCGACGCGTGACAACACTTTTCATTCAATTATGGCTCAGTAATCCAAGTCCCAACAATCCCCCACATGAATGAAAAGTTCTGATATCAATCCTCCCGTGTATGCATGAGATGCAAAGTGCGATTATTCCATGAGAAAACGTTGCATTGGGATAAGTAGTTTGAGACTTTGAACTTTCCTTAGTGAAACTTCCATTCCGCCATCAGCCAATCAAGAGACTTGATGTTTCTTTTTGAACTCGTCGGTCTTCATGTAAGCCTAGACAATAGAAATCACACAACTGCTTTCGAACAAAATCGTTCTCACTCGTTGTGTCTGCTTTGGCCATGAACACCACTCGGTCTCACGAGTGCTTGGGAGAATTCGCCAGAATTCTCACAGGCTACTCTCACTTCACACTCACATAGTGATTTCGAATACATATAGTTTCATAATCATTAAAAGCTATTAACCTTCACATATTAATACCGTCTTTATCCCAGAATGGGTAAAACAAATTGGGATAAAGATCACTAATCGCCTTCATAACTTAGTTGTCCCTTTGAACCTAGATCCGATCTCCGGGGCCAACTAGGTAGGTGTCCGTTATGATGACTTTTTTTAGAGTCTTAAACTCCTTCCCTGATGTTTTTGCAACCATCTCTAGTTGTGCCTTTGTCAATGGATCCGCACATTATCTGACCACATAGTCAATGGTGATAATTCCACTAGAAAGAAGTTGTCTTATCAGGTCGCTGCCCGACGCATGTGTCGAGACTGCTATACATGACATTCCTCGCCTTCCCATCGACTATCACAATGTATACATACAGCGGGCACTGGTTTAGGCCAATTAAGAACATCTTCCAAGAAATTTCGAAGCCACTCGGCTTCTTCACCGGCTTTATCTAAAGCAATAAATTCTGATTCCATAGTGGATCTAAGAATACAAGTTTGTTTGGATGATTTCCAAGACACTGTCGCCCCACCAAGTGTGAATACATATCCACTTGTTGATTTTGTCTTTAGTGCCTAAGTATCCACTTGCATCACAGATCCCTAAGTAATCGCTGATATTCTGTAATGCAGCATAACTGAGATGCTTTAAGTAGCCCAATAAACGCTTCATAGCTTCCAATGATTTTCATTCGACTAATCAGAATCGACTTAGCTTGCGAACCGCATTGCTTATGTCCGCCTGGGCACAACTACTTACATACATTAAACTGCCTAGTATACTAGCATACTCATTTTGAGCTTTGTTTTCACCAGTATTCTTAGAAAGATGTACAGTATCTAGATTTTGCACTTTCCAAGAATCATTTCAATATAATGGGATTGTGATAGAGCTAATCCTCCAGATGTCTTATGGATTTTAACTCCTAAAATAACATCAGCGACCCCCATATCTTTCATTTCAAATTTACTTGCAAGCAAGCATTTGATTTTCTTAACAGTCTCACCATCACTGCCTGTTATAAGCATATTGTCTACATATAGACATAAAATGGCAAAGCAATTCTGAGTTTGCTTCACATACACACATTTATCGCACTCATTAATCTTGAAACCATTCGACAACATGACTTTGTTGAATTTAGCATGCCATTGTTTTGGTGCTTGTTTAACCCATAGAGACTTGATAGCCGACACTTTCGCTTCTCAAGCCCTGCAATGAACCCTTCAGGTTGTTCCAAATATATTTCTTCTTCCAAATCTCTCAAGTAGCATGTCGCTTTTCTGTCCATTTGATGGATTTCAAGCTTATACACCACATATAACAATTAGCATCCTTATAGATGTAATTCTAGTAACAAAGGAATAAGTATCAAAATAATCAAGACCTTCTCGCTGTTTCAGATCCTTTACTACAAGCCTAGCCTTATATTTATCAATAGCACCATCCACTTTCATTTTCCTCTTGAAAATCCAATGGCATTGTGGTGGTTTATTACCAGGAGGAAGGTCAACCACCCCATGTATGATTTAATAAGATGGATTCAACTTCACTATTAATAGCTTCTTTCCGTAACGGCTTCGTGTTTCCTCACAGCTTCTTTGAATGTCCGAGGTTCATTCTCCAACATATACGTTAAGAAATCAGGTCCAAAAGATGTGGAAGTCCTTTGTCTTTTACTATGTCTAGGTTCATCCTCCATTGGATCACTTCTAGATATAGTATCTCGAGACCCTTATTATCACTGACTCATATACTATGTTATAATGGAAATATATTTTCAAAGGAACTCAAGGCCCCTTGATACAATGATCGTGATTGAAGTGTATATCCGGGGATTCTGACCTGAACAAGAAAACGATATGCATTGCTATTCCTAACATATCCGATAAAAATACGCTCAATAGTCTTCGTCCTACCTTAACCTTTTAAGCTTAGGAACTCGGCAACCTTAGCCAAACACCCCACACTTTGAGATACTCCAAGTTAGCATTCCCGCCTTTCCATTTCATGTGGAGTTTATTGTGTCTTTCTGTGGGGTACTCTATTTAAAATAAAATTCGCCGTCAAAACAGCTTCCCCCCACAAATTCTGTGGTAAACTAAAACTATTCAACAATGCATTCATTGTTTCCTTTAAAAACCGGTTTTTCCTTTCCGCCACTCCATTAGGATTACAAAGTATAAGGAGGCCATTTAGTGAACGATACCAAATTTACAAATTTCCTCAAATGGAAATTCATATTCACCTCTCCTCTCACTCCCTTATGATTTTAATTTTCTTGTTCAACCTGAGTTTCAACTCACTTTATAAGTTTTAAAAGCATTCATAAATTTCATCTTTGCTACTAAGCAAGTAAACATAGCAATACAAATGGAAAGGCCATCTATAAAAGTAATAAAATACTTATTACCACCTCTTGACGGTATTGATTTCATATCTCATATATCTGTGTGTATTAAATCTAAAGGTTTTGAAACTCTATTATCTACAGAGTGGAAATGGGGCTTAGAAAATTTAGATTCAACACACACTGCATTTCACTCTAAGTACCAAAATTCAAAGAAATACCGATATTCATTAATTTCTTTATCGACTTATAGTTAACGTGTCCTAGTCTAGCATGTAAATGTTAGAAGACTCAAGCACATAAGAAGAACTTAAACTTTATTCAAATCATCCTTGTTACAACAAATATTACATTTAGCTTGAACAACCTGTCATCATATAACCCTTTCCTACATACATCTCATTTTTCGAGAGTAATAACTTGTCGATACAAAAACCAACTCAAGCCATTCGTTTGGCGAGAGATTCGACACTAAATTCTTGCGAACATCCGCGCGTTAACATTAATTAGTGTCACAATCTTTCTGGGATGTCATCTTTAGAGCAATCTTTTTCCGACACCTTCAACCTTAGAGGTTGATGAATTACCCATAAAGTTTTTCATCACCCCCCACGGTCGTGTAGGATGAAACATCGATTTGTTTGTACGATGTGACAAGTTGCCCAAAGATCAATCCACCACTCTTCGGGGGGGTTTCCGCCATATTACACTGATATCATAGCAAATCGATTGATATCATCAAATATCATTGGAGATCTTTTCCACCACATTAGCTTATGCTTTTCTGTTCTTTTCGCTCGCAGTCTTTGCTCGATGTCTAGATTCTGCCACAATTGAAGCACTTACAACGAACTTCTTCAGCCTCGTCAATCCTCTCGAGACTTGCTAGGCATTTTCCTCTTCTTGCTAGGCTCTGACTTACATTGCCAAATTATCACTCACCTCTCAAATATGACCAGATTGCTCAACTCTAACTAATAACAGCACTCTGGTGGGATGGACTCTATTTCTTAGGTTTGAGATACTTTAAATCTCTGATTGGTATAGGTTACTGGACATGATTAAATATCCCACTTAGTCATTCCTTCAAAGATGGATATCATGCACAACCACTTGAAGCTCTTTGAACCCACTTAAGACGGTCTTTGAATCAACCATCTCAAGTCCATAAATCTCATCGACAATGAATTTCTTCGGGCCTCAGATCTTCACCTTGTACTTCGTTCAGACTATCCCATAACCCCAGCCGCTTTCGCGACCATACACGCTATGCAGAGTATTTCTGCACCGTTGAGGACATAGTTGCTACACAAGAAGTCAAAGTGATTCCATGCATCCACGTGGAGCCAATTCTTTCTTTATCCTAATTCCAACGTCAATTCAGACCATCACACAGGAATCTTCGCAGCTTCGCCGCCGCAGAGAACAACATCTTTTGTTGCCATCTCTTGAAATCGGTACCATTAACCTTTCCGGATTTTCCATGATTCGAATAGGTTAACCCCGAAATGGCTAAGATCACGCCATTTCTGAAGGATAAGGATAAAAACAGAACAATATTTGAATAAACTGTAACAAATATTTGAATACGAACAGAAACGAAAACAAAACTGCAGTAGAGAAACGAAAAAAAATATTTGAATACAGAAACAAATATTTTAATGTAAAACTGCAGTAAAAAAAAAATTGAATACAGAAACAAATAGAGTCAAATTTCGTCTTCAAAAATTGAATACAACAGAAACGAAAAAACTGCAGTAAAGAAACGAAAAAAATATTTGAATACAGAAACAAATATTTTAATGTAAACTCAGTAAAAATATTTGAATATTAAACAGTCAGAGCCAAATTTCATTTTCAAAATTTGAACATACCAACAAAAACCGCAAATATTGTAATATTAAAAACGAATGTAATAAAAAACTCAGAACGTAATTTCGAGCAAAGTAAAAATATTGAAACCAAATGTAATGCTTTACAAAGCAAGTGCCAGTAAACATAACGTTTTTTTTGCAAAATTAAAAAAATGAGAATCGTAGTTCAAAATCGAAAACAAGCTTTTACAGAGTTTAGTATTCCGTAACCGATATTTATATCCGAAATAAACAATTAAATCTAAAGTGCATCAAATTCAGTATTTAAAATAACATAAACCGGACATCGTTTTTTTTGCAAACTGAAAGCAAAGCAATAAACATACAAAGTGTAATCAAATATAAAATAACACAAACAGACATCGGTTTTGTTTAAAACAGACTGTGTCTAAACATAATCTCGCGGCATCAAAGATAAAACAAGTACTGCAACGAACAAAAATGAAATTGCCTTTTAAGATTGTTATTCTCGCCTGCTCGCTCGTAAAAACGTAAAAACAAATAATGTCAAGGAAGCAAACCTGCAGTGCAAACAAATAATTAGAAAGTAGAAAGCAGATCCGAGCCCAACGAAAAACGTCGTGTCCTTAAGACGAATTTTGCCCCTCAATTGGTACCGAGGATAGTGGACAATCGTCTCTCAGGATAGAACGGATCTCATTCCTCCGAAGTGGTACATAGTCGGAGGACCCCGACGAACTCAACTTGCAGAACAATCGCACAAAAATGACAGTGATGATGAAGTGAGGAGAAATATTTTTGTTATCTTAAAAATGGGAAAAACGGGAGTATAAATAAACCACGAGGTGTCTCCACAGGCAGACATGTCTGTTCTAAAAAAAAAAAAAAATCCAAACAACGTGTCTGTTCGAAAATAAAGAGAGTGGACCTGGAACCGAGCCGAGCCGAGCCGGCCGGATGGACGGACGGCGAAGGCGGCGCGCGCGCGTGGGGGGACACCGACCTAGCTTGGTGTAGGTCCTCTCCCTTCCACAAAAGTGGGGTGCCCCTTGGGGGCCAAACCCATTTGAGAGGCTCAACTATTTAAACCCATATCCCTTCTTGTTTCTATTCGATGTGGGACAACACTTTTCATTCAATTATGGGTTTTGTGGAATCCAAGTCCCAACACTTTCTCCTCCTGACAGCATGATATACACCTCCCCATTTGTGTTAGAAGAGTGTAAGTGCAAAAGGTTTTCATCAACTGTTTTAACTTGGCCTAACTCTCTTTGACTTTCAAACTTTTATTTTTAAATTTATTCTTGAATTTTCTATAACATATTTCATATAATAATAATTAATAAATAATTTCTCTTTTGGCTAAGTCTTCCTAGATGTTGTCTCTCGGATTCTTAGAGTCCACGGATCGTCGGGGCATGAACCTAATAGCAAGAACCTGCAAAACAAACAAGGGACCGGCGGTGGAGTGCCGGTTGGCTCTTCGATGCTTAAGTTAGTTAAGGAGATTGTGAGCGTTCTCACAGTCACCTCTGCAGGCGCAAATTTTCACATACCCTTTTCTCAGTGTTACCTTCCTTATTTATGAAGAAGGATCTTGATCCACTTTCCATGGGAAGTGGGTGATTAGTTTTCGAAATGGAAGAGAGGCCAGCGCGTCTCTTGCGCTTCAACCGTTTTTCCTTTTGGGTAACTAAGATGTTAGAGTTTTCCGCCTCAAAGATTGGTTGATCTTCTTAGGGGCGGTTTCGTACGTGGTTTGTGGGAGAATATGTTCTTCAATTGTCAAGGAATCAGTTGGGAAATCCCTGGCCGACCATATCTTTAAAGATGGCAGCCGTAATTTGTTTCCTGATCCATGGTCATGTTAGGATACTGGGCCCTTTCGACTTCGATCCATTCGTGTTGACCGTTTGGGCCTTCTACGTGGAAATGTTGGGTCAAAACCCATGGTACCCACAATGCCCCCCTTTTTTCCTCTGGGGAGTTCGTTCTTCCCCGGTTGGAAAAATATTGTGTTTTTTATTATTTATTTATTTATTTATTTTTGTTTTGGCCATCGTAGGAAACGATGAACCATTAATGCTTGCATGTTCCAACGCGCACGTTTCCGAGGAGTATACTATTTCTGATGTCGCATTTAGTATGATTTTTTGAGTTTCCCCTTAGATTGTAGCCTCTATAAAAGGGTGCAAGGTGTCGGGTTTTTATCTCATTGACTAGTTTTGAATTTCTGGTGGATGTACATGACTGATATATACATGACTGGTCATTGGCGGATGCTGCCAGGGCTGGGCTTTTCTAACTGTTCTTGGGCTGAATGTGATGTTGACAGAGGTCGACTGACGATAAAAAGGAACGTCCCGAAGCTTGCTATTTTACCTATGGAGGGATATTTTCGAGCTTGATATGCCCCCTTGGGTGGTTCGCGAATTTGGAGGGAGAAAGCCTCTTTGACATAGATGAAACTTTGTTTCTCCATGTTTAGAGATAAGCCCCCTTGGGTGGTTCGCAAATTTGGAGGGAGAAAGCCTCCTCGACATCGACGAAACTATGTTTCTCCATGTTCATATATTAGCCCCCTTGTATGCCCCTATGTTTTGACACTATTGATTATACTATTAGAGGCGGTCGGGGCTTTTTCTTCTTTCTTAGCCCCTGCAACAGCAGTTCTTTTTTCAGACTCTGCAGCAGCGGCTTTTTCTTCAGCTTTTTCTTCTTGCTTTTCTTTTTCCTCTAGTTCTCGTTCTCTTTGTCTTTTCTTTTTCCTCTAGTCTCGTTCTCTTTTTTTTACTCAATTTTCAGCTCGGATGGGTTATGTAATTGTCTTACGCTCAGTTTTTAGCCCGGATGGGTTATGTAATTGCCTTAGGCACCACTTGGTGTAATTAATGAAATATTGATTCGGGAAATTTTTGTGTTATGTTTTGTCTTATTTTTATTGTGTTCGACTAATTTGTTATTAGTGTCAACAAACTTCAAGTGTTATGGCATCTGATGGATATTATCACGCGTTGGAACTAGGGTTATGGCGTTTGACGCGAATATATTCGAGGACGGATTGGCCCATACGGTTCTTGACTAGGCCTAGCTAGGTTTTTTGACCAGAGTCTCGTCTGTCGAAGGCATAAAACTAACATAGCCCACGAACATGGTCTACACTCGTCACTCATGCCAAAGAAGTGAAGTCATTGATCTCGACCGTTTTTTAAAGAGTGATGGTCTAACGACGCATTTAATGCATATGTAGGGGCTAGACGCCTTATTCTTTGGGAATAATAAGTGGATTTTACCTGCTTCTATCGTATATTCCCCATTTTCTTGTTTCTTTTATGTTCAAGAGCTTCTACGGATATTTTGCTGCGTGAGTGCGTGTTTTACAGATAGTCTTTTTGGGCGTTAGTTTTTCTTATCTTCTAGGTAAACCCCTGCTTTTGTCTCAGATATACATTTAGTCACCGCAGATGTATTCGAAGTACAGAAACATGGAAGCGGTGTTTTTAAGGTATGCCGTAGTCAGTCTCATCATTCCGCTTGTCTGTGTGTGCTCTCGCCTCAGACCATTTCGTATCACGCACACGCGGAATTGACTCTTTCATCCGTCCTTTGCCGTTGTCACAGCAGCATGGTGAGAGGTCAAGAAGAGACTTCTACTAGTCAGGCCGGGCGCAGGAGAGGGCCTGGCCGGGATACGCCTTCTGTAAGCAGCATTATTTCTTCTCTGTCTATGGAGGAGTTAAGGTCATACTGCCACATTCATGATAATATCGATTTTGAGTTGCCGGATGGTCCGGCTAAATCCACCATTGATAAGGAAGATGGTGGAATATATTTTACTAGGGAACAACTCGCAGTCGGGCTTCGCTTTCCCGTTTCGTCTCTAATCAAGCAATTTCACTTTTCCGGCACATCGCCTACGCTTGTACACCCTAATATCATCCGGATTTTGACAGGATGTAGCGTACCGAACCTTCTTTACCAACTAGATATTTCGTTGGTGGAGGTTTTCTTTATTTACACATTGAAGCTGGCGCATGGAGGACGGTTGTCTCTATCGGCCCAGAGCCCCCGACTATAGGCTGTGACCGGTCTTCCTCGATTTCACCAAGACCGAGGCTGGCGCGGATCTTAGTTAAGGGACCGTGGTATGAGACCCTGGGTTCCCCTGACCTCCCGTTTACTTTGAACCGAGGAATGTCACTTCCAGGTGTGTTCGGGTTTTGGGTTTTATATGTCGTTGTATGTTTGCCCTACGTATTTTATTAATAAATACTTTTGCATGGAAAATCTGGAGGGGTAGATTGGTAAAGTGGGTGGAAAAAGCTGGATTCAAGAAGATTCAGAAGTTATTAGAGATTTCCGAACGGGAACGACATCACAAAATTCTTTTGAAGGTGAAGATTCTTCGTGAATTGAGTCACAATCCTTCTCCTTATATTCCTACTACTACTTCCACGCCCTCTCGTTAAGTAAGCAGGTGGGAGCACCACGTTATAGTCGACCCCGACTTTATTCCCGCACGCTGCCCCAAGACACTTCCGAGGCCGAGGTTGTTGGTCGGGAATTGAAAATCAGTGTTCGGTCCGAGCAGTCGTCTTTGACTTGAGAGGACCCCGACGTTGCCCCCCGAGCATTCGAGGAGGTTGATAGGGGCAGCCGCCTCAAGCGTCGTCCCTTCACGAAAAAGGGTTCCCGTCTTGCGCCCCAAGCATCCTAGAATGGAAGGCGAGTGCCTGAACAGCGGAGAACGCCTGGTACAAGGGTGGAAGATTTTGTCATCTAGGTTGCTCCAATATCGAGTCTCCCACCTGCTAGCGAAGAGAAAGGTGCATGAGGACGACGGCCGACCTTTTCATAACTCAGCATGGAAGCGTAAATGGTGCTAGTTTCGAGCTTAACAACCGATGTTACCCCGAGGTTATGGTGAGGCCGAAAGCAAATACCAAATAGCTGGGTTCGTAAGAGCGTACGATAGTCGTTATGGACTCGCCTGAGATGGGCTTTCATGGTCAACCGGCTGTGGAGACTACTCATTCGGCTGATGTAGAAGAGTATCCTCTAACTCATGAGGAAGCCCGTAGGGGTGTTCCCTTTGAGCAGATTGATAGTCGGCCAACCAAGGCCATGTCGTACCAGGCTGGGCGCAGTAGGTCGTTGCTTCATGATCGGTTGCTGCTATTTTCTTATATTCCCCCACAGGGTCAGGCTCCCCCCGCAGAGGAAGTATTAGCTCCCGAGCCCGAAGGAGCCTAGGAAATTATCAAGCGTTAGGCGCCATTCAACCGAGGATAATCCCTGGCCACCCATTTGAAGCGACTATACCTAGCTATGCTTAGGATGCCGGTTGAAGTGCGAGCGGAAGGAAAAGGTGAAAAGTATGCCATTTCGATCCTTGCCTACGCTTGTAAGGAGGATCTCAAGCAGGCGATCGAAGACGACATGCTGATACGCAACCACAATTTTGTCCAGTAGGCGGAGCTGGTATGTTCGCAACTGCTGTGCATTTATCTTATATCATTACTGAATTATAGCTTTATTCTAATGCGTTATTTTGTAGGCGGTTACGGCCATTCAAAACATGACCTACTAGCACCAAGAGTTTCAGACTCGACTGAAGGATGCGGAGAAGTTGGGGCTCTACGCCTAATCGGTCATTTCTGACCACAGGGCACTGAGCGCTTCCTTAGCTGAAGCAGAGTCAAGCTCCTAGCGCTGGGAGAATGAGGCTAGAGGGAGTATTGAAAGGATGGCCTGAGGAAAGGGATGTTTCCCGCCATGATGCCTTGATGACATGCATGGATGCCTATGCGGTAGGGAATGCCAGTGGCTAGTGGTGCAGGCCGAATCGCTAGGGTGCAAAAATGCTTGGCTACGGCAGAGAGCTGTGGCGTAGCGCTGGACGACAAAGAACTGGTTTGACCGATGAACGAGTCTCTATGCTTTTAGAACTCGGGACTTGTAAGGACGAAATATCTGCTATCCGGGTAGAGGCCCTTCGAGAGAACGAGGCGTTGAGGGAGGCTTACGAGGAAGGCTTAAATGTGATTTTTAACTATGGGTATGGCTGCTGCGCTTTCGCAAATGACATTCGTGGTAGCCACCGGTTCCAGACGATGCCTGGACATGTCCAACTGCTATTCCGCAGTTTTTTATTAACTCGATGCCCCTAGGTGTCATTCCCGCCGGGCCAGCGCCCACTAATGCCCATCCCGGATTTAAGTGATGAATGCGCCCGGCAGGAGGCCCCCGTTGTAATTCTTGAGATGGATAATAGCAAGGCGGGTGAACCTTTCTCTGTCACGCCCCGATTCCCGGTCTGACCCGATTGGCGGATCCGAACCGAGGTCGGGGTGTAAGACCATATACTGGGACTCTTTACTTACTTTTTCAGACATTGGTGGACCCAAGTCTTATAACATAATCAAAATATCATATACAAAATTACAAAATAAACCTACCACCATAGTGGTGTTTACAAAGAAGTCATATACATACAAGCCAGTCTCATTTACATACAAAAACTATACATTACATTTACATGATCGAGCTAATCCTACGTTGATGAACGAACCCCTACTGTATGTCAGTCTCTGCAGGTATCGCTAAGATCATCGCCTCTTCTTCGTACCTACACGGATTGAAAAACCCATGCTAAGCTTTACGCTTAGTTGGAAACATAGGTAATATGCATATACACAGTTATAGTACGCTTATAACAATAACAGATATTAGAATTTGTATGCATTCATATACGGAACTTATACAATTACTTATACTTCTAAATCGTACTTATGCTTATTCTGACTTCTCATATGACTCATACTTGTACTTATAGCAACTTTATGCTTGTCTTCGCATCTCCCGTAGGAGTTACGTGAGTTTATCCTTATCCGGGCAAATCTAGGTACTACAGACGAATCCATACACATTGCTTACTCTTATTCATCATTGCGCGCTATTATCATATAACTATGGAATACCTGCACAAGTATATTCAATAAATGAGTAAGACACAACCACAATAAGTATCCAAAGATACTATACAAGACGGGAAGGTCAGAAGACAAAGCGTATGCCGGCATCGAACAAGAGTGCCGTAGCACTAATCGAGTACCGGTACCGAACAAGAGTGTTGTGGCACTAATCAAGAGTACCGGCATCAACAGAGTACCGGGCATCAACAAGAGTGTCAGAGCACCAATCGTGAGTACCGGGCATCAACGTACCACCGCAACACCGAATGCAGACGCGTCTCGCTTCACGCCGTGACGTGCATGCCGCACATTTAATACCCGGTCTGCGTGACTCCTACGATTATACGTATCTCGTAAACTTCCTATCTTATCATCAGCAATAACTTGCCCCCCCACCCTCAACAAATCGCCGAGGCGGCTTCGTCATCGACGGCGAGGTACGACATTTTTCACTCTACTTCTTTCTTATCTTAACCCCCGTTAATCCATTTATTAGAGTTCCAATATCTCTAAGATGCGAATTATAGCTTAATAATGCAAAAATACCAAAAACAGTGGGTCAGCAGGAACTAGCTGGTACGGCACCACTGCTCGGGTACCTATCGAACCGGCTCGAGGGATGGTAACGGCATCGCTTTGGGTGGTACTGGTACCGATTTGCCATTGCATCAAGCAGGTCAGACCACCCCAAAGGGTATTTGTGATCGGCTTCCGATTCTCGCCTAAATGGCGTGACCACCATTTTTCATGCACTTTTCTTCTATTATTATCTTCTATTCCATCCTTCATAAAAATTAACATGGAATCCCTCCAAACAACTCCACAAACACTTTTAATTAGCCAAAGAATCCAAGGATTCATACCCAAGTTCACCCAACTCTACAAAACCTTGGAATTGTGAAGGATTCCATATCTAATTATTATCAACTAGGGATTTTCAACCCAACTTCCCTTAAATCTAGAGTTAGAGGTATTCCTAACAAAACCCTAGAAAGGGAACCAAATTAATGTCCAAAGAAAACCCCAAGACTCCACACCCAAGTAGTTTTGACAAAATCTTACTATTTCATTCTTAAACTCCATGTACCAAACTCCAAAGATCCATATACATTTTTTGCTTGATTTCTCTTCTTCCTCTCTCTTCTTCCTCTTCCTCTTCCTCTTCTTCCCCGTAGTTCCTTTCTTATGTCTCGAGACCAAAATGAGTTATTTTTGGTCTCCCTCCCCTTTTTATAGCTAAAGTTTCTCTTATTTGCCTTATAGTCCTCCATCTTCTACTAATTTCTATTACTGTGCCATGTTGCTATTTCCACTTCTCGACCTCTAATTTTATCAATTCATGTCTTTGATGCCCTTTGGACAAATTATAATTTTGTCCTTAAGTCTTGTACACTTCCGCGAAGTTTCTAAATTTCCATTTTTCACATTTACCTACTTAAAATCTAATTTATATTTACAAAATACCCTAAACATGTTGAAAACAACTAGGGTATATTTTGGGGTGTTACACTCTTTGCCACCGAGGTTGGGTTGGGTAAAGAACCTACTATCTTAGACTAACAAGGGATAGTGAGGGACTTGGTATTTTTTGGTTGTATTTTCCTAGTCACTCATTGAGCTTTGTTCCTTCACCTATGTATTGCTGCCCCAATTTTAATTGTTGTTTTGAAACCAAGTTCGGTAATGAAGCAAATGTTATGAACAATAAAGCATGTTATGTTTCCTAATCTGATGTGGGTGCCTTACTTCATAACTAAGTTAATTTATCCGAGTAAGAAAAGATGTACCTTGAGTAGACATTGCCTGGGCTCGATGATCACTTACTAGCCAGTTCGCTGACCCTCTTCTACAAATACCTTCCGCCTCGACATCTTAATGAACCAGCTGGGCATCAATCATACTAGGTCGGTAGGACATCAATCTTGCCCCGACTTTGTAATGAACTAGCCGGGCATCAACCATACTGGGCTGGTAGGACATCAACCTTTGGTTCCGACCCAACGAACTGGGCTGGGCATCAACCATATCACAAGAGATATCAACCTTTCCCGACTTTGTAATGAACCGGGGCCAAGTATCAACCATACTGGGCCGGTAGGACATCAACCTTGCCTAGACTTTGTAATGAACCGGCTGGGCATCAACCATACCGGGGCCGCAGGGACATCAACCTCGTCTCGGACTTTGTAACGAGCCGCCAGATCAACCATACCCGCCTGGGTAGGACATCAACTCCGTCGAATCCTTTGTAATGAACCGCTAAGTATCAACCATCAATAGTAGGACATCAACCTTTGCCCGACTTTGTAATGAACCGGGCCTGGGCATCAAGCATACCGACCTAGATATCAACTCGCCTCTGACTTTGTAATGAACCGCAGCATCAACTATACTAGCCTAGACATCAACCTAATTCTAATTTGTAATGAACCAATTGACATCAACCATATCGGTCAAAAAAAATGTTAGACATCAACCTTGCCCTGACTTTGCAATGAACCGCTTGACATTAACTATACTAGGCGGTAGGATATCAACCTTATTCTAGATTTTGTTAAGAACATTTGAAACAGGAAAAAAGTTAGGACTTGAATCATTCTTTATTGATAGTACCTTTTGAGATGTATAGCATTCCACATTCTAGGTACAGGTGTCCCATCTAATTTGTCTAAAGCATATGATCCAGATTCACCGGGCTGTGTTACAAATATACGGCCTCCCTCCCACTTAGGTCATGGAATTTTCCTAGCAACCCGACATCGGGTCGTATTTTCAAAACTTTCTGTGACCATGTCCCCTTACTGAAACATACCTGAGCTGGCACGCCATGTAAAGGTTTCATAGCCCGCTGCGGAGATATTATCCGGCATGTTTGCCGCCCAGTTCATCCGCCGTGGTTCAGATCTTCATCATAGTTTTAAGATTTGATCGTTTCGGCAACCTGTTTCTGAGCGCCATCCCATTTATGTCGGGACTATAGTCATCCAAGTGAGCGGCGATATACCGGTTAGTCAGCGAGCTATCGTTTTATAGGTCCATAGCACCCCGGGGAGTTCATCCACCCACTTGCCTTTAGGCCGAATGTAACCTCGCTTTTAAGTAGGCATGGTTTTATTCAGGATTCCACTCGCCATCGCTTCCACTGGGATACCGCTGGAGTGGGAGTAGAGAGTTCATTTTCAATCTGTATGCAGTTTCTATAAGCTCAATATCAACCCAGGTCTGCTATCCGACACAATTGATCTGGGTATAAATCGAATCGGGGCACGATATTCTTAAGATGAACCGAAAGTGACATCCTTATCCTCGATCGATGCAAAAGCCCCGCCATCCACTTGTCGAAATAACTTACGCTACTAGCACACAGGCTTCTTTGAGCCAAGGCGTAGGGAAGCCGCTTGGATTATGTCATTCCCATTAGGCGAAAGGCTAAGGGCTCGTAATGGAAATTAAATCATGAGCGAGTGATCTTGATATGTGGGGTTGGTTGCATCGACTACACTTTCAACATAGTCAAGTGCTAGACTCATAATACAATACTGGGTATGGGCTCAGGTGCTAATGTTCATTGATGATTCCTACATATCCCTTCATGCATCATTTAATACATATTGCCCTCGTTTCTGTAGTTAGCATTTTAAGTATGGCTCGTCTATAACTGCTAAACAATCTCCATTAATCAAAGAGAACCCGGGCCGATTGACTGACTCGGGGTGCTTTGTTTCGCTTATCCGGGAGTTCCGTGTTGATATACTACACTATGGTTTATCCAGAAAGTGGAGGCCCCCGTCCACTCAGCTTTACCCGATAGTGATGATTTAATGACCGATCGATAATAGATGCAAGATCATCAAGCCAAGTATTTGAAGTGAAGTGGCAATGGCGTCAAGGCGCCCGCTTCATAATATCTGGTGATATGCTCAAGCTTCCAGGCTGAAAAGCCGTTCAAGAGTTGTTTTACCAAGGATACATATTTCACCATTTGGGGGTCTCGTGACTCAAATTCCTAGTTCACTCTAAATTCCCACAAACTAACCGCAAATCACTCGAATCGTGGTCATTTGCATTACGAGTCGCTTAGCTCAATTCGCTTAGTATATCACATTCCCACTGCTGTTGGTGAAGCCTAAAATGGATAGCTCTTACTCGGACATTCCGCATCGGAGATTTAAATTGCAAACTGATGCCGACTCCGGTTTGGCGAGATGCCCCGTCTACATTAAGGGTCCACCACGTCATGCTACCTTGGCTCACCTCTGACAATTCATGAAAAATTTGCTAACCCGTCCTTCTTTAGCCGCCTTACTTGTACCGAATACCAAATTCACTCCACCAATCGCCCACTAAGCCATCCTCCTGACAAGTCAGATTCAGGAATGGTGCTCCAAGAGGGAGGCCGGCTAGCACAACAAATGGGGTGTGCTCGGAAGTATCTACGTTTTGTCGCGCACTGGAGAGCTAGTGTCGCCGCCCGAGGCAGATCGTGCACGCCTCTGGCCCGCCAAGGACTTTCCGACAAAGAACACTCGTCTCTCGCTTTATTCTCATCCTCCTTGAACATGGCAAAGACTTCCACCGAGACATCCAAATCTTGAAAAGTACACGAATAGTGTTTCGTCTGGCCTCAAGGCAAGGACTGGGGTTCTGCGAGATAATCGCTTTATACAGCTGAGGGCTTCACACACTCCTCATTCCACCCGCCCGATCGTCCCTCGAGGGTAACAAAGAATGGTTTTGCATCGGGCCTTATAACCGAGATAAATCCCCAAGGAGGCCAACCTGGGCTACCAACTGTTGTACTTCTTTCTGTGAGGCGAGAGCCAGTGACCTGGGATAGATTTAAGTCGAGCGGGTTGGCTATGCCCCTCTCGAAGTTACCATGAAGCCTAAGAATCGGCTCGCACCGACCTCGGCTGGGTGCATTTAGAAGGGTCAGAGCTTCATCTCGTATGTCCCTCGTGGGAGTTCAAAGTCTCGTAAGTGTTTAGCACGGTCCGGACGCTCTTCGATTTTACCAAAGATGTCAATATAAACTTCCATAGTCTTTCCCAACAATGGTCTGAACATTTTGGTTACTATAATAGCACATTGAGGTTGCCTCAGCATTTTTAAGCCCAAGCGCCATGACATTGTAGCGAGCGGGTCGTGGCGTGATGAAAGGTACATCTTCTCCGTAATCGGCGTTTGCATCATTATTGATATTATCCAGAAGGGTTTAGAAATGACAACATCCCATGCCGTGGCGAAGCGCGATGGTCTCCTCTGGGGTAAAGGAAGCTGTCTTCACGGGGTGGAGCCTCTTTGGTCAGGTGTAGTCCACGCACACTCTCAAATTTCCCGTTTTCAGGCCACCACCACATTAGATGGCCGTTCAGGTACTTTGTTTCTTTGATGAACCAGCTACGAGAAGTTTATCCGCCCGCTGAATAACTTGATAGCGGTCGGTCTGGCTTTAAATTTTAAATCTAACCGACTAACCGAAAAATAATCATTGCGATTTGTAACACCCAGAAATATACTAGCGATTTTTCGGACTTGTTTAAGGTATATTATAAGCTAAATATGAATTTCGGAATAAAGGTTTGGGCCGAAATGTGAGATTAAGAGACAAGTAAAGTGGTAGTTGCCTTGGGACCTCAAGACATAAAAGCATAAGATTATATGTAATTGTGGAATTTGAGCAAGATTAGAGGTCGAGAATGAGAAATGGGCATAAGTTGAATTTCAAAAGGAAGAATCTAAGGACAAGATGCGGGTGCAAAAAACTTAACAAAAAATGGGTTTTGATGGCCAAACATAGCATAACATTGTGGTTTAAGACAAAGTGGTCTCATGTGGGGGGAAGGAACAAGCGTGAAGAGAGGAAAGAGAGAAGAGAAAGAGAGGAAGAAGATGGGAGCTAAAGGTATGGAACTTTGGATTTTTGGTAGTAACTGAAACTAACCTTGATTGTGGATTCTATGAGATTATGTGAATTTCCATGTAGTTGATTAGTAGTTTGTCCCCAAACATGGGGTTTTTGCTAGGAGTTTCATCTTAACCCCAGATTATGGGAAAGTAGGTGGGTAGAATCCCCATATGGCCTGAGATGGTTATGGAATCCTCTCTTTTAGGTTGGATTCATAGTTAATTGAGAATCTTTTGAGTTAGGGTTTAGAATAAACCCTAACTAAACATCAAGTTTGGTTTGTGTATGGGTCTAACCCATGAGAATGATTTTGGAGGAATTCTGTACGAAATTTTGAAGAAAGATATGAAATTGAAAGAAGAATTGAGTAGAGAAAGAGATCATAAGATGAATTTGAAGTGGTCTTGAAGTGTTTATGAAGTATAGAGTTAATTTGGGTAGCAAAATATGGAAAAAATGGGAGAAAATCCAACATTACGGGCAAAATTTTGAAGGTGTACCGGTACATGAGCAGTGGTGTGATGCGCTAATAAATGCGGTACACTTTGGGAGTATACCGATACCTGCAATTCTTGCTTTCGGTTTCGGCCCGAGTTTTAGTATTTTGGCATGCTGCTACCGTTTCATTATCAGGATTTGGTGATTCAAGTGGCTACGTAAAATAGACTTCCGAGAAGGCAAACTTGAAGAATAAGATCGCCAAAATTCTGATCCTAAGTGGCCTAAGAAGTTCGCCAAAGTGGGGCGTATGCAAGCCAAATTCACCACGAGTTTCCAGCTTTGAACCTGGTAATTCAGGTTCTTGTTTGGACGTGCTTGAGTTCGGTGCTTTCCGGGTGGGTGCGTTCCAGTTGGAATAGAACCCTTAGGTATATCTTTTAAAAATACAATTCAATTCAGGCATGAAGTTAAGATCCCAGAAAAATTAGTAATACAGAACTCTTCTGAGTGTAATCAGGGTAAAAGCAGATATTGATTGACTTTTAAATACCGTAACACCTGATTTGGATGATCGATTGGATTGATTCCACACCACAACTCATACTTCACAAAATCATGAGTGTATATCATATCAGCATGAAACAAGGAAAATGTAGAAAATGAAAAATGTAAAGGTGTGTTCATGAAGCATGAAAAGCGAGTTATGAAAATGAAAGTAAAGCGAATTGAAACATGATTGTGAACATATGAGAGGCAATATTCATGAAACATAATTAATAGTTAAGAAAGTGATATCATGGTTATTATTCCGCGTATAACGAAAATGATAACAAATGATAGGAGTATACGTGAATGAGTATCGTAAGTAGATTTATGAATGAGTATACATGAATGAATATGTGAATGAGTGTATGAATGAGTATACGTGAATAAGTATACGTAAATGAATTTATGAATGAGTATACATGAATGAATATGTGAATGAGTGTATGAACTAGTATACGTGAATAAGTATAAACAAAATGAATTTATGGTGAATGAGTATACATGAATGAGTACCATGAATGAAAATGTGGATGAGTGTATGAGATAATTATCACGTGAATAATTATACGTAAATGATTATCAGATTAATTACTTTTATGAAGGTATACATGAATGAATGTGAATGAATTGTATGAATGAGTATACATGAATGAGTATACGTAAATGAATTTATGAATGAGCATATGAAATAAGCACTCAATTGAGTATATCTTTGAAAAGATATCTGAGAAAGTGAAGTGGAAGCGAAATGTGATTTTGAAAATCGAATGAATATGAATGATGATAAAGATGGGATTCATTAAAGGGTCCGTCATAGATGTGAATTAATTGATATATGGATGAGCATTTGACGGGATGCACAAATCGGCATACATCATGAAGGCACCGAGAAGAATTATCAAATGTCCCGCGTGAGATTGCGTCGGCGCTCCGTCATGATGGCGCTGCGGTGAAATGTCCGCGGATTGCGATGACATCCGTCTTGATGGCGATGGCATTTAATTGATACCACGTGTCGGGATGTACTTGGCGGCGTCGTGTGATGGGAGATTGAGCGAATAAGTGATACCACGTGGCGGAGGGATGTACCAGCGGCATCCGTCATGATGGGAGACCGAATATTGATACCACGTGTCGGGATGTACCAAAACGACATCGGAGTCATGATGGGAGATTGAGCCAGAATAAGTGATACCGCGATGTCGGGATGTACCAAATGACATCGTCATGATGGGAGATTGAGTAGAATAATTGATACTGCGTGTCGGGATGCGCAAGCGGCATCGGAGTCATGATGGGAGAAGCCCAGAATAGATACCACGTGTCGGGATGCACCAAACGACATCAGTCATGATGGGAGAACCGAATAAGTGATACCACGTGTCGGGATGCACCAAACGGCATCAGCCATGATGGGAGATAGAATCGTTAAATGTATAAGCACACATTCTGCAGAATGATAATAAGGGTGGGATTCATCAAGCAATCGCCATAAAATTAGAATCAATGAATAAGAAATATTTCAAATATCAATATGTAATGGGATTGTTATGAATATGCTTAAATCTCATGAATGATCAGAATGGAATGTTGCACTGGAAACGCGATATGATATGGTAAATGATTGTATAATATGCCATGCGAAAATGAATAGCATGAGTATATGTGGATACAAAGGCGGTCATTTGAAAATGCATGTTATTATGTGAATGTTATGGGTCTTTTGATTTTGCAAATGGTCGCGGGATTCTTCCGGAAGAAGTATCTTCGCTTTAATTAAAAAGCAACAAATCGGAATAACAAAAACAACATGTTTTGGAAAGATAATTGAAAATGCTCTGAGTAAACTGCCCAAATTTGATCCAACAACCGGTCAAGTCGGGATTCGTCGCGACACTTTTTGAAAATAAAAATTTAATAAGACGAAATGTAAATGTTTTGATTGAAACTTCGAGTAAACCTGCCCACTGATCCGCCAACCGAGCCATAGGGATCTGTCATGACACTTTTTGAAAATGAAAATTTCACAAACGAAAAACTAAAAGGATTTTTAACGGCATCCTGCATCATGAAATGTAATTTCCTGTGAGTTGATTAATGGCTTCTACTCGTGATAATGATAAGAGTCTAATATGTATTGGTATTAGTTTGATTTATAATGGATAATAAGAAACACTTATGGAATTTAATATGACTTGATCTGCTCAATCGCCATTGTATACGTATAAGTTTACTTTGAATATGATTTGATTCTATCGATATGTAGTAGATATGAGTTACAACCCAGAAAGACATGACAGGAAGTAATAGGAATAAGATAATGATAAGGAATCAAAAGAATAAAATCTACATAAAGTAATATGACGAAGCTAGAAGTCACATAAGAATAGTTCTCAAGAGGCGTGGCGAAAAGTAAATGTAAAAAGAGAGTGACAACCATTTTGTTATTGGTCACATCGCCTATATGCTGTTCCCCACTAAGCGTAAAGCTTAGCACTAAAAAGCTCAATCCGTGTAGGTAATCGAAGAGGAGATAAAGAGGACATGACATTCCACACTACGGCATTTCCGCCATCTCGTGATAGGTGCTCACCAAGATCAAGCCCGAATCTCCGATGTTTGTATTAGGATATACATGTATAAGTAATTGTCTAAGTAATTGGGAATTTAGCACATGTGTAGAGATTTTAACTGATACTCACTCCGTGGTAGTTCCTTTGTATATGTGGAATGACTTTTGGTTGGTTACAAAATTATTCAGATACCCATTGTGTATAGTTAAGCTCGAAAAATATTGTTTGTATTAAAAAAACAATAATAAAAGTAAAGAGTCCCAGTATATGGTTTCGCACCCCGAAACCGGTTCGGATTCGCCAAACGGGGTTAATGTCGGCCATGTCTGAGTGAGCCCAAGCGAACACATCCATATTATGGAGCAGAACCTACCGTAACTGGGCTTTCTCCGTACCGGATAAGAGGGAAATAACGTAGGTGGATTTATTTGGCTCAGCCAGGGACATCGATTCTAGGGGATCAAAGGCTAATTGCTCCCTGTCTTCCACTTGCGCCCGGAGTCAATCGGTAGTTACTATTCGGAGGCCTGAGTATCGAGGGCTGGGTTATGGGAGCTTCCGCCTTTCTCACGCTCCTATACTGACAACTCGTAGCATTTCCGGGCGGCCAACTGGTTGTTCAGAAGATCAACTTGCCTAGCGCTAGTCAAATAACTGATTATTTGGTGGTAGGTGGACGACACCACTTTCATTGTATACAGCCATGCTCAACCAACAATGGCGTTTGTAATGGGCCTGTGTCTTCAACAACCTAAAACATAACTTACGGCCACCGACCCTTCCCTAATTCGGGAGGGTAATGTCACCCATCGCCACCGTGGTCGCCCGCTGGTCGGGATAGATCTCCGCCGCCTTGAACTCAAATTTATCTAAGGAGATGTTCATCTGCCTGAATGCGGGCATTTGCACAGTTGCTACGCAGATCAACTCAATACCTCAGGTACATCAACCAATGATACATAAGGTAAGTAGAAGTGCATCATGATGTGGAACAATGACCCTAGATGGGTTAATGGGGGGAAATGATATGGGACCATCGATCATCGATTGTTCTATCATTGGACCGGAGGTGGATCGCGGTTTATCCGGGTTCTGACGGTCAGCGCGCAATATGCTTTTTTTTTCGCTTGGGACCGGAGACAGTAGTCACCAGTCGCCAAGACTTCAAATTTTTCTTGATGCAGGCCGACTGTGTGGAGGTCGACCTGGCCGCTATTCTTCGACCGTGGGGGCGCCTTAGACACGCATGGCTACCGTCTCTGATATACCTCCCCGAGTCGGGCCGGCCCGATCACTCTTCTCCACCATAAACTTCAGCTCACACTGGCTGGTCTCAAGGCCCGCGGTCCCCGTGGTAGTCACGCCCTCAAAGATTGGTCATGTTGTATGGGATCAGACTGGGCCATGCGGTAGGCCATTTGAATTAGGATGATACTACGAGCGGAAGGAGCCTCGCCATACGAGATGTTCAGAGGGTAAACTCGCGAGGTTCCCTTCTTTCCCCGATCGGGGTCTCTGAGCTCGGTTCTTGCCCTCAGCCGGCCTTTAGTTGTCTGGGCTTGCCACTTTGGGCGCGATCATCACAACCGAGGAAGCCCTGATGTTACCTTCCAAATGCTGGGAATATCTATTCGCCCGCTTGTACACTCTTCCATTGTCGCAGGCGGATCTAGGGATAGTGAATGAAAGAACAGCAGAGTTCGCCTCCGGCTCCTTCCTGGCCTCGGAGGACCGTATCCATACTATATGAATCAATTTGTTGGACGGCCCCAAATCTCCTTGTGAAATCACGGATGGACTCGTCTTCCCGTTTGTAGATGGTTTGTAGAGAATTGATGTTTCTCTTATGTCGAACCGAGCACAGATACTGGGAAACAAATGCCGCCCACAACTCACTAAACGTGTTGATAGATCTCCATAGGAGTTTGTGGAGCCACGCCAGGGCGGGCCCCTTCAAGTTGGTCGAGAACACTTTTCATAATAGACGGTCGTCTCCCGCATTGAGTATCATCGCCTGATTGAAGTGCAGCATGTGGTCATACGGGTCAGAAGATCCATCATACATGGAAAATGACGGTATGACAAAGCCATGTGGTGGCTCGTAGCTTAAGATGTGCTAGCCCAATGGGGAGGACAACATATCTTTTGGTCCCCGAACAGTAGTAGGTGCAGGCATATAAGGGGCTAGTGCAGCTCCGAAGATGGGATACACCTAAACTAAGTGATGTTGCGCCTTTCCACGTGGTATGTTTTTGGGTGTGTTCGACCGCCTCTCTCTCGATGAATTCTTCGCACTCGCAGTACGCCACCGATCGGATCGACTGAACGACGTGGGGGCCTCTTGACTCACTCTACCCCACATTGTTCTGAGGTGGCAGACGGAAGCCGGAGCTACCATAAGATAACTCGCCATCCGCCAGGTCATCGCTGCCTGCCGACAGCTTCTCGCTTTATTTTGCTTAACCTGGGGTGCAGCGACCGCCTCTGCATTCGATCCGCTCCACCTTCCGCACGAGCCTCTCAGAAGGATCATTTTCTTGTTGCGCATGGTCACCTGGTTTCGTACCAGCGCCATCCGTTCGTTTGTTCTCCGCCACCTCCATATCCCGAAGCCAAGGAACCGGTCTTCCAGACTAATCTTTACTGATCACGCCCCCCATAACGAATGATCCTGTGAATTGGATGAATGAGCAAGAACTACCGATTCCACAGGGAGCGATGGATCACTTGATAGTTGACGAAGCCTCACACGTTGCCGATGCGACTTTTTACTTGGTCGTTCCCACAGACGATGCCAATTGTTGTCTCTCGGATTCTCAGAGTCCACGGATCATTCAGGCATGAACCTAACAAAGAAGAACCCGCGAAAACAAATATGGAACGATGCAAAGCAACGCCTCCGATGCTTAAGTTAGTTAAGGATCGAGAGTTCTCATAGTCACTTATGGGTGATATAAATTTCACATACTTTTTTCTCAGTGTTACCTTCCTTATTTATGAAAAAGGATCTCGATCCACTTTCCATGAAGCGGTGATCGTTTCAAAAATGGAAGAGAGGAGGGCGCTGCGGCTCCTCGCTTCTTTCAACCGATTCCTTTTTAAAATCCAAGATGTCTCGAGTCTTCGCCTCAAAGATTGGTCAGACCTCTTAGCGGTTTGTACGTGGTTTGTGGGAGAATATGTTCTTCAATTGTCAAGGAATCAACCGGGAAATCCTTGGCCGACCATCTCTTTAAAGATGGCAAGCCGGAATTTAGGCTTGGATCCATGGTCATGTCAGGATGCTTGGGCCTCTTTTGGACTTTGATCCGTTTGGGCCTTCTATGTGGAGATGCTAGGTCAAAACCCATGGTACCCACACTAGAGACTTTGGCAAAGTATGAGTTTTGATGGTAATTATAATTGTAATTAATTTAAAATATTTTATAACAAATCACTTTGTTTAAACAAATTATTTGATTAATAAATATCTCTAATGTGTTTGCCCTTAATTAATAATTTGAATAATTCTTATTGTTTTTCAAATAATGACTTCTTCACTCGAGTACCAAGTCTTATAAATCTATTCCTTTAAATTAATTTTTATTAATTTTTTATTAAAAATAGGAGAGATCCTTTTTCAAGTGCTACAAGCACCATTTCTTTCTTAAATTCTTTAAGTACATTCTTTTTTTCAAATTCTTCAAGCACACACTCTCTTCTTTGCTCAAGGGCTTTCATACTAAGCATAAATTTTGGAGGAATACTTTAATATTTGAGTTGTACTGTATCTTACCAAGGGAGTGCACCCGAGGTGAGATTTGACTATTGAATCTTGGAGGTAGAGCGCTGGTTTCCTACTATAACATGGTTACAAATCTGAGGAAGACGAATATACTTTAAGGATAGTGTAATTGAACGCTTCAACTGTCCTACCATATAAGTTCATCTTACCCAATTGTTACTTGTTTGTTTGTTTTAGGCTAAGTCAAATTCTTTAATCACCTACTTAAAGACCTTCTAATAGTGGTATCAAAACTCAAGGCAGTAGGTGGTAACTTGTTAGTATATGTCTAAGAAAGACTTGTTAACAAGGCGATAAGGGCTTAAGGCAAATGAGGTATATCGGACTATTGTGACCCCTCCACTTACTTGGGGACTTTCTTGGTATACTTAACATATATTTTACTGTTGTCTTGATTTGTGTTCACCCTAAATACCAAGTTCGACCAACACCATTATCTACTACCCTCCTTCTGGAAAGGGCTTTCCTTATTAGCAACAAACCTTGACATGCCCTCCACACCATATTCTATGCTTTCGACGGGACTTGCATGTTCTATATGTTGGGAATTTTTAATCTATCATATGGGCTTATATGTGTATAATTGTGTATACAGACTATCAAATAAGGTTGAGCCCAATTAAATAAAGGCTTTATGTATATTAAAGATTAAGGTAATAAGGAAATAGATTTGGGGTTCAATTTACAATTTATGGTTTGATTTGTAATGACCCAATTCTTAATTTGGATGCACAATTTGGGTATTCTAGATTTTGGTAATTATGGATATAATATAGGAATTAAATTAATCAAAACAATATGTTGCCAAAGCAGCCTCTGTTGTGGAAATTAATTAAAATTTGAATATTAAAAGGTTTTGTGTGTATGTTATTCATGCGAATATTAATCGGCCCAAAGGAAGGTTAATGTTTGGCCCAAATTGCATATACACCTGTGGTGGTAAACATGTGGTAATTCTTCGGTATAAAATGTGAACATTAAGTCGGTCCAAAGAAAGGTTTAGTGTTTGACATGCTTTATTATCAATGTTTGATCACTACACCAAGGTGCCATTTACAAGTTAATGTTTATGTCAAAAGACTAAATATTAATGTTGTACTAGGTATCTTGTGATGGGGCCCTACCATTGTCTGTGATTAATTAATTTTGCATATTATAGTTTTGTATAAGTGAGTAATTTAGTTTATTTATTTATTTATTTATTTTGTTCTCTATTTAGTTCCTGGTTCTGTTGCAAATATCTATGCCAATATTAATTCCATTCCAATGCTTAATGGCACTAATTTCAAGTCATGGAAAGAGAACGTTTTGATTGTTCTCGAGGTCATGGACTCGACTGATTTACGAAGTTGACCAACCAGATCCACTTACACATGAGAGTACCTCTGACCAAAAGAGGGAGATGGAAAAGTGGGAAAGGTCAAACCGTATGAGTTTGATGATCATGAAGTGTGCCATTCCAGAAGCTTTTCGGGGCACTATGTCACAACATATTACTACGGCTAAGGGCTTTCTTGAGGATATTGAGAAAAGGTTTTCCAAAAATGAAAAGGATGAAACAAATACACTTTCCTTTGGCAAACCATCTCTAATGAGGTGTGTGTGAAAATGTGGAAACATAAGGGAGTACATTATGGAAATGTCTCACACTGCTTCAAAATTGAAAGCACTCAAGTTGGAGTTATCCGAAGACTTGCTAGTGCATTTGGTTTTGATATCCCTTCCGACACAGTACAATCAATTTAAAGTGAGCTATAACTGTCAAAAGGAGACATGGTCTCTTAATGAGCTCATATCACACTGTGTCCAAGAAGAGGAAAGGTTGAAGCGTGATAAGATAGAAAGTGCTCACTTAGCCATGGCATCTAAGGACAAAAAGAATAAAAGAAATAAAACTACGAAAGCTGCGGTTCCAGAACCATAAAAGAAACATAAAAAGGATGAAAATCCGAATATCTGTTACTTTTGTGGATTTAAAGGTCATGTAAAGAAGCATTGCACCAATTATCACGCATGGCGTGCAAAGAAAGGTATGCTTCTTAGTTTGGTTTGTTTTGAGGTTAATTTGGCATTGGTACCTAAGCACACATGGTGGTTAGATTCGGCTACAACAACTCACATTAGTGTGTCTATGTGTGTGGTTGCCTGAAAGGCCGAAACCAAGTGACGATGAAAGATACATCTATGTCAGATGGCAACCGTGGGAAGTTGAGGCAATTACCTTAGATTATTTAAGAACCTGGATTTTATTTGGGATTTGATCGAGACTCGCGTCAGACGCTCTTAGACTTGAATTTGGTTTGTTCCCGTTTTGGACACATCCGTTATTGTTGTTCATTCGAAATGGAAAAGTCATTCTTTATCAAAATTCAAATTCGTCAATTCTAGTTCTTATTACATTACGATAATCTATAGTTTGCTTGACACTATCAGTTTCATTTTAATGACTCCTTGCATGTAAGTGCCAATAGGTATAAAGTAAATTAACCAAAGGAGAATTCTATTTCACAAGTGGCATAAGAGATTAGGTCACATCTCCAAAACGAATTTAGACTTGTGTCTCGATGGAATTCGATCCCCATGATTTTGGCTGGATTTCACACTTCAGGTTAATTTTATTAAGGGAACAAACAACATTAGAGATCGGGTGCTAATGTGGCTCGTATGTCTTTAACTGATTTTCATAAATATTTGCTGCCATTCCCTACAGCTTCTTGGAATTGTCAAACTTATTTTATAACGTTCAAAGACGATTTCTCTCGATATGGCTACCTTTATCTTATTCATGACAAATCACAGTCTTTGGATGTGTTCAAAAACTATAAGGCTAAAGTTGAGAATCAACTCAACAAAAGGATTAAAAGCGTCAGGTTTGAACGTGGTGGTGAGTACTATGGCAGATATGACGGATCAGGTGAACAATGTCTCGTATTACTTTGCTAAATTCCCAGAGGAATGCAGATCGCTCCACGCATTAATTATGCAGTACGCTCAGCATGAATGGTGTTGCTGAAAGACGAAATGGAACACTTAAGGATATGGTAAGGAGTATGACAGCTATCTACCTTACCAAAGATCACTCCGGGTAAAGCATTAAAGTGACCTAGCAGGGCAGCATCACCGTAGTTCCAACTAAAGGAACCGATAAAAACCCCTTATGAGATTCGGGACAGCAAAGCCTACCTAGTTTGGAAGCAAGCATTTGCACATTTGGGGATGTTCCGAGGCACGAATTCCATAGGCTAAATGAAAAGAAACTGGACTCAAGAACTATCAGTTGTTACTTTATTGGGTATTCTAAAAGATCTAGGTTACAAGTTTTATGATCCCACTACTAAGGCCATTTTCGTGACTGAAATGCCCTGCCTTTCGGGAGTGGGATGATGAGCTCATGGGGGAGGAAAGATTGCTACCTTTGTCTTTGAAGAGGAACATGTTGAAATTCCTCTAATTGCTTTTGACAATGATCAAGTTTAGGCTTCTATTCTTGATGTTGTTCAAGAAGAAATTCCAGATCAAGACAATGTTGTAGATCCTCCTGCTCAAGTTCAACAAATTGTTCTAGAAGAATAAACTCTACAACCTCAAGAACCTATGCCTTTAAGGCGATCCACTAGCAGAGGGGAGAAAGTCGCAATTTCTCGGATGATTATGTTTTATTTCAAGAACATGAGGTTGACATTGGCATGGTGGAAGATCCAATCAACTTCCTGGTCAGCCATTGAAAGTTCTAACTCTCAAAAGTGGATCGATGCCATGAATGAGATGAGTCCATGAAGGACACGATGTCAAAATCTTGTACCATTGTTTGAAGGTGTATAAACCCAGCTATTATTGTAAAATGGATAATTAAAACCAAGAAGGATTCAAAAGGCAGTGTAGAAAGGTACAAGGCCCGTCTTGTCGCAAAGGGCTTTACACAAAAAGAAGGCATCAATTATAAAGAGACTTTCTCTCTAGCTTCTTCAAAAGACTCTTTCGTGACAATAAATTATGACATGTCACATTTTTAATCTTGGAGTTACACTGATGGATGTTAAGATCATGCTTTCAATGGTACATTGATGAGACAATTTATATGGTGCGTACCCATAAAACTTTGTAAGGTCGTAGAGAGTAAAGCAAAATGGCCTTAAAATCAAAGAAATCCATCTATGGAATCAAGTAAGATTCGCCAATGGTATTACAAATTTCACCAAGTTGTCATCTCGTTCGATTTTGAGATGAACTTGGTGGATGATTGTATATACCACAAGTTTAGTGGGAGTAAGTACATTTTTATGGTTTTATATGTTGATGACATACTGCTAGCCACAAATGATATAGGCTTATTGCACGAAACTAAGAGATTTCTATCAAAGCAATTTGTCGAAAGATCTCTCGTGGACGCCTCTTGTTTTCTTGAATTGTAAATATATCGAGACGTTCCCGAGGTATTCTTAGATTATCACAAAAGAGCTATATCGATAAGGTACTTAAAAGGTTTGGTATGTAGGATTGTAAACCAGGTGACACCCTTGTGTCTAAGGGAGATAAGTTCAGCTCATGTCAATGCCCCAAGAATGACTTAGAAACTAAAGAAATGTAAAAGATTCCTTATGCCTCGGCTATAGGGAGTATGATGTATGCTTAGGTTTTTACGCTTCCGGATATTGCGTACATTGTTGGAATGCTAGGGAGATACTTAAGTAACCCGGGATTGGATCATTGGAAAGCAAAATGCAAAGTACCATGCGGTATCTACAGAGAACAAGATTTGTGTTTGATACATAAAATCTACTGAGATCATTACGGCCCCGATTCGCTCCTGGATGTCAAAGATAGTAGAAGATCCACTTCGGCTATATCTACATGTTTGCCGGAGGAGCTATTTCTCGAAGAGTGCCAAGGCACACTCATAGCTTCTTCCACTCACGGCAATGAGTTTATAGCATGTTTTGAGGCATCCAACCATGGGATATGACTGCGAAATTTTGTCATTGGGCTTCGCATTATGGACACTATTGAAAGACCACTTAAGATATGTTATGACAATAACTTGGCAGTACTATATTCCAATAATAACAGAGTAATGGTACAAAGTCAAAGCATATCGATTAACAAGTTCCCGATTATTATGAGAGTCGAGATGGACAATGTCTATTCAACACATTGGGACAAACTCCATGATTGCGGATCCGCTTACTAAGGGAGTGCCACCCAAGGTCTTTCATGAGCACACTGCTCATATGGGTGTTGTATATTTTCAGGATATTTAGTTTCAGTGGGAGTTTGTATTTTAGATGATTTTCAGACTAGACATATTATACTGCCATTTTAAATACAGTTTTCTGGTTGATTCATTTGAGATCATTTTCAGTTATAAAGTGTTTGGTTTATTTTGTCTTTGAACTTATTTAAAATTGATCTCACTAAGGCATAAGGTTGGACCAGTTAGAAATAGATTTGGACCCTATATATGTGAAACTCCAGAAAACTGAACTCTGAGTAGACCAATTGTCTATGGTTGATCTATTGTCTTCATCATGACATTATTTATGGATTCCGTTGAATATCAATATGGCCTTATTGAATTTGTAATATGACGGTTTTATGGTTTTCTTTAGCCATCACATATTTCAAGATTTCAAGATCTTGAATGGTTATTAATGATTATGGCTTTGATAATTTAGCAAATATCAAATTCTATTTTTGGTATACATGAATTGGACATGTATGTATATAGCTTATATTTTATTGAGAATTTAAATATATTACTTATGTATATTAAAGATTAAGGTAATAAGGAAATAGATTTTAGGTTCAATTTATAATTTATAGTTTGATTTGTAATGCACCCAATTCTTAATTTGATGCACAATTGGGGTATTCTAGATTTTGGTAATTATATTATATTGGTAGAATTAAATTAATCAAAACAATATGATGCCAAAGCAGCCTCTGTTGTGGAAATTAATTTAATTTTGAATATTAAAAGGTTTCGTGTGTATGTTATTCATGCGAATATTAATCGGCCCAAAGAAAGGTTAATGTTTGGCCCGAATTGCATATACACCTGTGGTGGTAAACATGTGGTAATTCTTCGGTATAAAATGTGAACATTAAGTCGGTCCAAAGAAAGGTTTAGTGTTTGACATGCTTTATTATCGGTGTTTGATCACTTACACCAAGGTACATTTTAAAGTTAATGTTTATGTCCAAAGACTAAATATTAATTGTATCTCTCAGATGGGGCCTTACCATTGTCCGTCCAGATTAATTAATTTTGTATATTATAGTTTTGTATATGTGAGTAATTTAGTTTATTTATTTATTTATTTTTTGTTCTCTGTTTAGTTCCTGGTTCTGCTGCAAATATCTATGCCAATATTAATTCCATTCCAATGCTTAATGGCACTAATTTCAAGTAATGGAAAGAGAACGTTTTGATTGTTCTCAAGGTCATGGACTTGGATCTTGATTTACGAGTTGACCAAACTGCATCCACTTACATACGAGAGACCTCCGACTAAAAAGATGGAGATGGAAAAGTGGGAAAGGTCAAACCGTATGAGCTTGATGATCATGAAGCGCACCATTCCAGAAGCTTTACGAGGCACTTTGTTCGAACAGATTACTACGGCTAAGGGTTTTCTTAAGGATATTGAGAAAAGGTTTGCCAAAAATGAAAAGGCTGAAACAAGTACACTTTTGGCAAAACTTATCTCAATGAGGTATGTAGGAAAAGGAAACATAAGGCAGTACATTATGGAAATGTATCATTAATTACTCAAAATTGAAAGCACCTAAGTTGAGTTATCCCAAGACTCTCCACAGTGCATTTGGTTTTGATATCCCTTCCGACACAGTATAGTCAATTTAAAGTGAGCTATAACTATCAAAAAGGAGACATGGTCTCTAATGAGCTCATATCATTATCAGGTCCAAGAAGAGGAAAGGTTGAAGCGTGATACATTTAAAGTGCTCACTTAGCCATGGCATCTAAGGACAAAAGGAATAAAAGAAAGAAAACTACAAAAGCTACGGTTCCAGAACCACAAAAGAAACATAAAAAGGATGAAAATCCGAATGGCTATTACTTTTGTGGATCTTAAGGTCATGTAAAGAAACATTGCACCAATTATCACGCATGGCGTGCAAAGAAAGGTATGCTTCTTAGTTAGGTTTGTTCTGAGGTTAATTTGACTTCGGTACCTAGACACACATGGTGATAGGATTCGACCGCAAATAACTCATGCATTAGTGTATGCCTATGCATGGTTACCCGAAATGCTTAAAACCAAGTGATGATGAAAGATACATCTATGTCAGATACACCCGTGGAAGTCGAGGCAATCGGGACTTTTAGATTGTTAAGAGTTGATTTCCTATTTGATTCGATTGAGACTCATGTTGTATCGCTCTTAGACGAAATTTGGTTTATGTTCCCGCTTTCGACACATCTGGTTATCATTGCTCATTCGAAATGGAAAGTCATTCTTTATCAAAATTCAAATTGTCTCCGGGTTCTTTTATTACGCCATGATAATTCATATTTGCTTGACACTATTGCTTCATTTAATGAATCCTTGCATGTAAGTATAGTAGGTATAAAGCGTAAATTAACCAGTGAGAATTCTATTTCATTATGGCATAAGAGATTAGGTCACATCTCCAAAACGAGAATTGAGAGACTTGTGTCTGATGATAATATAGTAAATGGAAAAGTCATTCTTTATCGCACCAAATTTGGTTGGTTCTCGTGCCTTGTTGTCAGACATCCATATTTGCTTGACACTATTGCTTCATTTACTGAATCCTGCATGTAAGCATAAGAGGTATAAAAGCTTAAATTAACTAAATAATGAGAATTCTATTTCATTACGGCATAAGAGATTAAACACATCTCCAAAACGAATTTTGAGAGACTCAGGTCCTATGGTCCCTCGATCCCCTTGATTTTATGGATTTTGACACTTGTGTTAATTGTATTAATGTGGAAAAATTAGAGATTGGGTGCTAATAGTGGCTTCAGATGTCTTAACTTATGCATCACTGATATTCAGGCCATTCCCCAGTGACTTCTTGGAATGGTCAAACGTTTTTTATAACGTTCATAGACGATTTCTCTCGATATGGCTACCTTTATCTTATTCATGACAAATCACAGTCTTTTGATGTGTTTAAGAACTAAAAGGCTGAAGTTGAGAATTAACTCAACAAAAGGATTAAAAGCGTCAGGTTTGACCGTGGTGGCGAGTACTATGGTAGATACGCCTAGCATGAATGGTGTTGTTGAAAGACGAAACAGAACACTTAAGAATATGGTAAGGAGTATGATCACCATTCCACTTCTACCGCCCAGCCAATCAGTTGTATATAATCAACAAAGTTCCAACTAAAGTAACCGACAAACTCCTTTATGAGAGATTTGACAGTAAAAGCCTAGTTTGAAGCATTTGCACATTTGGGGATGTCCAGCTTAGGCACGGCCTTATAGGCTAAATGAAAAGAAACTGGACTCAAGAACTATTAGTTGTTACTTTACTGGATATTCTGAAAGATCCAGAGTTTACAAGTTTTATGATCCCGCTATTGAGGCCATTTTTGAGACTGGAAATGCCCGATTCTTTGAGGATGTTGAGTTTGTGGGGGAAGAAAAGATTAAGGACTTTGTCTTTGAAGAGGAACATGTTGAAATTCCTCTAATTGCTTTTGACAATGATCAGGTTCAGGCTTCTATTCCTAATATTGTTCAAGAAGCAATTCCAGATCAAGACAATGTCAGATCCCTCCCGCTTCAAGTTCAAACAAATTGTCTCCAAAAGAACAAACTCTACAACCTCAAGAAACCTATGCTATTGCTTTGATCCACTAGGAGAGAGTGAGAAGGCACTGAAGGATTATGTTGTATTTCTCCTAGAACATAAGGTCTTGTTGAAAATCGAATCTCTTAAAAACATGATTTGTTCATACAAGATCCTTAATCTCTTAAAAACATGATCTGTTCATACAAGATCTTTAATCTCTTAAAAACAGGATTTGTTCATACCAGATCATCAAGTATACCAAACAAATAATAGTGAAAGCATACCTGAATTCTCCATTGGTAAATCTATTCGAGTTCAGAGCTTTGTCTTCCAAATTAAAATGCAGCTCTCAAATCCTCTTTGATGATGGGATGACAAAAGAATGAGCATACATGTAATTTGGGGACCATAACCATTTATATTAAGAAACCAGTTTTGAAACCCGTAGGTTTGCATTTCTAGTCTCGGCCCATCAGAACTAGAAACTATAGCTCCCGGTTCACATATGAGGTGTCCACACTTAAATTAGATGCATAAAGCCCAAAATACTCTAAAACCATATTAGATCACTTTTTATTTAATTGGCCTAACCTTATTTGATAGCATAAAGTGAGGTACTATACATATAAGCCCATATGATAGATTAAAAATTCCCAACAATCTCCCACTTGGGCTATATGTGTTACCTTACAATTGTGTATTAACCTTATGAGCTCAGAATTTTGCTTTCATGACTGATTGCATCTGCAAACAATCCGGTCCATCAATTATACTAACATAGGATCAAAGCTTAATTTGCATTTAATCGTAACTAAGCCCATCAATGGTCACAAATGCCGACATAACCAAATGACATGGATCAAGCATGGATGTGTAGCATGGAAATTACAAGTAGCGTGATCTCAGCATGCTTATTTCCAACTAGTCCTACCTTATGCCTTAGTGAGATCAATTTTAAATAAGTTCAGAGACAAAATAAACCAAACACTTTATAACTGAAAATGATCTCAAATGAATCAACCAGAAAACTGTATCCAAAATGACAGTATAATATGTCTAGTATGAAAATCATCTAAAATACAAACTCCCACTGAAACTAAATATCCTGAAATATACAATCATATAAAGCAAGCAGGTCATGAAAGACATTGGGTGGCACTACCTTAGTAAGCCGGATCCGCAATCATGGAGTTTGTCCCAATGTGTTGAATAGACAACTGTCCACTCTCAACTCTCTCCTTAACAATCAGGAACTTGATGTCAATATCCTGTTGTCAATAGACAACTGTCCACTCTCAACTTTGCCGAGCTCCCTTGTTATTGAACATAAGACGCCGAGTTATCATTGGCAAGATATCTTGGTGGTCTTTCAAGAAGGTCCACAATGCGCAGCTCGCGACAAAAATTCTCGCAACCATATCCCATGGTCGATGCCTCAAACATGCTATAAACTTCTACTACCATGGTGGAAGAAGCTATGAGTGTCCGCTTAGTTACTCTTCTACAAAATAGTTCTCCGAAGAAGCATGTAGATATAAATTTTTGAAGTGGATCTTTCTTTCTAAATATTCAGACCGAAAATCTAATTTAATAGCCAATGATCTCCAACTGATTCGATTTTCTATATATGAGCATAAAACCTTTTGTTCTCTGTAAATACCGCATGACCCGTTTGGCTGCTTTCCAATTATCCAATCTCGGGTTACTTAATTATCTCCTTAGCATTCCAACAATGTACGCAATATCCGGACGCGTACAAACCTGAGCATACATTAGACTCCTTACAGCTGAGGCATAAGGAATATTTTGCATTTCTTTAGTTTCTAAGTCATTCTTGGGGCATTGACATAAGCTAAACTTATCTCCCTTAGACACAAGGGTGTCACCCTATACTCCCGCATACCAAACCTTTTAAGTACCTTATCGATATAGCTATTTTGTGATAATCCAAGAATACCTCGAGAGCAATCTCGATATATCTGAATTCCTAAAACAAAAGAGGCGTCACCAAGATCTTTCATTTCAAATTGATTTGATAGAAATCTCTTGGTTTCGTGCAATAAGCCTTTATCATTTGTGGCTAGCAGTATGTCATCAACATATAAAACCATAAAATGTACTTTATTCCCACTAAACTCAGGGTATACAATCATCCGTCGAGTTCATCTCAAAACCGAACAAGATGACAACTTGGTGAAATTTGTAATACCATTGACGAGATGCTTGCTTGAGTCCATAGATGGATTTCTTTAGTTTACAAACCATTTGCTTTGCCTCTCCTGACATAAAGTTTTATGGCTGCACCATATAAATTGTCTCATCAATGTCACCATTGAGAAACGCTGTCTTAACATCCATCTGATGTAACTCAAGATTAAAATGTGCCAATAATGCCATTATTATCCTGAAAGAGTCTTCTTTCAAGAAACTGAGAGTAAAAAGTCTCAAACGATGCCTTCTTTCTGTGTAAAGCCCTTTGCAACAAGAAGAGTCTTATACCTTTCTACATTACCTTTTGAATCCTTCTTGGTTTTAAATATCCATTTACATTCAATGGGTTTTGCACTTTCAAGCAATGGTACAAGGTCCCAAACATCATTGTCCTTCATGGACTTCATCTCTTCATTCATGGCATCAATCCACTTATGAGAGTTAGAACTTTCAATGGTCTGATGGAAGTTGATTGGATCATCTTCCACCACACAATGTCAACCTCATGTTCTTGGAGAAATACAAATATAACTATTCGAAATCAAGGCTTTCTCCTTTTCTCTATGGATCGCCTTAATGGTGGTGGCAAAGGTTCCCGAGGCTGTGGTAGAGTTTGTTCTAATGGAACAATTTGTTGAACTTGAGTAGGAGGATCTACAACATTGTCTTGATCTGGAATTGCTTCTTGAACAATATCAGGAATAAAAGCCTGAACCTGATCATTGTCAAAAGCAATTAGAGGAATTTCAGCACTCCATCAAACACAAGTCTCTCAATTCTCCTTTGGGAGATGTGGACTCACCCTCGTGCCATTATGAGCGTAATCTCATTGTTAATTCTACGCCTAAGTACCTACTGCATTTCATACATGAAAGGATTCATTAAATGAAGCAATAGTGTCAAGAAAATATAGATTATTGTAATGTAATAAAGAACCATAACCAACCAAATTTGAATTTTGATAAAGAATGACTTTTCCATTTCCGAATGAACAACAATGAATCAGATGTCCTAAACAGAATGTAAACCAAATTTCGTCTAAGAGACGGTATACAACATGAGTCTCAATCAAATCCAAATAAAATCCAGCCTTAACACACCCAAAGTCCCACTGCCTCAACTTCACCTGATTGCCATCAACATAGATGTATCTTTCATCATCACTTGGTTTTCTAAGTAACCTCAGCAACCCCGCAGACACACTAACGTGAGTTGTCAGAATGCACCCAACCACCATGTGTGTCTAGGTACCGAAGTCAAATTAACCTCAGAACAAACGAAACTAAGAAGCATACCTTTCTGGTGCAATGCTTCTTTACATGACCTTCAGATCCACAAAAGTAACAGCCATTCGGATTTTCATCCTTTTTATGTTTCTTTTGTGGTTCTGAAACCACAACTTTCGTAGTTTTCTTTCTTTTATTCCTTTGTCCTTAGATGCCATGGCTAAGTGAGCACTTTCTTCTCGTACCGCCCATCTTCAAGCCCACCCGATTGGCGGATCCAACCCGTCTAGGATGCCCGATACCAACTTGTTACGCCGGTCCTCGCCTAGGCGAAGAAGGGGTGCGAACCTAATCGGGACTCTTACCCGTTTCAAACATTGGTGTGCTCTAAGTCTTATAACTAAATCAAAATATCTATCCAAAGATATTAAAATAAACTACCAATCGTAGTGGTGTTTGTTGTTAATACATACAATTCCTAGTACCATTTCCAGTATATACATGAAATAAAAAATCAGACATTTACATTTAAAAGTATATTCGTAGCGCGGAACCTACATGTAGTGAACCCGCATTTGTGGTCAGCTCAAAGAAGAAGCGGAAGATCGCGACGTCCCTTCTTATACCTACACAGACAGAACCCGTGCTAAGCTTTACGCTTACTGGGAAACATATGACTTATATATGCAATACACATTGATTCTCTTGTACAATAAGCATATAATAATAATAGGAATTCATTGAAGTGATGTCGATTCTCATGAATCAGATAAACAAACTCATTATAATAATCTACTTGTGCCTTATAGCAGACTTATACTTATTTAGATCTCCCATAGGAGTTACAGAGCTTATACTTGTACAGGAGTACCCATAGGTACTACATAACTTATACTTATATAGAGGTACCCGTAGGTACATTTAGAATAGAACGATATACATTACTTTCTTCTTATTCACTTATCAGAACCTTATCATATAACTGTTGGATTACTTAGACCAGTAATAAGAAATGAGTAGGACACAACATAAAAGTACCGGCTACAGATAGTACCGAGGTGTCGCAGCGACAAAGTGTAGTGCTCAAGCAGTTGATCGAACGCGGCCTACCCACGAATGGCGCCGTAGCACTAGCAGGAGTGCCGAAACATTGATTAGAGACTTGCCTACCCACGTAACAGAAGTGTTGTAACACTAGTAGGAGTGCCGAAGCACTGATTAGAACGTGCCTGCCCACGTAACAGGAGTGTCGTAGCACTAGCAGGAGTGCCATAGCACTAGCAAGAGTGCCAAAGCACTGATCAAAAAGTGTCTGCCCATGTAACAGAAGTGTCGTGTCATTCAATATCTGGTCTTAGGCATTCCTACAATTATATGTGTTCAGGAACTTAGGATATTATCATGTAGCTAGTTTCGTTATCATCGCTTGTTTTCGGGCCGCGGCAAGGTACGGTATAATTTTCTTTTACATTACAAACATGAACGCATTCTTCATGTTAATTTATAGGTCCTCATTTCGTCTGTCACGTCCGGAGCAATGGAAACGAAACAAACCAAAACACAACAATTTGCGCCCAACGTTGGTCAACGCCAAGCACGGTCGCTGTTGTATCCCAATCAAACAACTTCTCTCGCCTCAATCATCGCGACGCGGGGATCTTTCACGTCATGGACACCCTTCTCTATAGTTGCAAGTGGGTCTCTTCACGTCGCAATGTAATTTATTAATAAGTCTTAATTTGTCAGGTTTTGATACTTTTTCCTACAAATCTAACCAAAACAGAATAAAATGGATATATTCTCTAGAAAAACATCTCCCAAGTATGTTCTAACCTCACCAAACCAAAAACATGATTAATTAGGTTTTCAAGCCCAACTTAAATACTTGTGTTGTGTCAAATTCCTAACACCCAAACATGTCTCCAAACACCATAAACCAAGTAGAATCCATACTATCCATACTATCTTATACAAACAAAGGGTTTTATCAACTCCAACTTTTAAACAAAATAGACAATTCCTTAATCAAACCCTGGGAAATGACAAACTTATGTCCATGTACAAAAATCATGAGCATCCAAACATAGATTCCATAATTAAAAAGGTCCAAGAGTCCATACACAAATAAGTTCCATACAAAAACTTAAATTCCATACTCTCCATACAAGTTCCAAAAACATCATAGCTTCCATATCACACTCGTCATAACCATACTAGAATCCACATAATAGAATCCATACAAAAAGTAGTTCCATAAAGCAAAACCATAGAGTCTACATTCTTTGCTCTTCTCTTTTCTTCTTCTTCTTCCTCCTCTTCAATGCTAAGCTCCTAAAATGCCCAAATGAGAGACCAAAATTGGTCTTATTTGGTCTAATTCCCATAAGGCCTTGTTTGGCCACCAAAATGCATTAATTTGACTTAAGTTTCTTACAAATTTGTCCTTCAACTCTTTTCTATTTGCTCCATAAGTTGTTATTTCTATTTTAACCCATAGTCTTCTTATCTAAGACTTATGTCTTATTTTGGCCAAATTACAAATTTGTCCTTGGTGGTCTGTAAAATTTTTCAGTTTCTATCATGTTTGCAATTTTAAATTACGAAAATTTCAAATTATACCTACAAAATACCCTAAACATGTTGAAAAAAACTAGGGTATATTTCGGAGTGTTACACTTTCTGTCTTATCACGCTTCAACTTTTCCTCTTCTTGGACACAGTGTGATATGAGCTTATTAAAAGACCATGTCTCCTTTTGATAATTATAGTCAAGGATCAAAATATCGCAGAAATGATATATTCCAGATTCTTGAATTCTTACTTCTGACATCGGAATTATTCTTATAATATCGGTGATATTTACAAAAATATCGGTAAAACAAAAATTAACAAAAATACTTTGAAATTCATGAAAATACTTTAAAAATGTGTAAAAATGACATAAATAAATAAAAATACACTTGTTAAAGACAATATTTATAATAATTTATAAAGAGATTATATTTCAATAGTCTTTAAATCGAAATTTAGGCTTTTAGCTTTTTTACATCAACAATTTCTATTTTTAGTTCTACTTAAAATTATGTTTGTTTGTTTCTATTTTCTATAGTTCCATTTAAAATTATGTTTTTTTTGCTAAATAATATAGATATTTAGTAAAATTATGTACTTATAAAAAATATATATTTAGTTTTATTCTAACTAAAAGTACAATTATTGATATCAACTATTGCAAGCCATAAATAATTTTGGCTTAAGTTATATTTTCATATTTTAAATTATCTTGTAAGAATTCAGATTTTTTTATATAATACAACACTTATATTAAAACACAATAGATAAATTGAAATTATAAAAAATAAATAACCTAAATTTTTAAGATTATTTGGGCCTTTTAACACTTTTTTTCAGCCCATATCTTCCTTCTAAAGCATTAGATCTAAGCCATCCATTGCATAAAACACCATTGATTTTTGCTAAACCCTAGAAATTACAAAACATTTAAGCAACCCCCTTCTTCTCATTTTTTGGGACTCCTCTTCTTCTCTTTTTTTTTGTTCTTCTCCAATCTCCATCTCGTTTTTATTTTCTTCTCCAAGCAGTAGTTCATCTGGTTTGGCCGCTCTTCTTCTCCATTTTTTTGTTCTTCTCCAAGCAGCAATTCATCTTGTTTTTTTGTTCTTCTCCAATGGCTGCAGGACTGTTGCGTATTCTTCTCTTCCTTCTCTTTTCTGCTTCCTTTCATCTTCTTGTTCTTTTTTTTTTTTCAAAAAGATCGGACAAAATCGATGGTTTATCGAAAATATAGGCAATAAATCCTCAAATTTTTGCTGATTTTTCGATGGCTTTCATCTCCAAATCCCGTGCGTGTCAGTTGTTCTCGAAGAGACATTTCACGATTTTTTCAATTTTTTCATATATTTCTACGCACTTCGAGACATTTCTTCGACTTTTAAGACAACTAATTATCTACGCCTTTCGTTTCTAGTTTTCCGAGCAATGAGCATATTTTGGCTGATATATCCGATTTTTTAACTCGTTATAGCTCACTTAAATTCTAACATCGTGGCTCAAGGGGGATATCAAAACTAAATGCACTAGCACTTCTGATAACTTCAACTTTTAGTGCTTTCAATTTTAAAGAAGGTGAGACATTTCCATAATGTACTCTTTATGTTTCCTTCCTACATACCTCATTGAGATAAGTTTTGCCAAAAGTGTACTTGTTTCAGCCTTTTCATTTTTGGCAAACCTTTTCTCAATATCCTCAAGAAAACCCTTAGCCGTAGTAATCTGTTCGGACATAGTGCCCCGAAAAGCTTCTGGAATGGCGCGCTTCATGATCATCAAGCTCATATGCCTTTCCCACTTTTCCATCTCCCTCTTTTGGTCAGAGGTACTCTCATGTGTAAGTGGATCTGGTTGGTCAACATGTAAAGCAAGATCCAAGTCCATGACCCCGAGAATAATCAAAACGTTCTCTTTCCATGACTTGAAATTAGTACCATTAAGCATTGGAATGGAATTAATATTGGCGTATATTTGCAGCGTAAACTGTGAACTAAATGTAGAACAAAAACAAATAAACTAAATTACTCACATATACAAAACTATAATATGCAAAATTAATTAATCATAGACAATGATAGGGCCCCATCACAAGATACCTAGTACAACATTAATATTTAGTCTTTGGACAAAAACATTAAGTTGTAAATGGCACCTTGGTGTAGTGATCAAATACTGATAATAAAGCATGTCAAACACTAAACCTCTCTTTGGACTGACTTAATGTTCACATTTTATACCGAATAATTACCATATGTTTACCACCACAGGTGTGTATGCAATTCGGGCCAAACATTAACCTTCCTTTGGGCCGATTAATATTCGCATGAATAACATACACACAAAACCTTTTAATATTCAAAAGTAAATTAATTTCCACAACAGAGGCTACTTTGGCAATATATTGTTTTTATTAATTTAATTCCTAATATTATATCCATAATTACCAAAATCGAGAATACCCAAATTGTGCATCCAAATTAAGTGAATTGGGTCATTACAAATCAAACCATAAATTGTAAATCAACCCCAAATCTATTTCCTTATTACCTTAATCTTTAATATACATAAAGCAATATATTTCTAAATTCTCAATAAAAATATAAGCTACATACATACATGTGTAATTCATGTATACCAAACCAAATAAACCAAATTCAACGGAATCCATAAATAATTTCATGATGAAGACAATAAATCAACCATTCTTGCTAACCTAATCATGAACATGGGCTTTGATACCACTTGTTGAGAATTGAATCTCTTAAAAACAGGATCTGTTCATACCAGATCTTTAATCTCTTTAAAACATGATCTGTTCATACCAGATCTTTAATCTCTTAAAAACAGGATCTATTCATACCAGATCATCAAGTATATCAAAAAAATAATAGCTGAAGCATACCTGAATTATCCATTGGTAAATCTATCTTTGGAGTCTTGTGGTTTTGTTTTCCAAATTAGAATGCAACTCTCAAATCCTCTTTGATGATAGGATGTCAAAAGAATTACATGAAGTGCAATTGGGACTCGTAACATTTATATGTGGTGAAACCCTAGTTTATAACAAATCCTACCATCAGAACTAGAACTATAGCTTTGTCTCTACACATACGAGGTCCACACTTAAATTACGCATAAAGCCCAAAATACTCGTAAACCATATTGTATCACTTTATTTAATCGGGGCCCAACCTTATTTTGATAGCATGTATACACAATTATACACATATAAGCCCATATGATAGATCAAAATTCCAATGCGCAATGCGTGAAAATTATAATAATTATCTGATTTTCATCCTTTTATGTTTATTTTATGAAACAGCTTTTCAGAGTTTTCTTTTCTTTATCTTTCCGCCTCTGATATATGCAAGTGAGACTCTCGTCTTATCACGCTCAACCTTCCTCTTCTCGACAACGCTATGATATGAGCCTATTCGAGATTATGTTCTTGACAAGAGAGGCTCACTTTAAATTCTGAACAGAATGCGTCGAAAGGATATTGTAAACAATGCATAGCAAAGTTCGATAATTTCCCACTGAAGTGCTTTCACTTGAAGACATTTCATAGTCGCACCCTTTACTTCCTTTCCCACACCCACAGATGCGTTTTACCAAGTGTACTTATTTCAGCCTTTCATTTTTGGCAAACCTTTCTCAATATCCTCAAGAAACCCTTAGTCAGAGAGTAACTGCTCAACATAGTGTCTTAAAATCTTTGGAATGGCACGCTTCATGGCGTGCTCATCACCACGGTCTGATCATCAAGTGCAAAACATATCTCAATGAGGTATGTAGGAAAAGGAAACATAAGGGAGTACATTATGGAAATGTCTCACACTACTTCAAAATTGAAAGCACTCAAGTTGGAGTTATCCGAAGACTTGCTAGTGCATTTGGTTTTGATATCCCTTCCGACACAATATAGTAAATTTAAAGTGAGCTATAACTGTCAAAAGGAGACATGGTTTCTTACTGTATCACATTGTTTCCAAGAAGAGGAAAGGTTGAAGCATGATAAGACAGAAAGTGCTCACTTAGCCATGGCATCTAAGGACAAAAGGAATAAAAGAAAGAAAACTACAAAGTTTTGCAAAACGCGTAAATCACACAAAAGAAACATAAAAGGATGAAAATCCGACGGCTGCAAGCTCTTCCTTTCTCTCTCTCTCATTCCTCTCTCTCTCTCCTCTCCTCCTCCTCTCTTCTCTCTCTCTCCTGGATTCATCAAGGTAAAGAAGCATTGCACTACTGACACGCATGGCGTGCAAAGAAAGGTGTTTAGTTTGGTTTGTTCTAAGGTTAATTGAATTCTACCTAGACACACATGGTATAGATCTCTACGCAACAACTCACATTAGTGTGTCTATGCAGGGTTACCTGAGTTGCCGAAAACCAAGTGATGATGAAAGATACATCTATGTTGGTGATGGTTATTCGATGAAAGTTGAGGCAATTTGGACTTTTAGATTATTGTTAAGAACTGGATTTTATTTGGATTTGATTGAGACTCCATGCTGTAATTTGCCTCTAGACAATTCTGGGCTTCGCTCTCGCTTTTGAATGACATCCGTTATCATGGTTCATTCGAAATGGAAAAGTTACCTTTATCAAAATTCAAATTTTGTTGGTTCTGATTCTTTATTACGTTACGATAATCTATATTTGCTTGACACTATTGCTTCATTTAATGAATCCTTGCATGTAAGTACAGTAGGTATAAAGCGTAAATTAACCAATGAGAATTTTGCCTCATTATGACATAAGAGATTAGGTCACATCTCCAAAAGGAGAATTGAGAGACTTGTGTCTGATGGAATTCTCGATCCCCTTGATTTTATGGATTTTGACACTTGTGTTAATTGTATTAAGGGGAAACAAACAAACGTTAGGAGATTGGGTGCTAATAAGGCTTCAGATGTCTTAGAACTTATACATACGAATATTTGTGGGTCGGCCATTCCCTACGGCTTCTTTGAATGGTCAAACGTATTTTATAACGTTCATAGACGATTTCTCTCGATATGGCTACCTTTATCTTATTCATGACAAATCATCTTTGGATGTGTTCAAAACTATATATCAAGCTTCAGAATCAACTCAACAAAAGGATTAAAAAGCCACAAGTCCCCGTGGTATAGTAATTATGGCAAATATGACTAATTGGGGGTGGAACAACATCCCTATCGCTTGTTAAATTCCTAGAGGAATGCGGTATCATTCCATAGTACACTATGCTAGGTCCGCCTAGCATGAATGGTGTTGCTGAAAGACGAAACAGAACACTTAAGGATATGGTAAGGAGTATGATCAGTCATTCTACCTTACTAGCATCACTCTGGGGTAAAGAATTAAAGACCACTGTGTATATACTCAACAGAGTTCCAACTAAAGCAACTGATAAAACCCCTTATGAGATTTGGATAGGCAAAGCCTATAGTTTTGGGCATTTGTGACATTTTGGGATGTCCAACAGGCACGCCTTATAGGCCAAATGAAAAGAAACTGGACTCAAGAACTATTAGTTGTTACTTTATTGGATATTCTGAAAGATCTAGGGGTTACAAGTTTTATGATCCCACTACTAAGGCCATTTTTGAGATTTGAAGAAATGTTCGTTCTTTTCGAGGATGTCGAAGCTCAGGGGGAGAAAGGATTAAGAACTTTGTCTTTGAAGAGGAACATGTTGAAATTCCTCTAATTTCTTTTGACAATGATCAAGTTCAGGCTTCTATTCCTGATATTGTTCAAGAAGCAATTCCAGATCAAGACAATGTTGTAGATCCTCCTGCTTAAGTTCAACAAATTGTTCTAGAAGAACAAACTCTACAACCTCAAGAACCTATGCCATTAAGGCGATCCACTATAGAGAGGAGAAGTGCAACACTTCATGGATTATGTTGTAGCCTCTCCAAGAAGGAGGTTGACATTGGTGTGGTGGAAGATGATCCAATCAACTTTCACGCCACGAAAGTTCTAACCTCAAAAGTGGATTGATGCCATGAATGAAGAGATGAAGTCCACGAAGGACAATGATGCTCGGGGACCTTGCATCATTGTCTATACAGGCGAAACCCATTGGTTGTAAATGGATATTTAAAACCGCTAGCTATCCTTGCAATGTAGAAAGGTACAAGGCTTGTCTAGTCGCAAAGGGCTTTACACAGAAAGAAGGTATCGATTATAAAGAGACTTTCTCTCCAGTTTCTTCGAAAGACTCTTTCAGGATAATAATGGCATTAGTGGCACATTTTAATCTTGAGTTACATCAGATGGATGTTAAGATGGTGTTTCTCAATGGTGACATTGATGAGACAATTTATATGGTGCAACCAAAAAACTTTGTGTCAGGAGATGCAAAACAAATGGTTTGTAAACTAAAGAAATCCATCTATGGACTCAAGCAAGCATCTCGTCAATGGTATTACAAATTTCATCAAGTTGTCATCTTATTCGATTTTGAGATGAACTTGGCAGATGATTGTTTATACCACAAGTTTAGTAGGAGTAAGTACATTTTTCTGGTTTTATATGTTGATGACATACTGCTAGCCACAAATAATATAGGCTTATTGCACGAAACCAAGAGATTTCTATCAAAGAAATTTGAAATGAAAGATCTTGGTGACGCCTCTTTTTTTTTGGGAATTCAAATATATCGAGATCGCTCTCGAGGTATTCTTAGATTATCACAAAAGAGCTATATTGATAAGGTACTTAAAAGGTTTGCATGCTAGGATTGCGGAACTGTGACACCCCTGTGTCTAAGGGAGATAAGTTCAGCTTATGTCAATGCCCCAAGAATGACTTAAAAACTAAAGAAATGTAAAAGATTCCTTATGCCTCGACTGTAAGGAGTCTGATGTATGCTCAGGTTTGTACGCGTTCGGATATTGTGTACATTGTTGGAATGCTAGGGAGATACTTAAGTAACCCGCGATCGGATTACCGAAAGGTACCAAACTGTCACAAAGGGTATTTATGTATAGAACAAAAGATTTTATGCTCACATACAGAAAATCGGATCATTGAGATCATCAGTTATTCTCGATTCCAATTTTGCCTGATGTCAAGATAGTAGAAGATCCACTTCAAAGGTATCTACATGTCGCCAGAGTTACGAAGAGTGCTAAGGCATACTATAGCTTCTCTTCCACCATGGCAATAGAGTTTATAGCATGTTTTGAGGCATCCAACCATGGGATATGGACGCGAAATTTTGTCACGGCCTTGCGCATTGTGGACACTATTGAAAGACCACTTAAGATATTTTGTGACAATAACTCTAGCGATTTTATATTCCAATAACAACAGAGAGCTCTGAATGTCGCCATATCGACATCAAATTCTCATCAAGTAAGGAGATTTTCGAGCGATGTGCTTGTCTATTCAACACATTGAGACAAACTCCATGATTGCGGATCTACTTACTAAGGGAGTGCCACCCAAGGTCTTCATGGTGCAACACCGCTATGTGTCATATATTTTCAGATACTTAGCTTCAAAGTGGGAGTTTGTATTTTAGATGATTTTCAGACTAGACATATTATACTGTCATTTTGGATATAGTTTTCTGGTTGATTTATTTGAGATCATTTTCAGTTATAAAGTGTTTGGTTTATTTTGTCTCTGAACTTATTTAAAATTGATCTCACTAAGGCATAAGGTAGGACCAGTTGGAAATAAGCATGCTGTGATCATGCTGCTTGTAATTTCCATGCTACACATCCATGCTTGATCCATGTCATTTGGTTATATTGGCATTTGTGACCATTGATGGGCTTAGTTAAGATTAAATGTAGCAAAAATCGCTTTAATCCTATGTTAGTATGATTGATGGATCGGATTGTTTGCAGATGCATTCGGTAATGATAGCAAAATTCTAAGCTCATAGGGTTAATACACAATTGTAAGGTAACGATATAGCTCAAGGGAGATTGTCAGAATTTTAATCTATCATACGCTTATATGCGTATGTATACAAAGTTATCAAATAAGGTTGAGCCCAATTAAATAAAGTGATCTAATATGGTTTAGGTATTTTGGGCTTTATGCATCTAATTTAAGCTGCTGACTTTATGTGTATGAGAGATCGGGCTATAGTTTCTAGTTCTAAGGATGGCGTACTAGAAATTATAACCTAGGTTTCAAACCTAGGGTTTCACTCCTATAAATGGTTTTGCACCCCTAAATTAAAAATAATATGCTTATTCTTTTGACAGTCCCCATCATCAAAGAGGATTTAAGAGTTGTATCTCTAATTCTGGGAAGACAAAACCACAAGACTCCAAAAATAGATTTACCAATGGAGAATTCAGGTATGCTTCCGCTATTATTTGTTTGGTATACTTGATGATCTGGTATGAATAGATCATGTTTTTAAGAGATTGAAGATCTGATATGAACAGATCCTGTTTTTAAGAGATTAAAGATCTGGTATGAATAGATCCTGTTTTTAAGAGATTAAGATCTGGTATGAACAGATCTTATTTCTAAGAGATTCAATTATCAACACCATATAGAAGACCATTCCAGAACTATGTCAGGGTTCCTCTGCATGTCTGTAAGAGGGATAAAATTTATATCCGCTCTTAACTGTATAGTTTCCCTTTGCTTCAAACCTCAACAACCAGTTGTCTTCCCTGCCCTTTCTGCTAATCTGGACGAGTTTTATCTGCTTCATATCATGCTCCTCAACCATGTCACTTAAGATATCTTCATCCCATCCATTATTTTCAATATTTTTTAGAGAACTCACCTTTGCATTTAACAGATGCTCTACAGGTGGTGTTTGGATGTACGGGTTCTGGTCATTTGGGAGCCACGGGTCGCCCCACACTCTAACATTTTCTTTACTTCCAATTCTCTATCTATCCCCATCACGGATTAAGTTGAATGACGCCATTAAGCTCTTTTTGTTGGATTATGGGCATGAGTCGTCCAACTGAGCTTGATCAGACTCGTAACCTAGACATATCCAAGGGATGTGTCTTCTCAAAGTGTATCTCAAGTTCATATAAAGAAAGGAATATGATATTTTCTAATTCAAGAAGAATCTTTTATATTCTCAAACCATCCTAATACAGAGAGAGAAAATGTGTCCGTACTGTGAAAACTTCGAACATATTCTATCAGAGTGATCTGATCCTTGCCTGAAACATTGAAAACATAGCATTCTAGACTTCAACTAAGTACTATATTCTATTTCAGATTAGTTTGTATTGAATGTAGCTTGGATTAGAGCTCTATTTTATTTCCAACAGGGATGAGTTTTTTTAATATCTTGCCTTATATAATTTAGTCACCAAGGAGTTTGGATTCGTCAAAAGCGCCAAGCTTGCTTAGCGAGTAGAGCTTTGTTGAAATTGTTGGGAATTATATATATAATATATATATTTATTGGTGTGAATGGAAATGAGGGGTTTGTTATCCACATCGTCAACTCCACTCCGAACCACTGCAAACTTCCTTCCAAGCCCAACCCCCCCGCTTCTCACAGCAGAAACCCAACCCTCCCCACATTTACTTAACTCATATTTTTCGTGCATTTGAAAAATCGTATACTATTTCTTTCCTTTCTCCTCTCAAATTCCTTGAAATGCGCGATTCACTCCACCTTTTCGCGTCAAATTTACCGGGCGTTTTCAAGTACCGCTATACCTAGCGTTCTAAAACCGTTTCTATCTCGGGATTTAATTATTCTATTAACCTCGGCATCGAGAGTGAATAAAATTCCTTCGCGCTAAACAGTCGAATTTCGGTTGCCTCTGCTTATTTATTGCATTTTGCTTATGATATTTATTTTATTTGTTAAAGCTTTATTATTTTTAATTGCTTTAACTTTTATTTAAATTTTTTTGTTATAACTTTATTCATTTAATTGCTTCAATTACGGTGTTATAATATTATTTAATTACTATAAATTAATATAAGTATTACGGAAATAACATAAACACAGTCCTTCGCCCTTCTTGCACACACAGAATTTGTCCCAGGTTGTCCAGCAAATGCCCTTCTTCTCATTCTGACTTCTCCCCCACCAGTAGGCACTCATCATTCTTTCTATGTCAGCACAAAGGGTAATAGGCAGCAAGAAAACACTCATAATAAATAGGGGAATTGATTGGACAACAGTTTTGAGTAACACTTCTTTACCTGCTCTGGATAAAAGCTTTTTGTTCCATCCGCTGATTCTTTTCCTTATCTTTTCCTTGACATATGCGAAGGCTGCAGATTTATTTCTCCCTATGATGGTTGGAAGGCCAAGATACTTTTCTGTCTGATTTGTTGGGGGATGTTTAGAAAAGAATATAGTTCCCCTTTTTTTTTATCTTCCGGAATGTTTGGGCTAAACTAAACATCACTGATGACTTTTTAAAATTGACCTTCTGCCCTGATGCTTTTTCATATACTTGGAGACCGACCTTGATTTGAGAACACTGTTCCATATTTGCTCTAAAAAATAAATAATTTTCATATGCAAAAAGAAGATGGGTTATTGATAACGACTCAAAAGCAGACATTTTTTCAATCTAAAAACCCTTTTCTTAAAACACTTTTGATGCCAATTATTTACAATTATCTTATTTTTTAAGTTGTTAAGTCCCAAACCTTGAAGCTGAAGTGAGAGCACTTTGATATCTTAAGTTTAAGTTTTGAAGCTTCGGGACAAGATTTGATCAAAATTGAAGCCTTGGAAGCATGATTGAACAAAAGATGAAGGCCAAAGTAGCATTTTGTGGAGTTTTCACACCAAGATTAGGGTAGGAGCGAAATTTTGAACCTACAAACTCAAAGAGAGAACATGATTTTAGGTGTTCGCAGCTATTATGCGAGGGTGTGAAATTTTGCACCCAAAACCGTAGAGTGCGAAGTTCATTCCCACAGAGTGGGGGAGCGAAATTTCGCTCCCTTAGCTTTATGTGTGCGAAATTGCGCGATCTCAATTATTTTATTTCCTATGTCGATCTCACAAGTCTCTATTTGTTACATGTGGATTGAGAATTGAATTCACTTATCTAATTGGCCCCCCAAACATGTAAAACACCCTATATATAGGATGATTGGTAAATTAAAAAAATTCAATTTTAGAGAGGGTTTTATTTCAATAAAAATTAGGTTATTTTCTTTCCCTCAGTTTTCTCTCTGTTTTCTACATGATTTTCTTTGTTTTTCTTCACCCATGGCTACCATCTCACTAGCCACGAGTACTGAGTGGTCGCCTAATTCTCAAGGTTGGGTGTATCCAAGCCCACCATGATGGAACCTAAGGGGTGTGCTTGCTAAATTCCTAAGGAGAGTGAAATCAATGTGCACGTCGTTTAGGAAATTGAGGTACAAGTCTAGGGAGTTGCTCTTTAGGGGTTGAGAGTGACACTCAACTCGTTAGATGACCCCGAGGGCATAGTCATGGTAGGAATTTTTTTATTGTTTCAGAGTAGTGCCTTTCTTGATACTTTGCAAGTCCAACTAGTATATTGGATTGTTGTTGAGAAGATCCTTCATCCTGTATGCTCGATTGAGATTGTCTCTTGTCTGGACTATGAAAGAACTAGGATGAAACCTATTCGACACCATAACTGGTATAACTATTCTCTCCTACTCCTAGAACTTGTTCCTCATTATAAATCTATCAAGAGGATACCCCAAGCACCCCTCGGAACCATCATGTGTGTCTGCTTGGAGAAACCAAGTCCCGAAATACTTTGCAAAATCTGATTCACAATCAAAGCAACCACATTTTCTCTAAAAATCCAAACTTTACTTTGAAAAGAGAAGTTTCACAACCAATTAACCTAAGATTACCAAACTAAGTAGAAGACCCATCCCAGAGGACGAACCTAAAGCCATTATACTTACATGTAGTCCTGACTACTCGTTAAGGTGGAATTAGGTTAAATAATATAAATTTGTGTGCATTTAGAACCTACCACAAACGAGGAATCACATGGCGCCATTATCGGGGATGGTACCAAATGGTTAGATAATCTAAAGTTTCTTGCTTTATTATTATTTTCAATTTTCTTGCAATTTTTCTATTTCTTTTTCTTTAATATGTTTCTTAGTGTTTTTGGAGGCTTTTTACCTTTGTTTTTGTAGATTAATATTTTGGTGTCATGGCTTACTTCAACCATATGGACATACCTAGACACTATTCTAATTCTTAGGGAAATATGTATCATGAATAAGAAAATTATGAGATTGAGGAAGAATTGATACATATCCCTAAGGGGTTTGAAAAACTAGAGAATAGGGAGGCCTATGGTGTGTATACTACTAATGAAGATGAGTGGTGGCCCACTCATTACCTTAATCACTTTTCAAGTTGACATGCTCTTGATAATTGCCCTCCATTATTGGACATGAGGTAGCCCGATCTTTCCTGCATTTGCAAATCCTATAAGCTTTATGTTGTTGATTGCGTCATAAAAGAGAGAATCGCATGCTATGCAAATCAACACACGCATCTAAACAACACCACATGTGGGGAATGCATTCTCTAGTATAAGGAATCACACTAATACCTCTTGTAAGCAAAATTAAGGGTTAGACTATATGGAGGAGGATGACGTCCAACATTCCCCCTCTCTATTCTTTAGTGCCTATGCTACACAAGAGGAAGGTAAGTTTCCATCTCAACCTAAACATAATCCGATAACTATACATGAAGTAGAGGTACAAGATGAAAACTCGTCTAATATGCTTGAATAGCAATCTATTTTGACTTTAGAGAATGATGAGAAAACCTACCAGCCCACTCCCTCTCTATCATTTGAGAGAAAAGATGTTGAATGTTTTGAGAAAAATGAAGAGGGGATAGCTTGTGTAGATGAGACAATGAAAGGAATTTTCATGGAATTAGGAAAGGAACCAATGACACTTAAGGATAGGGAGCCAAAGGACATGAGCATAACTAATATACATGTAGAGAAGTTATATGATAGGGACGAACACGATGCACTCATGAGCCAAGTGACTTATGGTGATCCACCCTTAAAGAAGCCGAGTGAGCCTCTCAAGCCAATTTTAAAACCCTTGCCTCGTGGGCTAAAATATGCATCCCTTGGAAACAATGAGATGTGCCTAGTTGTGATACATACCTTCCTTCCTATCTGATTAGCAAAAGAGGAAGTTACTAAATGTTCTAAGGATGAAGCAAAGAGAGGCAATGGGATGAACTATATTTTTTACTTGGAGAGGATTAGTCCCATAGTATGCACAAATCATATTGAAAGTGGTATGGGAGACATTTATATTCTTGATGTTATAGTGGATGAGGACCATGTAAGATGCAAGGATGAAGTCAAAGAGAATTGTCCATTCAAATTTGATTGTGAGGAGCTCACCATATATATATATATATATATATATATATATATATATATATATATATGTATATATATATATATATATATATATATATATATATATATATATTTCCATAGTAGTACAAATCATATTAAAGTGGTATGGGAGACATTTATATTCTTGATGTTATAGTGGATGAGGACCATGTAAGATGCAAGGATGAAGTCAAAGAGAGTTGTCCATTTAAATTTGATTGTGAGGAGCCCACCATATATATATATATTATTTTAAAAATTAGATTTGATCAGATTTAATTATAACATAATCTGATATAGGAGTATTAGTATTTTTATTTATTTTTTTAATATAGAATTAGCTCTTGAGGCATGACTTAAATGGTAAAAGAGGTAGGTTTAGGAATTAGATTATGAGAGTATTCAAGCTCAAATCCTTTTAATAATATAATACTACATCGTGATATGCAAAATGAATAGATGTAAAAAAAACATTCATTTATATTCGATACAAATTATTGAAAGTGCCTATAAAAAAAAAAGAAAATAAATGAAACCTAAGAATGTGAAAAGCCCAAGTTCTCACAGAGGCCAGTTAGTGAATTGGGCTTAAGTTTTAAGAAATCAATGCTCTTGCCTATGTTTACAATGCTATCTTTATCTTTATTTTTTTTAAGAAAAAAAATGATTTCATTAATTCAAACGAGTAATACATCAATAAAAATACAGAATAATCAAAATCATTATAAAATAACATCTAGGTTAATAACATAATGAATTGACTCAAAACATATATATTTGATAGTTGAACCTACACATTTAATATTACTATTATGATTAGAATAACTATGATTCAAATTCTAGAGCATATTGACGACCATTGATTTGATATCTTGTCTCCGATTGTATATATTTTACTCGTCTAAATCACTCAAACACAAATAAACACTGTACATAATGATGAAAACCAAAACATTGTATTGAGACGACACAACCATTGGCCGCACCAAGACGATGACAACCATACATGCATGAAGGCGACAATGATAACACACACACACCAAGACGACAACTAAATCACGAAAAAACAAATAAAAACATAAATATGTGTGGAATAACCACTTTATTGAGAGAAAGAAAGATGGAAAGAGGTGTAAATGAGTGATTTCAGGCCAAGAATGGCAAAAAAATTACCACTCATTGCTTAAAGAAAATAGGCTAGTAGAGAAGAAGTTGAAAGAAAAGGAGGCTAAGGTTCTTTTGAATTAAAGGAGGCTAAGGTGCTTAAGAAAATATTTATATTAAAATTGAAGGAAAGAAACATGCAGACAAAATAAAGGGGAAAAATGAGAGAAAAAAAAAACAAAATTAGGTTGAAATTGTATAAAATTTTATTTAATTTTTTTTTCAGGTTTATATGATAAATTAATGAAAAGAATTTGAATTTATTTTGCTAAAATAATCAAACAAAAGAACTTCTAAAGATGTTTTTGGTATGTTACTTTAAAAGCTTTCTTTTGAAGTTGATTTTAGTGTAGAAGTTGATTATGAACAAGTAAGAAGGTTTTTTTTTTTTTTACGCTTAAATGTATTTCTCTTAATTTTTTATTTATTATTTTATAAATATTTAAAAATTGTAAAAATCACTTTAATCTAGATAAGGATTTAGTGTGTGTTTCATAAATCATCTTAATAAATAAAAGGAACTCACTGATTTAATTTAAGTTAATAAGTAAAATAAATGTATTGTATGACTTAAAATAATAAACAAATTTAACTAATTAATAATAATTATTAGTTTATGTTAAATTTACCAAATCACCATAACACTTTTTTTGGACAACTAAACACTTGAGTTATAATGTAGTAAATTATTTTCACTGAAACTCGAACCCGGGATCCTCCTCTCTCTATACCCTACCTATTTAAACATAGAACCCTTTGTCACATAAGCTAGACATGATGGGCAATTACCCTAACACTTAAAATAGAAGCTAAGTAATAAATTTAAAAGGGGTTTATTGGATTCTCCAGCAGACTGGGCCTCAAATCTAGAAGTTGGGCCCTCTATAAAAACCATCAGCATGATGGGCTCATCACCCCACACCCTACATTTGGGCCTATGCGAGACCCAAGTACAATATGAGTTAACCTTTTGTTTTTCGAAAATAAAGAAAATATTTGAAATTTTTATTGCTACGACTAACTTGATTATTCCCCAAAAGAAGAATTTCAAAATAATTTATCTTCAAATTCAATTGACTTAAATAATTTATTTTTAAGTCAATTAATTTATGAAAAAGTATGTATCGGGATACCGATTTAGATTTAAAGGCAAAAAAAATATATGAAAAATGAGAAATACATAATTTTGAACATATTAAAGAAAAATAATTGGCTATTAGATAAATGTACTATCTTAACTAACTATAGGTATATTACCTTAATAAAATAGTTAAGGTAGTGCCATAAGTGATTAATATAGCACCTTTACCTAAAGCCAATTATTTTGTTTTAATATATTATGAATAATATATTTTTCATTCTTCCCACCTTGTTTGCTTTGATTTCTAAATAGGTTGCTTGATATTATATAATTGTTAATTACTTTTTTTATTTTGGGAAAAATTGTTAATTACTTTTTTTACTCTTGCACTTTCTTCGATATCTTTTTAAGATGGTCAAACAAGAAAAGGCTATTGGTATTTTTTTTTTTTAGAATTTTGTTCGGACTAAAGCAACTTAGGTTGTACATATTTGCATATCTTTATAGTAAAAAATTAGTGATATTCAAGTCTAGGAATGTATGATTAAAAGTCATATCTCTTTGTACTTTCTAAGTTGTTCCTCTCCTTTTTAATTTGAAACTGCCTTAAAGTTGTATATATTTTTGCACTAGATAAAGCTTGAATATTTGATGTTTGATATCAGCCAATATAAATAAAAAGAACTTATAATAAATAGATTCATTTTAATCATATCAATTGATATTAATAAATGTTGGAAAACCTTATGGACCATCCATCCATATTGGCATGATATTATCTATTTTGGGTCTAAGGCCCTTAAGGTTTTGTTTTTAGGCTTCTCCCAAAAAACCTAAAACCAATTGAGTCTTGCTCACACTTATAAAGTCATAATTCTTTCGATATCTAACCGATGTGAGACTTTGGGTCATACCCAATGGTTCTTTCCTCGAACAAAGTTCAACTAAGCCTCCTCAAGATTTCCTTGTCTTTCACTGTGTTTGGACACATGTTTTCCTGTTAGGGGGTTCACTCCACATTTTTGCTTGACATCCATCTTTATGGTTAAGCTTAAAGCCAACTCTAATACCACTTGTTGGGAACCTATTGACCTATCTCTCAACATTGGTATGATGTTGTCCACTTTGAGCCAAAGGCCCTCATGGTTTTGTTTATGGGTGTCTCCCAAAAGGCTTTATGTTAATTGGATGTTGTTCATGTTTATTTACTCATAATCATTCTCATTCCTAACCTAACAATCATCAACTCGAACAAAATTCCATCGAACCTCCTTACAATTCATTGTCTTTTACTGCATTTAGGCACATGCTTTACGTGAAACACTACTTGTCAAGGGCTCAACATATCATTTTGTTTAGCATCCCTACACGATTAAGTCCGAGCTTAGCTTTAATACCACTTGTTGGGAAGCTTTATGGACACATCCATCTACATTAGTATGATATTGTTCGTTTTGAGCCTAAGACCCTCATAATTTTATTTTTACCATTCTCCCAAAATGCCTCATAAAGATTGGACGTTGTTTATGCTTCTCAACTCATAATCCTTCTTATTTCTAACCGATGAGGAATTTTGGATGCAAACCCAATAATAAATTACTTTTAAGATTTTAATTGAATAAAAAACTCTAATATGTTTTTTTTAATTCAATAGAAAAAGCAAACACAACGTACATCTCCATTTAGAACTAATTTAGGATATAGTCAAGAGCATGGGGAAGTTAGTTGGGAAAGTGATTGAAGTTGTGATGGAAGATGAGGAAGGTGGAAAATCATGAGGGGAGCATTACTCAGGAATTTATTCACACTTGGATTTTCATTTTTGTAGCATGACGTGTTAGGTTTGTTGTGGGACTGCCATGTGTTTTATTACTTAATAAAAATAAGTAGGTGAAGTTGTTCTTAGACAACAATTTTTCTAATTTGTTTTTAAAAATTTTTGATATTTATTGAACAAATACCTCTTCAAGAATTTGAAATGTTTTTAACTTTTTTTTTTTTTTATATATTTATGTAATTTTTGTTTTAAAAAAAAAAACTTAAAACACTTCATTCATTTCTTTTAAAAATTTTATTTTGAAGAGCTAAAAAAATTGTTTCTTCAACAAGAGTCTTATATCCACACATACGAAGAAACAAACAAAAATATGTAACCCAAATATAAATATTTAAATTGCCTTTTCCTTTTTTTTTTATAATATTTATTCATTTTATATTACAATGTTATAGTAATTCATTCTCATGAAAACTCGATTCAGATTCTTTCTTATGCCCAATTCAACTCTTTAACAATTAAATTAAGTCTCACTAGGTTCTTCCGCTCCTTAAACCTAGATAAGATACTAATTTATTTTAAAAAAAATTGAATTAAATATGAGTATCATACTTTTTAACAATTCTAAGTGTGAATTTAAGCTTTTCTTTTCTTAACTTTTCCCTTTATTTGCTTTATTTGTCAAACATAGTTCAAAAGGCGAAAATTTTGATTACTAAAAGATGAACACAATAGCTTTTCTATGGAAGGAAAGATCAAGAATGACAGAGCAATATAAATTAATGCATTATTGAATTTGAATATTCAATTTGACTTTTAGATCTATCAAAGATGTTATTTCATCCGATTATTAGTCTTATATTCACATTGATATAAAGGCTTTCGAAGGTTCTTTCATCTACCTTATAATCTTTAGAAAATTTCTTTACATTCAATTATTTTTCTATTAAATCTAAATTTGTTTTTTGAAATAACACATCCATTGTTGATTTCCATTACACAAGTATATACCATTTCACAATCTAAGTTTGACCTTAGTAACATTTCCTTTTGTTAATATATTAAAAAAAAAAAAAATCTAAGTCCACTCAATTCGAAAAACAGTTTTGTATGTTTAATTCCTGTTTTTAACATTTTCTTTTGTTAATAAATTTTTGAGAACCAATTTTGAAAACTCAGACGATATTATTTTGAAGTTCTCTAAAAAATGTTTTTATTATCTAAATTTAATGTTTTATATATCTGTAGTAGAGTTGGTAAACGGGTCAGTTCAACCCATTTCAGATTAGTCCATTCAGGTTGCTGGCCAAAACGAGTTTGACTGATTTGACAAATTTCTATTCGGACTAATTTTTTACCAGCCCAGCCCAACCAATTTTACAAATTCATCATTTTCAAATAAAAATAAATAATATACAAATATATAATAATAATTAATATATAAAATGATTATGTCCAAACAATATAATAATAGTAAAAATAAAAAATTCTAGAACACTGTTATAACCAAAGTACCAAACTAATTAGCTAAATAGTAGCAAAATAATAAAGCAACAGCTTAATAACATATATAAGAAAAACAATTTCAAAGTATCAAATGAAATCTCATATACTTATAATCTTCATCTTCATCCTTATTATATCAAATAATAACATGTGATTCCACATTAGAAAGATATATATCCTCGATGGTGGTTGAGTTATCATCATATATTAATTAATTTAAAATGTTAACAACACAAATTTTATTTATCTTTGAAATAAAAAAAATATTTTTTTTCTAAAAATACATATAATAATGAAATATCCTATTTGTTTGAAAAATCATCTTACTAAAAGATATAATCATATTAGAAAAGAAATTAGTATATACTTTTTGTTAATTATTTTAAAAATAGCATTATTTTGTTATTAATATTGGTTTAAGTAATAAAATTATTTAAAATATACCGATAATTTAGTTATTAAATTTAATTTAATTTATAAACTAGTACAACTTCATTTTTATAAAAAAAACATATATGATTGAATAAAATTTAAATGACAACTTCATTTTTATAAGAAAAAAAAACATATAGGATTGAATATAATTTAAAGGATAAATAAAAAAATAAAATTGTAAATATTTAAAATAGGATTAATGAGATAAATAAAAATATATTTAATATTAAAACTATAATTTATTTAATTCAAATGCATTCCGTAAAATTTCATACAAGATTTTTTAAATATTAAATTATCACATAAATTATATTAAAAAGATATATTTAAAAATTAAAAAATAAAATAGTTAAAACAACAAAGTTTAATATATTAATCATATATTATAATAATAATAATTTTTAAAACCCATATACTACAAAATATCAAATTTTATATATGAATCCTTAAAAATCTTAATTACTAAATTAGTTACAAAAAATATTTCTTTTGTAGATAGATAGGCTTGAATCGTAACCCCTTAATTAGCCTCCTAAATCTATAATATTTTATAGTACCATAAGTCTACAATTACATGTTTGTTAATATATGTCCCATAAACTAAATTCTTTAACTTTCATGATTACAGAGTACTTTTCGAAAACCAAACACAATCTTAATAAATCCTTTAAACTTGACTTCTATAATAAAAGTCTCTTTTTATCTTGTAAACAAATGGTAGACCCATGTTACGAAGTTAGAAAGTTACACTAGATATTTAAGACCAAAAAAGAAAGACCAAGAGCATCTTGCTCTTCTTCCACAATTGCGTAAAAGAGAAAAGATATGAAAAAGGTTGAAGAAAAACGAACATATTGACTAAGACTTTGCTAAAATGAAAAATCCTCTCATAAAAAGACATCAAAGGACCATGAAATTGTACAATCGACAACCAACCCACCCAACAAAGTCATATTTTAAGGGTCACGTGAGACGAGATGCGTAATCAGATGGCGTAAGAAGTATGACGTCAAGGTGATGGAGATGACTAACGAGAAAAATTGGACTTGGTCTCTGGTATTGAATTTAGAAAATAAATGTGCCCCATATGATGATAAGATATACTATTCATTCACAGATAGTGCGCCAATGAGTTATGAATATCATGTCATATTGTCTCCCCCCACCCCCAACTTTTTTACTCAATTAGATTCAGCCATTCCATTCCACATATCTCCTATCATTGATTTAGCTGACTTTGTTGTCAACATATTTTTTCCCCATCCTCAATGTGTTCTTCCTGTTCCCTTTTTAACGTGTTGTATGTTGCTTTATTTGTCCGACGGTTCTTTTTTTTTTTTTTGAAAATATTTGTGAAAAGAGCTAATTACTTTCTTTTAAGAATAGTAACATTATGTTGATTGCCTTTGACCTAGATGAATAGGTAGAAAGGTGGGATGAGGAACATCAGGTCTCTGATTCGAATCCTTAGAAAAACATAATACTAGAACGTTATTTATATATAAAATAAAAAGATGTAAAAAAAAAAAAAAATTCTCTTTTGAATTAGAAAGAACCCTAACAATAGTTTTTATTTATTTATTTTTTATAATGGTGTTAAAAAATAAATTTTATTATACAAAGAATAATGATTAAAACTAAAACACCTTTATAAAAGATTAAAAGTTATTTTGAAAAAATATATTTAAATCCATTAAAAAACATTTTAAATTCCAAATAATAAACAAAAAATTTGTTTTTAATTTTTTAATTTTATAAAAATACTATCAATCTAAATCTTTTATCATATGGAGCAGCGGATCTAATATTGACTTAACAAGGGCACCAACCCCACTAAAAATATTCTCCCCTTACGCCCAAGAAAACTCAACCATAAGAGTAAGGTTATGTTCTCACTAAAAATCTATCATTACTTTTATCATTGGACTAAGGCACTCATAAATTAATCCTTGTCAACTCATACAACTTAAAAGTGATTTTTCTTTATTTCAGAAAATGAAAAGACATGCATTGCACAATGTTAGCTAGCTGTGGGAAAAGTTTGAATTAGTTCCACAATTTTTTCAGTTTTTTTTTTTTCTGTCAAGGAAGTAGTGATTCGATGTTAATTCCATTGAAAACTCAGATACTTAAACCTATTTTACCTAAAAGAAAAACGTTTTATCAACCATATACACATTATATATAGTGGAGGACTAAGGTATGAATGCATGCAAATAAAGGAACGAAAATCATGTTTGTTTCAAAAGAAAACAAATTAATGTGTCGAATAAAATAAAAGTTTTTATTCTCTTTACAGCTAAATATTTGCTATCTTTTGCTTTTATTTTATTTTATTTTCAAAATTTTAAGCAAATTTTAATAAAGAATTTTCCAATAGTGAGGCACATATGTTTCACACTTCATACAACCGACTATAACAGCTAAAATATCTCGATAAAAAGAATATATTCCAAAGATTATTCGTTTTAGACATGGAAAGTTGGTCCAACACGGATCTTTTGTTATTTAACCTAAATTTTTTGTCATGAGTACCTTTGAATTTAATCTATAGTTCAATAATGCACCTTTGAAGACAAGAAAAATTTATTCACATTTGTTCATTAAAATGAGATTAAATTAAGAAAACAATACAATGTCAAACTCACATTAAAATAAATTATATAATCTAAGTTGTTAATAGGATCAAATTTAATTTATGAAATATAATATATTCTAGAAAAGAAAAATATATATATATGTTAATATAACTGCACATCTTATCTTATACTTGATTTATAAATGACAGTAAACATGATGTTTTAATTAGAATACAATTATTAGGTTTTTGCCAAAATCTCATATTTGAAATTGATTTTGTTGGGCTTCTCTCGGTACCAAGTGTGAGTGCCATGGTCTTTAGTAGACCCACTACTTGAAGGGCCCAGGGCCCGTTTGGCCCATTTGGCCCACGATGTGAAACGACTCAAGCCTATCTACTATATTAGAACTGGAAGATGTTACCTAGACGAGGGAATCCGAAAGTCTGTTTGAGGGAGCTAAGGTGCCTTCAAGAGGACAGCTTCAGGGCAACCCATTTAGAGTTTTAAGTCCCCTAGCGGGTTTTTCGCGTATAGGAAGTTCGTTATGGAAAATGATACGAAGATGAAAAATACGCAAATGATATTTTTCAACGGATTTTTCAGTGTTCAAATCCATTATTTCCAGAAAGGATTAATCTTTAATAAGGAAGGATTAACCTTTGATAAGGAAGAAGATATTTTATCACTAAAATTACGAGATTTTCTTTCCTAAAAAAAAGGAGAGGTTCGTGTATAAATTAGGAAGATCTCTCACGAGGGGAAGGTAAGCAATTCCAATTGCATTAACCCTCTGCTTCTTCTTTTCCATATTTTGCTGACTTAATCATCGGAGAGGCGGCAAATCTAACAAAATATCCAGAATTACTGATATATTTCCAGACTGGATTTTACTTGACGTCGGAAATATCTCAGAATATCGGTAATATTGATCGGATATTTTGGACAAAAAAATATTCCAGAAAAGTGAAAATTAATAAAAATACTTTGAAATTTATGAAAATACTTTGTTAAACTATAAAAAAATGTATAAATAAGCAAATATACACTTATTGAAAACAATATTTATAATTTATCGAGAAATTACATTGCAATAGTAATTTAAAACAAAAATGAAGACCGATGTGGCTCCATTACATTATTTGATGAAGGGATCCCCTCTTGATGAAGATAATATTCATAATAAGATCTTCAAAATCTTGAGATAAATCACAAAGAAAAAATAATTTGAGAGTTCAATGGAGCTTGGATGTGTATGGATGAGTTTGTAAAGAGATTGTATGATTTTATGGATATTTATAGAATTTTTTGGAGTCAAAATAATCATTACCGATATTTTACCGATATTTACCGATATTTACCGATATTTTACTGATATTTACCGATATTTTTTCATAAATTCCAGCACATGCGCGCGTGAGATAAAGGTGAGACTTTTTTTTTTTTTTTTCTAAAAAAAGGCCAAAAAATCGCCGAAAAATCGACAATTTTTACATTTTATCGCGCCTGTGAGGCGCGTGCTCCACAGTTGCAATTTTACTGATTTTTCGCCGATTTTTTGACTTCCGATTATCTTTTGCAAAATTTTTCATGTCGTTTAAACCGATTTTCGTTGATATTTCAAACAAAACTGACTATTCTCGAGGCGGCCGGCACACCATCGTCGGATCGCCCTTTTTTGCAGATTCATATTGCGTTGTCGATGCCTAGAAGTTTTGGCGATTAAGGTAACAACAATTGGCGTCGTCTGTGGGATGTGAACAGAAAGTCTCGTTTACAGGCTGCAAGGGATTGGCTTCAACGACTATCTACTAGCCCTTCGTCACCTGGAACTTTGTCGGTTCCTCTTTTTGCATTTGTTCCTTCCGAGGCAATCGCAATGTCAACTAATTCGATGATCCAATTGCTAGAAAATCAATTCCTCTATTAGTGTCAAGACATGGCGAGGAAACAGGAGGAAAAAGCAGCTGCATTTGTTGAGCGGTAAGGTCAAAGCAAACGCTAGATACATGAGAATGACCAACTATGAGCCCCAAAGATTGAAAAACCATGATTCGTTGAAAAGACATGCAAGATAGCGTCGCGCAGGCCGCCCGATCGCCCGCACAAAGGGAAGGAGCCTATTGCTCCTAACGATGTTGATACCCTAGTAGACGATGAGCTATCTTCAGGTAGCTCTCCATCCCAAAACCTTTCGTCGGCAAAGAACGCTCGGGAGAGCACAAAGACTAGATCATGCAAGAGGCCTCCGCCTCACCCTGCCTTTAGCGATGCTATTAGTGGAGCATCTCGTAGGGCAAGGAGAGAGGCAAGGAGAAGACAGACCCGGCTAGATCAAGCCCCTGGGAACCCACTAGTGTTGCCCTTAGGCATGTTGCCACCAATGCCGCCTGTGCATCCTACCTTCAATGTAGGGTCAACGTTTTACATACCACCAGTAGCCTTAATTCGGAGATCCGATGACATGCCCTTTTCTCCCTTAGGACAACACATCCTTGACTACGGCCCGCCTCGTGGGTTTGCCATTCCGGTTTTCACCACGTTCGGTGGCTCCACTGACCCTTACGATCATATGCTCCATTATAATCAAGCAATGACACTAAACACCAACAACGACTAGCTATTATGCAAAGTATTCCCTGGCAGCTTGCGGTGGCCTGGTTTCACAAGCTACCATGTTATTCTATAAATTCATTCAATGAACTATGGGTCGCATTCATATTGTAGTATCTTTGTTCGGTGCGGCAAAAAAGGAACGCCAGCTCCTTACAAACTATTCTTAAGCATGAAGAAGAGACTATTCAAGACTTCACAAGGAGATTCGAGCAAGTCGTCCAACAGATAGAGTTGTATAGCATGGATGCGGTCCTTCAAAACTTTAGGAGAAGCTTTGGGCCATCGACTCCTTTCTTCCAGTCACTATCTTTAGACCCACTACCGACAATGGAAGAATTATACAGGCGGGCTGATAAGTATTCAATGTTGGAAGACAATATCTGGGCAGCAGCCCATACCGTCATGATTACGAACCAACCGATCGAGGGAAATAAGCCGCCTGAAAAGAAGCTATCCGAGTCCAAGGAAGGCCGTAGAGCAGACTCGAAATGATCCCGCGTGATCGACCACAAAAGTTAAGAGAGAGCCCCGCACCCCATCTCCCGAACGTCCCAGAGAGTGCCATACCCATCATTCACGACTTTGCTAGAGTTCAAAATGGTCCGCACCAATCCGCATTCGATCCCTCCCAAAAAAACAAACTCTTGCAATGAGATTTCACGCAGAGACTATGACATGAGAGACCTGACAGCGCCGAAACCCAAAGCTACGGTGGAAAAGTTTATCAAAGCGGGACACCTCAGGAGGCATATAAGAGAAATTGACCACGGGATGGAATCAGGCAGCCATGGACACATAACGGATGTGGCAACATGTAATCTAGACCCCAATTTAACTATATATCATGGATCGTCCTGACGAACACCAAAGACGGCCGCATCAGAAGAGACTCTTATGAGCTGCCACTATTAAGGCCCGGATAAATGCTATCCACGTAGAGGGCGGACATGAAGAAACCAAGACGATCGACGACCCCATATCCTTTCCTCCTGTCAACCCGAACAAGGTTATTGTGCCCCACTATGATGCATTGGTACTCACCTTTTGTATTAACGGTTTTGATGTGCACATGGTACTGATAGATCCTGGAAGTGCGACAGACTTGGTGCAACTACCCACCTTCAAGTAGATGAAGCTTTCCTTAGGTGCGGTGAACTCAGCCGAGCGAGTCCTTTCTAGTTTTAATGATGCAACTACCGTAACTCTAGGAGATGTCGCGCTCCCCGTTAAAGCCGGGCTAGTGACTCAACAGGTTATGTTTTCAATTGTCGAAGACTTAGGCATTACAACGCCATAATGAGGCGAACCTGACTGCACTCGATGAAAGCTATCCCCTCAACCTACCAGCAAATGTGTTATTTGGACTAACATCGCGTGCCGACCTTTGCCATTCAGCCGGTCACACGCTGTTATCAACTTTCCATGCAGGAATAAAGAGGGGAGAAGAACTCTGAAAATTCTCCCCTCGAAGATCAAACCTCTGCATAGCGATCACAGTTTGCCGCTTAGATCAAGGCGGAAGAGAAGGATCCGTTGGCTGTGGATACCCTAGAAAAAGTAACATTAGACAGGCCAGAAAAGTTCACTTACGTCAGTTCTCTATATCCAACGAAGAAAAGGAACAATTACTACTTATTTTTCTTAACAATATAGATGTATTCGCCTAGAGCCACTTTGATATGATTGGGATTAACCCAATGGTGGCCACTTACAAGCTAAATATTATCCCTACGGCTAGACCAGTAAGACATAAAATAAGGTGTTTCCACCCAAATCGCCATCAGATCATTCAGACGAAATAGACAACTTGCTAAGGGTAGGTTTCATCAGGGAAAGTACCCCGAATGGCTAGCCAACGTGGTGGTGGTTCCAAAGAAAGGAGGTAAGTGGCGAGTATGTGTAGATTTCACCGACCACAACGAAGTGTGCCTAAAAGATAGCATCCCTTTGCCAAGTATAGACCAAATTGTTGATGCCGCAACTGAGCACGGAATACTGTCGTTTCTGGACGCTTTCTTTGGATATCATCAAATTCCCATGCACCCGCCTGATGTAGAGAAAACAACCTTCATTACACCGCACGGGCTATACTGAGATGATGTGATGCCTTTCGGCTTAAAGAATGTTGTGACAACTTATCAAAGGTTGGTGACTAAGATATTTCGACCGTTGTTAGGTAACACAATGGAGGCCTATATCGACGACATGCTTGTAAAATCTAAAGAATGCTTTGACCACACCAAGCATCTACAAGAGGCCTTTGAGTTGTTGTAGAGGTATGACATGAAACTCAACCTTTGAAATGTGCGTTCGGAGTTAGTTTGGGCAAGTTCTTAGGCTTCATGGTGACCCAGAGAGGGATAGAAGCCAATCCCATTCAACTCAAAGCTATAATGGACTCCTAGGCTCCTACCACTAAGAAAGGAGTGTAGCAATTAACTGCCCGGCTGGCGGCTCTCAGCCGATTCATATCCCGTTTCACAGACCGGTTAAAACCATTTTTCATCACCCTAACGAGAGCCAAAAGGACCGCCTGGAACGAGGAATGTGGCCGAGCCTTCATGGCGATAAAACAATAACTTGCCGAGCCGCCAATCCTGGTCAACCTTGAGGCAGGCGATACACTCTACCTTTACATCGCAGTGTCAGAGGCCTCAATAAGCGCAACTCAGTTCAAATAAGACGAAAACCAAAAGCAGAGACCAATATTGTTCGTGAGAAAATCTTTATTTGAAGCAAACACAAGATATCTCGTCTTCAATCAGCGCGACTAAATTTCCGCTGCGGGCACCATGAAGCTTGCCCCTACTTCTGGGGCACACCCATCATCGCACCGACTAATCTCCCTCGCAGCACTATACAAAAGCCGACCGACGTATGATGGCTCCGGCATCGAATCCAAGTGAATGCAAGATTCACTATAAACCTGTTTGGCATTAAGGGCAGTGCATGATAGACTTTTTGTAAGCATAACTAACTCCACAGCATGCGACCAGGTAACGCCGACAGGATCCTCACTGTGGGACGACGCCGCCAAATGGGGAGCCTGAGCCTGGCCAGAACTTAAACCCCAATCGTGAGAAAGGATCAAACAAGCCATACAGCTAGGCTTCCCCGCGTCTAATAATAAGACTGAATATGAAGCAATATTGGTCAGAGTTAACCTCACAAAGTCTGTATTCTCAGAAGAACTCATCAAACGCAGTGACTCTCAGCTAGTGGTGGAACAGGTGAACGGAGAGTACGAAACAAGGGACCAGGGCATGGTCAAATACGTAAGTCTGGTCAGGCAACGGCTAGGAAGCTCGAGCATATCCCGAGCAACTCAAATGAAAAGGCGAACGCTTTGGCAGTAGTGGCCGCATCCATCCCAATAAGAGGAACAGTGTTCCTTCATGTCTACTACTAGCCTGCGTCGTTTATTACGACCGACCAGGTGAGTCAGATAGACAAAGAATCATCTTCTTGGCTAACCCCTATAATGCATTATCTGAGCTCGAGAAGGCTACCGGATAACAGGATTGAAGCCTACAAGATTCAGGTCTAGGTGACTAGGTTTTCCCTTATGAACGGGCAATTATATAAGAGATCTCTAGACATGCCATATCTTAAATGTCTTACTACTCACTAGGAACAGTATGTATTGGCCGAAATTCATGACGGGATATGCGAAATCATCCTGCAAAGAGAACTTTATCTCATGTGTGGCCCATATTAATAAGGTTATTATTTCGCCTACTATGAGGGGAGAGAATGCAAACACCTACATCGGGATATGCACTGTCACAACGATAAGCCCCCATCTCAAGGGTGCCGACATACATCTAACCACCATCACTGTTTCTCCCGCCCTGGGCTTAGTGGAGAGAATTGATATAGTTGGACCACTGCCTACCGCCCCAGCTTAGAAGAAGTTATTGTTGGTTGCCATCCACTATTTTAGTAAGTGGATAGAAGCTAAAGCCTTTTCCTCCATCAAAGACAAGGATGTCGTCTAATTTGTATGGAGAAGTAATACTGTCACGATTCGTAATAATTCTCGGGCCTACGTGAATTGGCAATGGGCCACAATTTGATAGCCGGGTATACAAAAATTTATGCCAAAAATTGAAAATCATAAACTTGTACTCAACCCCGCGGTACCCATAGAGCAATGGTCAGGCAGAAGCATCCAACAAAAACTCTTTTGAAGACATTAAAAAAATGTCTATATTCGTTAAGAGAAATGGGTGTAAGAGTTACCCGCAGTTCTTTCGCCTATAAACAACCCGTTGAAGCCAACTGAGTAAACACTATTCACTCTCACCTACGTGATGAGGCTATAATCTCGCCAGAAATTGGAATGCCTACACTTCGAACATAAATTACTAAAGAGGCTAATATTGAAGCCCTTGCCAAGGATTTAGATATGATAGATGAGCTCCGTGAAGCAGTAGCTATGCGTATGGCATCATACCAGCAAAGAACAACAAACTTATAGAACAGGCGGGTAAGACAATGTACATTCCAAGCCAGGTTTCCAATCTTGAAGAGGGTATTTGAAAACACTGCAAGCCCAACAACCAACAAGTTCCAACCAAATTGGGAAGGGCAATACATGATAATTAGAGTGGGGCCGGCCAGATCGTACGAATTGAATAAATTGGACGAAACACTAGTGCCCAGGATGTGGAATGTTATGCATCTAAAGAGGTATTATCAATAGAAGTTTTATTTAAAGGCATAAGGTTTCCTTTAGAGCATTTTCTTCAAATTCTCGAAATATTATCAATAAAGTTTTCATTAAAGGTATTATCAATTAAATTTCCTTTAAAGTATTTCTTTTAATAATCTCACTTTCAAGACGGACTTGTCGTCTCAAGCCTGTTGACTCGACGGACGATCGACCTCGGGATTCCGGATATGGACGTCCGTATGGTGGCGCTCGAATCGCCGTTGCCGTTCCGAGCCTCGGCGACCAAGATGACCGTGAACTCGGACTGGATTGTGGTTCGACGACCGTTTGTCTTCAACCTCGCCGGCCACATTAAAGACGGACGTAGCTCTGCAACTCTTGACGCCTCAAACGAATCAGGATCGACCTTTCAAAATCGGTTCGAACATCGGACAACTCGAATGACGTGGTTGTTGGCGTTCAAAGACGAACCGTTGTTGCGCTGAACGATAATGGCTGAACGCGTTCGGTATCGCGATCGACTCCGGGATGACTTTGTTGGCTAACGTGATCTGACCAATAAAATATTTAACGATTCAGTATCGCCAGCAGCTATCTTAATTAAGTTGGAAAGTTGCGAAATAAAAGAATCGATTGGATGATAAATATTGTTTTCGCCGATCAGTGGGGTTGATCGTGCATATCAGCGTTCAGACGAACGAACCGATTGAGGAAGAAAGATAAATTGGGCGTGGTTATCGTTGAATATCTGTGAACCGCTTTGATCTTTGTTTCGATCCATCGTTGTAGTGATATGTAACAGTATGAAAGTTGGGTTCTGAAAATCGAAGATGGATGAAGGTGTTGTCGATCTTGATTGATATTCTCCCAATATTGTTGACATGTTTATTTGTAAAAATCGAAACGGTAACGCGATGTTCGCCGTCTGCGTGAGCGGAAGACACCTCATCAATAATGAACTCTGGCGGGGCTGGCGGACCAAGGCAAACCTCTGAGAGATATGGCATATGCCTTTGTTATAACCATAGCATGAAGCAGACGACATACATTTGATCATGCTTGGCATGCCTTAGCGTCTGCACCTGCAAAAATCATTGGGCAACACAGGCTTCCTCTTTAGCCTTATCCTCTTCTTCTCTGCCGAGTACTATCTTCTCTACCTGTATAGCCTCTCCTAGTGACTGAACTGGGTGGCCTTGGCGAGGAGGCATATAAGGCACAGTGCTTCAATAACGGCCCATTTGAGCATAAGCCTTGACTTCTCGACATCGTCCCAGTGGGCATAGAGATTCCCTATGCTAAGCGGCCATGTTGGAATAGTAGTGACAATAGCACAGCAAAAGAAATGTTAAAAGAAAGTCCTGACACAAGCTCGCATTCGGTACTAAATGTCCAGCTTATGCCCCGATTCGGTAGGCTAGTTAAAGTTGTGATTACAGATGAGCATCTTGTTTTCGACAACGCGCTGGAAGGACTCCTTATCCAAATAGCCGGGGAAGAGGATGGAGTACTCCTCAGCACGAGCCACCATTGGTACTCAGAGAAAAGTGGGGTAGAGGTCAAACATGTGTGCGACCGAAGACTCCCTCTTGTTAAGGGGCTCAGGCCAGTGGAATGATTTCGAGACCCAGCACAGGCCAGAACCTTTGTATTTGCAAAAGAGGCAGTCCTCTACTGACAAAACATCTGAGCCTAACATCAAGCCCAGTCGGGTAATAGCCTTGGCCTCTGGCCCAAAATTGCAAGCTGGCGAATGATGGCACTCTTAATTTCTCATCAGGATAAAGCCTCCCCCTCGACTACAACAGCGTTGGGAGCCACTCGGCTAGGACCCCATTCTCTAGCGATGCACAAGCCTCTTTGAAGGCATCTTGGGAGACACCGTCCAAAGCCGACAAAGCATCGAGGGCTCGTTCTTGGGAGTGCATGGTGGTGTGCGGGCTCTTGAGCCTCTTCATACAGGCAATTTGCTTTAGGTACTTCCCGCGGATAGCAGAAGCTAGGGGTAGTTTCCCCTAAGCACTTATCGCCGCTTACTTTGCTGTCGCGCGACAAGCTAGCCGGGCTAGACACTATCATCCTCTTTCTCCTCGGCTAGGTCACTAACGTTCGGATCTACCCGATCCCACAAGCCCTCTGGCAGAGCATCGGCCAGTTATGATCTTGCCTTCTTTTTCTTCTTAACTTCTTTATCGCCTCCTTAGAAGTGGCGAAATCTTGTTTGTCAAAGCGATTAGTTTGGGCGAACAAGGTAGGTGAGGTTTCTTGGCTTGAGTCTCGGCTTGAGGCTCTTCGCGGACCAGCTTGTGATGAAATTTACTGGGATCTGCTTTAGGAAGGTCGTGGATAGAAATGTTCCCTGCAAGCGAGCTCTTACAGCAGCGAGCGGGAATGATGGGACGATATAACGAAGGGCTAGAGCCTAACTCCTTGAGTTCTTCACCAACAGAGGCTCGTAATTACGCTCCACCTTCGTAATCCTAGAAGCGAGTCGATGCGATACACTCCAGTAGCCTTCTCGACTCTTCTTCGCCGTACGCGCAATAACTTACCTACAAAGTAAAAAAAAAAAAAAAAGGGCGTATTAGAGTGTGAGCGATCTAGAAAGGAATGACCACCATCAAGTTGAGACAAACACAGGCGTGAAATTTGGTTCAAGTCAAATGGAGCGAGAGGCTTGACGTCTCACTCTATGTCCTTTCACTAAAACAACCCCTTTCGCCTCAGTCTTAGGGGAGTCGGGGAGCTCGGTTACAAATTGTAGCCGGGGACTATGGGCCGACATAGATAGTTGACCCCCAATCCCAAGCTTCAAAGTGTAAATAAAACAAACCTCTTACCTTTATTGAAATATCCAAGCCCAGTAGAGAGATTTAGCACATTACGGCCTTCGTCGAAATCTGAAAAGGCGTTCGGATATATATGGCGAAGGAAGTGCCCAATCAAGTCTGGCTTATTTTACCAACAGCCAGATAGAAGCGAAGATTGGCAACCTGTACTCTAGGGTAAATGCCGGCATTATACGCACTTATACGATTGAGATAATTAAACTGTTTGATAACTCCAAACTAATGTCAGTAGGAACTTGACAAAAGGATCTCAACTCTTCTATAGACATATCATCAACCAGGTTTCTTACAATGGGCAATTGTCAAGGGGTCCCCCTCTTACGCCTAGCTTGACTAGTAGAAGGCTCTTCTTGACCTCTCGCCATACTACAGGCAAAAAAAATAAATAAATAAGGGATCATCTTGATGACCTTAAAGCAATGAAGGTGTTAAAACCTTGGAAAGATCATAGAAATCCCCCTTTGGTGGTTTGACAACCCATTAATAAACCAGGCCTGGGACAGGTAATGAGATGGTTTTGTGAAAGAGGTAAGCATTCTCAACCTGAAATTACTCGGGGCAGGGACATGGAAAACCTGATAGAATAATCTGACAAGTTTTGTAGACCTTACCAAAAATTGAAGCGTCCCGAGGACTCAGGTGATCGCTTTGAATCAGCGATTCGTAGAAAGCGAGGAGAGAAGAAGAAATTATACTTGGTAAAAGACTTTGTGGAAATAACTTAAAAAGGAATTTGCATTGAGTCTAACCCACATATGCAGGGTGAAACATCAATAGATGCATTAAATGTCTTGTCGAACATCATGTCTTAGTATACATATTGGGAAATGTACTCTGACACTCTTTGCGTTAAGCACTTCACCTTTATTACGTTCGATGTATGCATTAATTTTCCAGTCTTTTCAACCTTCCACACTCGAGATTTGAAACACAATATTTTCCCCAATTGCAAAAGCACAAAATTCCAACCAGGGAAAAGGGGGGCATTGTGAGTACCAAGGTCTTTAGTAGACCCACTACTCTGGGTGGGCCTAAGACACTTCAAAAAATTGCGTCTTGAGGCGACTCAGGCAGCCTACCATATTAGGCTGGAGGACACTGAGGGGGTCAGGAAGCCGTCCTAAGAGGCTGGGGTGCCTTCACGTGTAGCTTTGGGGCGGCCGTCTGGGTTTTAAGTTAAAAAAAAAAATTCGGTAGTCGTGCCGGCAGGAGTTCGTTATGGAAATGATGCGAGATGGAGAATATCACGCAAGCGAATGTTATCAACGGATTTCCTAGTGTCCAAATTCATTATTTCCAGAAAGGATTAATCCTTGATAAGGAAGGATTTATCTTTGATAAGGAATAATTAATCCTTGATAAGGAATGAGAGATTTTATCACTAAAATTATGAGATTTTCTTTCCTAAAAGCAAGAAGAGGTTCATGTATAAATTAGGAAGATCCCCCACGAGGGGAAGGTAAACAATTCCAATTGCTTGAACCCTTTCAACTATAACTTTTCCCAATCTTTTCTTGGCTGTCGTCGGGCTTGAGGTGCCTGCGTCATGAATCGCCTTTTACGAGGTTTCATATTATCTTTGGAGTGCCCGGAGAGATTCAGGCTCAAAGTAGCAGCACACCAAGGTTACTGGTCAGCTCTAGGTGAGCTTTTCGCGGAACTCACATAGTGATTGATAAGTTTGTCCTTATTTATATGTATTTAAACAATACTTTGTTTGAGCTTTTGTGGAACTCACAGGATGATTGACAAGTTTGCTCTTATTTATATGTATTTAAAATTTTTAACCATACTTTGCCCAATCAACTTATAGGATGAATGACAAGTTTACCCTTACTTTTATGTATTTAAACACTACTATGTTTAATTTTATGATTCTTTGTATGATCTTTTGGAGACAGTGTGACCACAAATACAATTAAGAGGACAGTTTCACCGTTGATTGTTGAGTCATTGTATATTCCATGGATATGGGGATCACATTGATCGCTGAACCACCTTAAAAATCATTTTTCTCCACTCGTGTTTTTATATGATTTAACTAATATATCTGTGATCTCTAGCAAAATAAATAATTGTCAATTTTTTCTCATATTTGTATCTACCTTGTCAACTTTAAGTTGTTCTATCTTTGTTGCATATTTTTTTTCCTCTATGATCTAAAATATTTTGTTTTTTAAAAACATGAAACTATTTCACCAATTTAGTCACATGTATCTAATATGTTCATACCTAACGAATTTTCACAAAATGATGACGAAATGTATAACTTGTACGAATCTTTCTATTTTTCAATTCGATCCAAACCATTCATTTATTTGTAGAGCTATTTCCTCGATCACAGATATTTATAGAATATCTCTAATAAAGGGATAAAGAGTCAATTTTGAAAGAACTTATCGTCAACCTCTTTGAGATATGAATTCATTGGTGGGTGTGTGTCTAAAGTTTTACATCGGTTATGAATGAGAAGACTTATAAATTTATAAACATATACCATATTCAATGGATACGGACTTTTTGAAGGATAAACTCGAAAACAAAATCATAAGGGTTTAGACTCAAAATAAATATCATCGTAAAACATCTCACGACCATAGCTCAATAGATTAAACTCTTCGAAATATATTTAAATATTAAATTCATTATTTTAGTATGAACTTTTTAAAATTCACTCAATGTGCTCTCTATTTCACATCAATTTTCACTAAACTTCGATAATTTTAAAAATGCATTATATAGAGATGCCAGAGAAAAAAGGTAGAGAGATTTAGAGAGCTCAAATGGCTCATGCGTATTTGAAAGGTGAGTCGTTTACAGATGTAGGAAATTGAGAATGGAATAGAGTGAGTTTGAGGCTTTTGTGTTTGATGGTAAAATGGTTCAAAGAGAAGAAATAAGTGAGTTGGAATCTTTCTAATATGGATAGAATATGGTCCATCAGGTTTCCTAATATCTTTATGACTAAAAATTGATAAACTTGCATAAGTATCTCAATTTCAATTCACACATGGGTTTGATTCACACTCCATGTTCCGCGAAAATATCTATCAATTGAAAAGAGGAAAGATCGGGATCTTTGTATAAAAAAAAAGAGAAATTATAGATGAATAAAACCTTTCAACGAGATAGCGCGTTTTCAACTCTCTCATAATAGAATCTAGCTATTCCAAACGTATATGGATGGTTACTTACTTCAACAGAGTACAAATATCTAAATTTGATATTTTTAGCTACATGTTATTTGGATAAATAACACGGAGAGTATCGATATGGATATTATCATAAATCGGTAAGAGCAGCGAAAAAAAAAACAAAAAAAGGAATGCAGTTTCACTTGTAGAAAAAGAAAGACAAAATAATAGAAAAGAAAACGACCACAGCTATGAAAAGTAGATGGGAGGCCATGACGTAGGGGTAGTGACGTAAGCATGGAAAACATCATCCATGCACGTAATCTGTTGATTACACCAACGACTTCCACGGTGTTAGGTATATTTATTTTTCTTTACATAAATTCAAGCCCTACCATTAAAATTTATACCCAACACGTCATCATTTGTGGCCTGTGGGCGTGGGGCTAAGGGCTGTTTGGCTGTCCTATGTTGAGGGGGGACCCTTTGGAAAAAATGGCTTCTATTGACTTGGGTCAATTCCCCATTCTCTTATCTTACATTGACTTATGATCAGGATCATCCATTTTTTCTATGTTTTTTTTCTCAAGAGAGTTGGTAATGGTTTATATCAGCAATGAGGGCATAGTTGGCAATTCACGTGTACCAAACTTACACGTTTCCCTCTAGAATTAATAATAATAATAAGAGACATATATAGTTGTAGCTTTGATGCTTGACTCAGATAATAATAGGTGGGATGGATTTATCGTGAGGATTTGGATTTATCTATGTAACGATAGGGATGGATAGAATTTCGGATTCATATTCAACAAATTAAATGATTTTTTTTTGTTTTTTTAAGAAAGGAGTATTTTGACAATTACATTGTTTTCAATAGTTTTCCTATGTTCATCAAGCTTTCATGTTATTGATTAGATAGACAATGAAAATGAAGTGTAATAGGGTTAAAATTATAAATAAGTGTATAACCTTATTAAAGTATGAATTTTACTTTTATTTTCATAAGTAAATGATGGCATTTTTTTATTAGTATTTGGTAGTTTTTAAAATGATTGTATTTTACTTTTTATTTGCTTTTTATAAGTAAATATATGGTCGCATTCGACATTTTATTTATATCTGGACGATTAGATTGGTTAAAAACATGATGATTATATAAAGGTAAAATCGTATTATGATCGTGAGTATGTTGTATAGTGAAGTAATAAGTAGTATAGTTCTTTCTGTCATTATTAAAATTATAGAACTTAAATAGTTTTATTATTTATTAATAACTTATGTTGTTTCATTTTTTATTGTTTTTGATGATTTGAAATCTATGTTTTTATTTACATATTATTAGTTTGAATCAATAAAATTATTTTATTTCAAGAAAAACTTTTTATAATTTTAAAATATAAATTAACTTTTTATTATAATTAAAAGTTGTGAATAGGACTAAAGACAGAAATTACCCATTATGTCTAAGCAATTGAGTTAAAAACACAGTTAAAATATGCATAAGGGTATAGAGATAAGAACTTCAAGATCTGTGTCTCAAATATAAAAATATAAATATAGAAAAGACCAGGAAAATAAGAAATCAAATTCTATAAATGTGCTCACTTTCCTATAACTGGACACGTCTTTAATACGTGGCGAAGTGCCTGCCGAAACTAATAAGAGTTATAGTATTGAGTCGTTGCTATAAATAAATATAAATTGAAGCATTCAACGACTTTTTTAATCATTATTTCATTATTAATGCCAATGACCCTTCACTTCACTTCTCAAAAAATTATACATTTCTTGTTTGATAGAAATAAAAAAGAAAAAGAAAATATTAAGAAAAGACTCCAAGAAAGATGATATAATGTTTTAGAAGCCTTTTAGATTTCTTTTAGAAAAAAAAAAGTTAAAAGGTTAAAATGATGTGCTTCTACTCATAATGGATCAGATAATTTTCTAGAAGCAACAATATTGGCGGCACATATAATTTAATCAATATAATCAATAACAATAAAGAAAGTGATATAAAAAATAAATAAATAAATAAACAATAAAGAAAGTGGATGGGCTCTAAGATAAGGAGGTCTTGGACTTAACTATAAATAACAGTTTTAATTACACAAGTTAGTCGGAAGCTAAACATATCCTACATAAATTGGTTCAAAGCATGAGTCGCTCTATTGATGAGAACCCAAGACAGGGTCACTCAAGATAAATCAAAGAGTTATTACACAAGTTCTGTATATTTAGTTTCTAATCCAAATAAAATAACCATACTTAGATGAAATCTATTAGGCAGAATCAGAGACTATTAAATTAATTTACTTATTTTATTCTGTTTATAAATATGAAATAACTAAAAATGAAATAAATTTGTAATTACGTCTCATTATGTTTATTATTTTTTCGTATTTTTTATATTGAAATAAATATAAAACTAACATTCTGAATGTTTTTTAGTATTTTGTGGACCAAGGCATGAAAGAAGTCGCCCCGTCATTACAACGTATGGGTGAGATGATTAAGGTATCTTATAACTTAACCAATGATCTTGAGTTGAAATTTGTGGATCCGATTGTATTTTATAATAAAGTTTTATACTTTACGATTCTTCTTAATTTGTATAAGGATTAACCTGCGTATTGATCTTTTCGTGTGTATATGTACTTATTAAACCCTTGATAATATGACAAAAAAATATATAAATTATGTTGGTGGTGTTAATAACAATATAAAGCTTACTTTAAGAACTTCATAACAACTTTATATGAATATGACAATTTACACCTCATAGTTCAAGTTCACCGATCAGTCACTTTTTTTAATTAATTTTGTTGGACCCACTTTGGAAAATGTTATTTTAGACCTTTATATTCACACTGTATCATGTTTAATTAGTCGAATATATAAATAAATATATATATATATATATATATAATATTCAAAAGTGAAATATTTACCGACCTCAGCCTCCCTCGTGTCTTTTTTCTCATGTGTCCCTAATGTTATTTCTCAGAGATCATCACCACCCACCGACCTTAAAATGTAAAGGCCCGAACAATTCGTACCATACATATTTTACATCGTGACATTATTTTACTTGTGAGTAAAGTCGTTTTTGAAAATAAAAATAATTTCATTGATTTTAGTTAGTAATATATCGATATAAACATGAAATCAAAATTATTAAAAATCGTAAAAAATATGAAATAATATTGAGTTAATAATATAATAAAAAATTAGCTAAAACATATATTTTATAGTTGAGTATATCACATTTGATATTATTAGTATGATTAGAATATATCTTTGATTAGGTTCTGATATCTTAGCGGCAATAATTTGATTTTTGTATCCCCAATACATATATTTTGTTCATTGGAATTCTTTCCAACCCAGGAATAAAACTGTCATCGCGGCTTGATGGCTTCAATATCGTCTTGAGATGATATATAAATCAATCATATAAAAACCTGTTATGTGCATATGCATAAAACGGCAGTGATCTCGTATCTGTACCAGACGATGATTCATCCCGCGAAAAATATATATAAAAACTTAGATATATAAAAAAATCACGAAAATTGTTTTCCAATTTAAAAGCATCATACATTGATAAATTTATTATTTTTTTTCTTGAATGTTAAATTTTAATATATTCTTAACTAAAAGATAAGTCAATTATACAGAAATTTAATTAAAGTCCACAGAGTTGGTGGGAGAGGACTTCCTACGGCATCATCTCTTTGTGCAATATTTTAAAGCATAAAACTTGCCATGTTTCTCTTGCTATAATATAAGTTCAAAAAATAATGGGCAGAAAGTTAGCCCACAGACGTGGACATGCACGCACCAAATTTATTAATAATAAAATAAAATCAATCAACCTCATGTTTCAAACATATGATTCTTAGAGTTTTGTACATATATAATTTTTTTTTAAAATTATTAAAATAAATCAAAAATCGAAATAATGTAAAAATAGTAAATCTTAGCCATATCGGTACACGTGCTTGATATCATGTAGTCGATTATTTACGGTATTATGATTTTTTAAAGTTGATACTCTGATCATTGGCTAGCGATATTATTATTATCTCGTGGGGTTTCCATAGGCTTATTATACGACGTCGTCATGTTACTATACCGGTTCGCTTGATTAGGGGACCATCGCATCCATTTGCCTGAAGAGGAGACATCGTCATGAGATCGATCCGTCAGGGCCTCTCACGTCATCCCGATGGAGTTAGGATGCAAGCGGAGTCGGTCGAGGAGAGAACAGGTGGGCTAGGTCATGAAACCGACCCGATGAAGCGAGGTGGTTGTGTTGCTAGTGGGTTCCCCTGCAGGACTATACCGCAGGAATTCCACGGCATCCTGCGAGACTTTCATACCACCTGAGAGTATTCCGCTCTCCTCCCATTACTTTCCTTACCACTGGCTGTTCCACACCACCCACCCCAGAGACTTCTCATGCATATATCATCCCTACTAAGTATCCTTTACTTGTCTCAGAGCCTTAGAGTCCGCATTTACCATCACGACATCCTTTCTGGCATTGTCTCCCATTGAGTAGAATGGCAGTTACTTGCTTATTCAGGACTTGGGTGCATGCCCACCTAGGCGACCTCGTGGCTCCGCACTTTAGTCGTTCCACTATCGACTCTCTGCCTCCTTTACCTCTGTCAGATCCATTTGAGGATTACGCATGTCGCCCTACCGGATCATGTGGGACTCATTGATATCAATTTATATTTGTATATATTGTTATTTGTATTACATTGTGTATATATTTATATGATTTGGTTTATATATGAAATGATCAATTGTTTGTATTGGTTGTCATTTTAGATGCAATTAGGTTGATTTGGATGAAAGTTGGTTAATTTGGATGAAATGTTTCTAATGCAGGTGATGTGTATTAGTAATCATTTAATGCAATTAGATTGATTTGGATGAAAGTTGGTTAATTTGGATGAAATGTTTGTCATGTAGGTGATATGTAGTTTATCATTTGATGCAATTAGGTTGATTTGGATGAAAGTTAAGTTAATTTGAATGAAACGTTTATAATGCGAGTAATGTATTGATTGTATTTTTTTTTATAAATGTAGTAGGTTGTAATTTAGGCAATTATTTGTAATTTAAAATTCCATTTAACTAAAATAAGCGTGCTCGTAGTTAGTAGGCTAGCGTTGTAATTTTTTTAAAGCGATAATGCGATTAGTATTGCGACATTGTGATTACAAAGTTAAATGCTGCGAACTTAAAAAATTACAATGTCTACGATCAGCTACGGCATTCTTTGATGTGTCTGCCAGAGCATGTTTAGGACGTACTAGTTTGGATATTATTTTGATTTTTGACTTATTTTAGTAATTTAAAAAAATTATATATCGAAAACTCGATTCTTATGGTCAAACATTTTTCAAAATGTTTTCAAAAACTGTTGATATTACTTGAGTCCATAAGTTTTATAGGTTACTGATCTTGTTTCAATAAAATTGCCTTTAAACTATTATTAACAATTTGTAATCTTTTATTGAAATATATATATATATATATATATATATATATATATATATATAAAGGTTTAAAATTATTTTTCAAATTTTCCTATAATTTATAAATATTTTTGTATCTATTATGGTGTAACTTGAAATTATTTGATTAGGATTTGAAAATGGTTAAATATTTTTTTGGAATAGAGTCGTGATCTTAACTTTTTCCTATTTGATAGCAATAATACAGAAAATTATCAAAAATTAAAATTTTTATTATATTTTCACTTCTAAACATAGAACGATTCTTTTATTTAGACTTTTTACTATGATAAAAAAAATAAAGTTAAATAAAGGCAGTATTAAAATTTTGCCATACTTTAAAACTTATAATTTAGATCGTATTACAGTCATGAGTTTGAAAGAAAATAAAAAAGAAAAACATGAAATAAAAGTAAACATAATAAACAGAAGTACAATGAAAAGAAAATAAATAAGTTAAAAAGAGAAAAAGGAAACAAAATATGAATATAAATATATCATTAAAAATCTAACAATTTGTTTATAAACCCTTCAAAAATTCACTTATTTGCTTTTTTTGTTATAAAATATGTTATAAGGGATAGAGATATTGGAGAAATAAATAAATAAATATGGGCCGAGAGAATTGTATTTATTTTGGATCATCTTACAAGGTGTGAGTGAGGCGGCTTTTATAGAGCACGATACATGTATCGAGGAAAACTAAAAGGTGCTTTATAATGGTTACCGTAAGAAGCAACCATAATGGCCATTATGTACATGTTCACGAATATTCGCATCACGTAGAGATGAATCATGAAGCGAGACCGTCAAGTGAATGATACACAGAGAAATATGTTGGAATGCGTCGGATGAATCTTCAAGGTTCATTGGATGAATCATGAACCTTCCTGAGATTGAAGAATCTCTTCGCATTCGTGAATCTATTTAATAATATCCGCGCACTTTTATATTTACAACACTCACATGGGCGTTCTTATGTGATGCCCATGCCTGCATTAAACACCATTAGAAAAACCTGATGGTAAAAAACTAGTCGTGGAGAAAGTACATGACATACATGCTTTTATGTGTTGCACTGGCTGCCTCGTTAAAAAAACTTCAACTAGAAAAACCCTATGGGAAAAAACTTAGTCAAGGAAAAAGAGTACAACCATTGGTTTTGAGGACTGAAATCCTCAGATTGTTTTGAGTTTGTTGCTCCCCACGAGAGGTGATAGTCTTCGAGCCCTAAACATTCCAATAACATGAACATATTTTTTGAGTAGATGTAGGAAGGGACTTAATGAACAAATCGGTCAGATTGTCACGTGAGTGAACTTTCTCTATAATAATCGTAGCGTTCTTCTGGAGTTCATGTGGATAAAAGAATTTATGTGCAATATGTTTTGTCAAGTTGCCTTTAACATACTTATTGTTCATTTATGTAACATAGGCTGCATTGTTCTTGTAAAAAGTTGTGCTTGAATCTCATCTGTTGCGATGCACACGAACCACAAATATGTTATACCAATGATCGTAACCATACACATTCTCGTGAAGCCTCATACAAACTATAATCTACGAAAAGGTGGTTTGAAGAAGTAGTAACCATAGTTTGTTTAATATAGAGACCTCCATGAAATTGCAATACCACCACGAAACGTAACCCGATTTGGGACTTGGGATTATGGGGATTAGACATATAGTAACATCAGAGTAGCCCTGTGTATATCTTGATTTCTTGTATAAAGTAAATCAAGATCTTATGAACCTTGAAGATATTGAAAAATATGCTTAATGTCATTCCAATGCCTCCTTGTAGGAGAAGCGTTAAACCTTGCTAGCAAGTTTACTGCAAATGCAATATCAGGCCCTAGTTCGATTTAGGAGATAAAGTAATGCTTGATGACACTCAAGTAAAGACACGGTCCTAAAATATCTTGATATCTTCTTTAGGTCTAAATGGGGTCTTATCCGTGAGGGATAGAATGACCATTGGTGTGCTAAGTGGAAGAGATTTATCCATATAAAATCTCTCCAAAACCTTCTTCAAGTAGGTTGATTGGTGTACGAAAATTCTTTCAGGGAGGTACTCGATCTACAGACTGAGGCAATACTTGGTTTTGCCCAAGTCTTTCATTTCATACTCTGTCTTTAAGCATGAAATTTGCTCTCAAATTTCCTTCACGTGTTCCAATAATGTTTATGTCATCAACATAAATCGAGATAATACAAAAGTCATTCAATGACTTAACATGAACTACTTGTGAGGATATGCATCGTTATTTATATATTCCATTTCGAGAAGAATTCACTCAATTAGTTGTACCACATCTGCACATTAACTTTTTGGATCATATAATGACCTTTGCAATTTAATGTTATACATGTTGCAATTTTCATTTTCTCTAATCTCAGGAATCTTAAATTCATCAGGGATTTTCATGTAAATATTAGCTTCTAATGACCCATATAAATATGCGGTCACGACGTCCATTAACCACATATCTAAATTCATATTTGCTGTCAAAGATATTAAGTAGTGGAAACATAATATCATCATGAGAGAATATGTTTGATCAAAATCAATATGGACTCTACTAAAACCACTTAAGCAACTAATGCAAGCACACCATATCTCACCCTTATCATTTATTCTCATTTATCTTTTGTAACGAACACGCATTTATATTCTATTGGGATAACATTTTAAGGTGTACGTGCCCCTCATGCTAAAAAAATTTCTTTTATTTAGTGAGTCAAGCTCAGCCTTAATTGCTTGTTTCCATCTTACCCGATCAAAGAATGCTTAGGCACTCTGCTATTGAAACTTAGGTTACGGATCAAATTATCATTCGAAGATAGTAAGAGCAATTGTAGAGCAGCAAATAGCCGTCGATATTGTAATATTTCAGTATATGTTTCTCTGTATTCTGAAATTCATGGAAACTTTTACATTTATCAACATATCTCATAAAATTTCCCAAAATATATTGAGGATTTGAGTCGTTCCACAATCCGACATTATGATTATTTAAGGCATGTGCAAAATGTCTTGGGTTGTCATGTTGGGGCGATCCTAAGCCAGAGTTCTAGAGTAGCGTAGTTTAACATTAGATTTTGCTTCTGTGGATTCTTATTTTCTCATAGATGAATCTCCCGTGCTTAGTGTTAAGAGCATCGGCAGATTAAGGATCTTCACTCTATGTGGTGTGTTTGCAGCAAGTATATGAAATTTAATCCTATCGCTCGTGAGCGATAAATGCATATGGCATATTACTTACTAAATATTGCAAGTTAATTATCTTTTGAACTTCCAGTTCAGTCTGACTAATGCGTGGATCTAAATATTGAAGATCTTTTACATTTCATGAAATTTCTTGGCATTCTTTTAATTTTTGGTTCTTATTTTCCCACACTAATAAAAATGATCTCCATTCGAATATGCAATGTTAAACATATGGTACGTAAATTGATCCTCCCTAATATGAGTTCAAGTATTTAAGAATAAATGATTTATAGCCAATATATATACCTATAGCTTTCTGAGGCCCATAGAGGGTATGTTGTGGTAGTGATATAAGACATAAACGGCATCAAAGATTTGCAAATAGAATATTTGGTTATTTTCCACACTATTTGTAAAGGAATGATCATGATATCTGATGGTCGGTTGGATCGACGTGAGAAAAGCGCATGTCTGACAAGAGATAGGTAAGTTGGAATGTTGTAACAACGGTCTATCAATTAACTTGATGCACTTAATCAACGACTCTGCTAGACCATTTTAGGTGTGGACGTAAGGAACTGGATGCTCCACTTTGATACCTAATTCCATACAATAATCATCAAGTCGCACGATGTAAATTCTGACATTATCCATTGGATGGATTTAATTGGATAATCAAAGTGCTCTAGTGAATAAGTTTAGTAATAAACTTGGAAAAATAATAAACACCGAGAGTCCATCAGTGGAAGCATCAATTAGGACCATGAAATATAGAAATGAGGTCGCGATCTTTTGGATAGATTGGTCCCACATATATCTCCATGGGTCGTTCGAGGAAGAATAGGAAGTTCCTATTCCAGCTTTAGTCTGGAAGGTAGTGCTGGGTTTTTCACATTAAGCTTTAAAATGATTATTTCAGGAAAGTTATCTTTGCTTGGCATATTATGTCAAATACGTTAAAGTCAAAATTAGAGCATATCATGTTTTACCAGGGAGAGATGACCCAATCGCTTATGCCATAATTTGAATGAATATGGAGTCTTTAAAATTTAAAACTTATTGCAACATTGGCAGTAGGAAGGTCGGATGTATATATAATACACCCTTAGTGAAAGAGGAAGCTTTTCGGCTATTTGCTTTCAGCATCTATTGATCGAGTTATGAGGAGATATTCGACCATCTCTTTCAGTTTAGGACGATATGAAACCATTAAGATTAGATATCCATGAAAATTGGATTTTGTTCCAATTTTAAAAGTAAATAGATCTAAATCAAAAGTAGTCGACTAAGCAGCTATCTAAACATATTTGCTTATTAGGCATGCCAATAATTTAATTTTAGACATAAGCTATAAGAATTTTATGACTTTAATCATATCACATCAAAAAACTCTATTGTTCTATCACTTACTCTATTCTATCATTTTAAGGTCAAATATATGAAGTACGGAATGTTAATATGTAAACATACATATAAAAGTGATCAAAATTTTGTTCAAGATTGAAAGTAAGTATTTGAAAATCAAAAAGCACAAATAAGTATATATATTCATATAATTTCGAAAAATATCATTCACTAGGTGATAGAGAACTCATGCTGATAACATGTTATAAAATATGTCATAGGGACAGATATTGGAGAAAAGAAGAAATGGACCTTTAGAAATGTATTTTTTTGGATCATCTTACAAGGTGTAAGTGAGGCCCTTTTATAGGCTTCTGATACATGTATTAGGAAAGTGAAAATTAGCTGTAATAGCCCTTATAAAGCAACCATAATGGTCATGATGTACGGGTTAAGATATTTTCGATCGTCGGATGAATCCTTAGAAACGAATAGTCAGTGAATGATACGTGAATATTGAGGAATTATGTTGAATGATCTGGATTCATTCTGATGAATCGTAGGCAGCCCGAGATTGAAGGAAGTCTGCTCCACATTCATGGAATTTATTTAGTAATATCTGGCTTTTATATTTATAGCATTTTTCACGTAAAAATGTTAATAATTTAAAAAGCTATATAAAATTCTTAATATTTTTAATTATATTGAATTTTTGACATGTTCTATAAGAAATACCATAAAAACCTTAACACAAAATTTAAATTTGTTTTAGTTATATCTAAATTAGCTCCTAACGGCTAACCCTTTATATACCAAATATCGTCAAAAACATTTTTAATCGAGGTTATTTATTATCTGTTAAATTGTGATTTTTATCTCTTAAGATTAGTACAGATTAAATCTTTACAGAAAGCATCATCTCGAGAAATAAAATTATAAACCCAACGATGTAAAAGCTTTTGTTTCACGTATGAGAAACGAGTTATTTTATAGTCAAATCTTTAAATCAAAACCACTAAAGGTCTTCATTGGAAATTGGGATGACAATCCAATAAATTGTATTTCCCACTAAAACAAAAGCAAAAATAAATGACGTCAACAGCACTTTGAAACAAACTCTTAAATAACTTTTTCTAGGGTTCATGACAACCTTAAAAAAAAAAAGTGTGTGATGATCCTTAAGCCATGCCCCACCCACAAAACCCCAATTGGATCAGCCTCAATTTTTCTTTTCTTTTTTTTTTATTCCTTCATATTTGGTAAGCATTTGGCCTACTCGATTACATCACTTCCATGACGTAATATTATCAGTCCCTTTCCTTAAGTCCTAACTTCTACTTGCTTTTCTTGTGGCTGCTTTCATGACTAAATGATTGTAATCTATCTACCTTTTGAAAAAATAATATCATTTCCCTTTTTAATTAAATTTTTCTTTTAGCCAAGTTGGGTTTTGTTCATCCTGATTGCTTTCTAGGATTCATATGTCACCTACAACTTTTGTTAAATTGTTAATGTGTTTTAGTTAGCAATTCAAAGTGAGTTTCAGATTCAAGAACCTTGACTGGTTTTTAATATACACCTAACGCACACCTTTGCCACCATTAAATTTCACATGGATCCATGTTCTGATTTCATCTACTTTTTCACTTTTGAACTTTTGTACATTTTTTAGAATGTTTTGGTATATTAGGACGAAGAATGGTAATGGATTATTAAATGAATGATTTCATCTATTTAGTGTTTTGATTAGTTTAGAAATGAATGGTTGTTATTTCTATTCCCATTGTTCAATAATTACTAAGATTGAAATAAAAAAATAAATATTTTGGCAATCTATTGTTTAGTAATACTAAAGTGGAATAAAAATAAATATATTAACAATAACAAATGCCCTATCCATGATTTTAAATAATATTTATTTTATTTTTCTTTCTCTAAAGAAAAATGAGATTATTTCTAAAAATAACTAAAATCACTTTTTCTTTTTAAACTTTAAAAAATGCCATTTATTGGTCGATAAAGTTATGTTTGGGGTGCGATTAAAAGCTGCCGTTGAGAGTAGTAAAGCTGTGTTTAGGTCTAAGCTTCTGATTTTAGGATGTTTAGTTAATTTAATCTATGGTGTCGATCGCGATTTGATTTTAAAGCTCGATTTATATAGCGAGATAAGTTTAGCTTTTCTCTTAGTTTTTTATTTTCTTTTGGAAAAAATAGCGTCAATTACTTTTATATTCCTGATGAGCCAAGATATAAAAAAGTTAAAAACTTATCACGTGTCACTCGGCATAAAGTTCGCCGCTCTGACCCATTGGCAGGAATTTTATCTCCACAATATTTGGGTGTACGATTTGGAAAGAAAGGCTTTGGATTCTTCCTTTCGATTCCCTTTACGGTCACGTTTTTTCTTCATAAATATTTAACTATTAAGTTATTTATTTACATTTTTTGTTACTTTTTATGAATGGCAAATTAATCGAAGTATGGCTGTAGATGCTAAATATAAGAAAATTTAAAGATCACAGTTTATCGATAGATTTACAAATTAACCTAATGAAAATCTGGTTTCATGTTATATTTTCAATCGAAAGTCATTATGAAAAATAAATTACTTGGGGCTTTGAGTTTGCCTTCAAGTTTGATGGTCGAAAGAAATTGATGCCAAAATTATTTGTTTTTGTTATAATTGCAAATATTGAAATATTAATTAAAATTTTTATGTTTTTAATTATTTCATATTGAATATTATAATGAATTTTTTGAGTCATCACTATTATTTTTTATTATAAATTATTGTATTAACAACATTAGTTTTAAAATTATTAACATTAACATCAAAGGAAGATACGTAACATGAATAACTATCCCTTTTGATAATTTTATATTTGAATCGCGATTTTAATCGCGGTTACGAAAAACGTAAATTCTACATCGCGATCAGCTTTTTTAGCGAAGCCATCTCATTGTTTGTAAAATTTTAATAACCACAGTTTGTTAAACGCATATTTCTAAATTGTACTTTTTCATACGCAACCCCAGCAGGTAAAATATTTTAATTGTCTCTACTATTTTAATTTTAAAGTATTTTTAAAAATAATTATAGTCTATATGATTAAAAAAATAAAACATTAAGTAAAAATTATTTTAAAATATAAATAATTTTTGAAGCAGCCCCAAAATTGGTTTTTAAAACGCTATTAGGCATATTCTTAATTTTTATGTAACAGTTTTATAACACAAAAAGTAATAAATAAATAAAAATTCAAAACACATCCAAGACAATTTTTGGATTTTCAATCATAATGCTTTCATAAAATGCTTTAAAGGAATTGTGAGGATTTGATGAACAAAAAGTTAGAGATAAAATAATTTTAAGTTCTTATATTTTAAGGAGAATGGTAGATTAGATTATCAACTATAACTCCAAGAATCCAAAATGAAAAAAGGACTTCTAGAAAAAAACTATTTTTTTATTTTTATTTTACATCTATTTACTTTGTATTACAACATTATAATATTTTATTATCATAAAGACTTGAACCTGATTCATTTTTTATGTCTGACCCAACTTTTAATCGGGCTTCATTGGCATTATTATTATTAAGTTATAAGATTTTCCAATGTTCAAAGACAATTTAATAATGATTAAATAATTAGTAAACTATTTCTTTTACTTAGAGTTAGGCCTCGATGACAAAATAATTCCTAAACTATTAGGTACAAAAAATTTTAGAGATCACTTTAATCAATAAAATAAGAAAATTTTAATGTGATTTAATATGATCCGTACATTTATAAAAGTCTATTAATATTTAATCACAGCGAAGTTTTGAAACAGATTTCTCATTACAAGAATTACCGTTTCTAAATTAAAATAGTAAAACATGAAAAGGTTAAGAGACCGTTTGATTAGTGATTCTATTCAAATGGTTTCTAGTTAAAGTGTTCTTAGAGGAATCACCTATAAACTGATTTTTTTTTTTTAAATAATACGTGTAATTTTCTAATACTAGAATTGATTTGACAGATTTTAAATCTTACCTTGTTTTTACTCAATACTAAATACTAAATACATTTAATAAAATACATTTTTAAATAAAAACACTTCCCTAAAATCACACCATTTAACGAGTTTTAAATATAATAAAGAGAAAGTAAACTCAACTTTGACATCTCCAGTAAAATGTAATAAATTGATTTAAATTTCACAATTCAAAAACACATTTATAAAAGTATATGCTTAGCCATATTCCAATCGTGCCAAAAACAAAGAACTGAAAACATTTTTTATGAATCACTTACAAAAATTGAGGACTCTAATTCCTATTTATAGTTCAATGAATTAACTAACTCACTCGTAACGTACACAAAAAAGGAAAAAAAAAGGATATGTATCTAGAGCTCTTGAGATTGGTCCAAATTGGTAAAAAAAAAATGGAAAAAAGCTTTGGGTATATGAATGAATCTTCACCTATCTTTACCTAGACCATGTGGAACATCACAATTATTTATAACGGCCCAATTGATTTTTTTACCCAATATTATCCGGTTCAAGGATGTAGTGATGATACCTCATAACTTTCTACTAATTAGTCCCAATTTTATTTTTTTATTAGATAGTCTTCAAGAAAATGTTTTAATAGTGTTGAGTTGAGTTCTTTATATGTGGCCTTGATTTAACCTGCCCGCGTGATCAGTCATCGCAATCCCCAGTTTATATGTGGCGTGATTTCTTACTCTTGCATGATACGGGATGTACAATCTGGCCCGGCTGAAATTTATGTATTATTGACACATTTTCGATCAAAAATCAAACTCTCATATTATTTATAACTACCCAGCTAATTCTTTACTCCAATATTGTTTAATTATGAGAACACCACACTCCTAGGTTTGTTCCACGAGTTAACAAAGGTAAAATTTGTTGAAAAAAAATAATAATTGGGGGGTATATGGTCCCCAAGCCTTAATAGAGTGTCATTGGTCACAATCTAACCCTTTGGGCCCTAATATCCTCGTTGGTTGAAGATTAAATATTATTCAATTCAGGACCATAATAACACCCTACGATTTCCCACTAACCAACCCCAATTTTAATAACTATGTTGATAAACTTGTAACAACAAGGTAGTAGAACCTAACATATGCAAAGTGAATAAAAAGTACGTAGATCTAGAAACTTGAATAAATCATAAGTAAGAAAATTATATAAATTCCGCGTAGAGAAAAAAGGGTTCTCCTCAGTCCAGTATTTTAAAAATTGTCAGAAAAATCTTCCATCTTCCCCAAATTTCTTGTCCATTTATTTCTCCAAGTCCTAAGTCCTAAGTCCCACACGCTTAAAAAAAAATTCAATTTCCCTTCTTCTTCTTCTTCTTCTTCTTCTTCACATCACGCGTCTCCAACACTGAAGGCCTAGCCCAGGTGTCGACCGCCGATTGGTTGGATTCGCGGCAGGTGGAATTTGGGGGGACCAATGAGAGCCCAGCATCCAGGAAGGAAGTGAGGAGTCAAAAGTCAATGGCGCCTTTAAAAACAATGGAAAGAAGACAGAAAGAAAACAGAGGAAATTATATGGCCAGTCTAGAACGGTTGAATTTTTGGCAGCACACAAATATCATTTCAAAGCCGTGTTGCTATTTTCGCCTCATCTAGATAATGGGGGAGGTGGTAAATCATAAATGAGAAATTCAATTACATTTTTAAATGGATTTATATTTACTCCATTAAATTTAATTTTATTTATTAAAATATAAGTTTTTTTAAACAAAATTTTAATCTACTTGATATCTTTTTATCTAGAAAATTTCGAATCTCAGAAATAAAATTGATATAATGATTTAAAAGCTCGTTTGCATATGCAAAGCGATACACTAAAGATGATAAATTCAAAGTAATTAACAAGATGTGTAAACATAATTTGCATTTAAAGAAGGTGATTTGATTAAAAGGCCAATTTTAGGCATTAATTTTATGCAAAACTAATATTTTATCAATTTTTCTGTATTTGATAAAAAATGTTTTTATTATTTTCTTATAAAAATAATCTCTTTTGAAATATGTAAATACCTAAAAGGACAAATAATATTTTGTTTATGAGTAAAAAAAATTTCTCTGAGATAGGGGAAAGAATTGGAACATAAGGAATTTGAATTATTTGAGCCAAAATATTTCTTTAAAAAAGAGGTTATATCTCATTTTACATTTTAAAGAAAGGTTAATTTATAATTCAACTTTTTGATTTGTCTGTTTAAGCGGTTATCATCACAAATTTATATGTTTTTTTCCGGTTAAAAGAAAGAAGAGAAAGATCAGGGTAAAATGAGATGTTTTGAATTTGATGAAAAATGATAAGATACATAGAAAAAACTTTTGTCTCAAGAAACTAGTATAATTTTTGAAATTATTAAAATGGTTAAAAATTAAAATAATATCCCGAATTAGTGTGTGACACTTGTGAATTTTTGTAAGTTAACATTACGTAATCATCGATTGTAACTTTGACTTTTAAAAAACAATCCAAAGTCGTATCTAGAGTTTAACTTAAAATTCAAAACCGTAATTATGCAACTAATTGATTTTTAATAAGGGAGATAATTAATTTTAAAAAAAGAAACGTACTAACAAATGCTTGCCTTTTGGAATTTTAAACTCTAGTTGTACATTAGTTCAAGACAGAGAAAGCAGGAGAGAATTGATTTTTAACTTAGAAATTATAAAAGAGGCAAATATTAGTTTTGCTAGGTTTAAAGTTGTAGTAATTTACTATGGCTTTGGATTTTTAAAGCCTCTAGACCCATTAGTTAGAATATTATTTTGGTTTTTAAATTATTTTAAAAAAAAATTGTATTGGTGTGGGACAACACTCTGAAAAAAAAAAAAAAAAAACAAGAAAAAGATGATGGGGGGTATGGGTAATTAATTAGTGATGGTGGGACCTTGGCTTAATACCTATTTGAAATCTAAAAGAATTTTTTTCAAGAGAAAAAACAACATGATTTTCTTATGTATCTTCCTCTCTCTCAATAAATTATAGGTGCCTTGAGGAGTAACGATTCCAAGTTGGAGACTACCTCTTGCCCTCTTCTTCCCAATCCACTTTCCTTGCAAACCGCCAGACAAACCCAAGACCTTTCTTTCATCTCTCTTTATATATTTCATTAATCTTTGATTTCCTTTCTCAGTTTTGATAAATACTTCTTCTTCCGCCAGACCGACCCAAGACCTTTCTTTCATCTCTCTTTATATATTTCATTTATCTTTGATTTCCTTTCTCAGTTTTGATAATGCCACCTTCTTCAACCTTAGCTAATGCGCATGTCTCATCTCATCAGCCATGGAATTCAAATTCATTGATACTTCTCTTGGTTTGGACCTCAAGCCTATTCCTCCTCATGGGAACAACAACCTTGTGAGTAGATTTTCTTCTCAATATGACCAAAACCAGCAAAAAAATAAACAGAAACTAAAAATACCCAGATGTGATTTTTATTTTATTTTGTTTGGTTTTTTGAATTTTCAAGTGTTGGGAGATTTGAACTTACTTGGGTTTATCTTCTTCTGTGTTGTCTCTGCAGAAAACAGGAGATTTTGAGGATGTGGGAGGAAACCCTCAGTATTGAAAGAGACACGTGAGTTTTCTTTCTATCTTTCAAATCCTCACTATTTCTGCTGTTTTTTTTTTTTTTGATGTAGTTAGGTTTGGAATTAGTGATGAAGAATAAAACATTCATATAAAACCCATGAATTTTGGGTCTGGCCACATTTAGTTATTGAATTAATTTATAATACTAATGGTTTAGAATTGTGAAATCCTTTGATCATCAGCACCACTTAAATGGCTGGTCACTGATTTTTATTTTTTAAACTTTTTCTGGCCTGAAAAACTTGAATCTTAGTACTGAATCAGTGGCTTTTGGTGAACAGAATGGTGGATTGGTAGAGGAGTTGAATAGAATGAGCACTGAGAACAAGAAGCTAACTGAAATGTTATCAGTCATGTATGCGAATTACAATGCTTTGCAGAGTCACTTGAAGGAGTTAATGAGAAAGAATTCTGATTATCAGCTTTGTAATTCAAGGAAGAGAAAGGCTGAGTAGAGGATAATATCAATAATATTCATGGGATTAATAAATCCATGCTAGAAGTACCATCTCTAGTGATGAAGATTCAATTAAGGGCAGGGAAAGCAGCAGCACCAAGGAAGGGTCTCTAGAGTTATTTGTGAGGACTGAGAAGTCTGATAATAGCATGTAGTAAGTTCTGGGCTAGACATAGACCTTGTTCTCGAAAAATCCCGGTCATGATTTCTGATCAATTAGTACTAAGACCAATTCTGTTTGTTTACCAGTGTTTTTGCAGCTTGTAAAGGATGGATATCAATGGAGAAAATATGGTCAAAAGTCTGAGATAACCCATCTCCTAGAGCCTACTTCAAGTGCTCCTTTGCCCCAAGCTGCCCTGTCAAAGAAGGTAAATCCGTCCCAAATCCCCACTCCCACACCCTCTGGTGTTTGTTTACCCCTGGAAAATCAAAATTGTAGCTTTGGGATAAAATGGTATTTGTTTTTCTTTCATGTTCAGGTCCAAAGAAGTGCTGAAGATCAGTCTCTTCTGATAGCTACTTACGAGGGGGAGCATAATCACCAGCCCCCATCACCTGTTGAGGTTTCATTAGGCTTCAACAGAGCTGTCACTCCTACTTCAGCATCCCCGAGCTCGGCTTCCATGGTCTCTTCGCGCCCGACTGTAACTCTCGATCTGATTCAACCTGGATTAGCTAATGCCACTGCCAAAAATTCAGTCCATGAAGTTAAAGAAAAACCCGCAGTCCAGCAGGTTCTTGAGTCAGACAGATGGCTATTCTTTGACAAGAGATCCCAGTTTCCTGCAGCGCTTGCAGCAGCCATTTCAGGAAGAATTTTAGAAACCAATCTAAGTAGAAAAATAGTGAAAGAAAGAAGACTGGCTTTGGAAATGTTTTGGGCAATTTGCTCCAGATAGGAGATTATCTATTTGATGTATATATGAATTTTAAAGTAATTCAGCAATTTTTGTTCTGATTAGAAGTAGTAGTTGTGCAATATTCTTGATCATGACTTCTTTTCCTTTCCTCAATTTCATTCTATTGCGATCTCTAATTCTGCAAATGTCAAGCAGAAATCATCAAACAGAAACCATAAACATATTGAGATTTTACATCATTAGCATAGAGTTTAACATATGATGATGTTTTGGGGTCTATTTTATGGTAACATAGTAGCTGATTGTTACCATAACCATGTCAAGAATTTAACAGACATAGGCATAAGTAAGCCAGAGATGCATATTCTACAATGGAATTGGGGTTGATGAACTGTCTGATTCTGGGATCAAGGGGGGCAGCTTTTTTAGTATCATTCTTTGGCCTTCTTCATCAATTTTGTACAATTCAGTTTTTAGGTAACAGATAAAGCTCAACATCGCTTCATTTTCTGTCGGTCAGAAGATTATTCCCCCACCCTTGTTTTCTTTTTCTTTTGAAGTCTAGGGCATGTTTGGTTTCTGTGCGACTATTTAACTAGAATAGTTTTTAAAGCACGAAAACGCTATTATGATGTTTTTTTAAAAATTGTTCATTTTTGTGTTTTATTTTTAAAAAAGCGCTGGGAATCGAAGCGATGTTTTTTATTGTTTTTCGCTTGTTTATTTGTTTTTGAGAACGTAAGATAATTTTTCAAAAATAAGACAAAGATATGTCTTACATTCAGCTTTGTATAATGGTTTGTAGTATTTTGTTCTTGTTAAGATTTAAGCGCAGATCTCTCCTATGTCTATTCTACATTTTCTTATTTGAGTTAGGCTTGAAGAGATGATTCTTGTTCTCATGGCACCAGCTGATACTTATGTGTTAGTGTAAGAGCATGAAGACAAAATATTAATGCCAAATATACAAAATAACCGTGATGAGAGGATTTCATTAAAAATAGAATATTAGGATGGAAACAAGCCCTCTCTCTTTACTAAGCCTTTTCTATTCTTCGTTCTATTTTTATCCATTAGAGTGAATAAAGAAGAAAGTTCTTAACAATATATAAAATAGATACCCTTTTTGGTCATGTAGACGGATTTTAATATAGACCCCTTTTTTGGTCATGTAGATGGATTTTAATATAGACCCCTTTTTTTGGTCATCTAGATGGATTTTAAAGCTATGGGGTTCTTGTAGATGGTTGGTTTAGACTATTGTAGATGATATCAGAGCTACTCTCTGACTTAAACTTTGGGATAGAAAGAGCTTTTTTTTATATTATATAAATATGGATCCCTGTTGATTACGAAATTAACGGGAATACTATTTAAAGCTGTAGTTGTAGGATGGATTCATCTTAATCCTGAAAACACATTTTAGTGGGAATATGATTTATTTTTTATATTTATTCATTTGGTATTACATGACGTGTTTATTCGGTTTATGAAGGCACTAAGCACTGATTTTTTTACTTATTTCTCCAGTCCTTGACCACTTAACTATGTGTCATTGATAATGGGAACACTATTTAAACTTGTCTAAACTTACAAATTTAGAGTAGACAATTTTCATTACTATGAAATTCATTTTAACCATGAAAACGGTACAAGTATGATTCCTTTTAAGTTTTAACCATGAAAACACATATTTTAGTAGAACATGATGTAAAACTAGAAAAATTTTAGATTCGAGCAGAGATAAGACAATATCTATGTAATATGTAACAAATCTCCTGGATTTAAGAAATTAAACAGAGCCATCACAAAATGCAACAGTGGTGCTGAAATCAATCGACTGTCATGCATTAATTTTGAGAGTGTTGGCATCGTTGAATTTTGGCGTGTTGAGGATTGACCAATGACCATCATCCTCCTTCTCCTCCTTCCAGTTTTGTTTCCTCATACATACCAAGAATGCCAGTGTGAAATGAAGAGAAGATACCCAGTGGAAGGACCTTGGCTGAAATTCCATTATATCATGGGGGAGTAGCTTAGGACCCACGGCAGACGGCACCACCCATTTAGAGGCTTCCAAAGTCAGAAATATACGCACACACATTGTTACCCACCTTTGCCATATGCAGCCTGCTATTTGATGGTGGCCCCACTCTAACTCCATTGATTCCTCTTTCTATCTTCCATACCCACTATCTTGTCTTTTGTCTTTACTCTTTCCCCTTTTTTAGTTTTTTTCCCCCACTCCAAACAAACTTATGATCCACGTTGAGATCCATTATTTAATCATACTTATAAATGATATTTTCCTCCTTTGTCATTAGGATTTGAGATAAGGTACACAAATACCTCACTTTTTCTGGATGTCTACTTTCTAGTTCAATCATGCCTCCGATGGAGATGGTGAAAATGTCTATTAAAACTCATGTTAAGTACTTCTCATGTATCAGAGTTTTCAGTTTTGTTGTGAATATTTTAATATGATGGACATGAGTCTTTCTGAAAATGCTTGTCGGTGTATCTTGAAATCGAAAAAGTTTAGATGCAAAATAGTATATATGGGCCAAAAGTTGAGGGCATCATCGTCTTATCAGAGTTAGGGGTCTAGTCTTATTATTTCATTTTGAAAAGTTCGTATTAGGACGTTATGGATCATTTTGGACATGTGATGGAAACTAAGAGATTAGACTAAGGTATACTTATAAATATGTTAAATATTTGGTTAAAAGACATAAAAAACCTTAAATTTGTGAATATAATTTTTTCTTGCAAAAAAAAAAAACCATTTTGGACAAAATGTCCTTCATTCATGTATTATTGTCTTTTAAAAAGAAAAAGTTATTTTTGCAAGAAAATAAAGGTCTTGTTTGGTGGAGAGCCTTTTATGTCAAAATTAGAGGATTTGGCAAACTTTAGAGAATTGATTAGTCAGAACCTCTAATGTTGTTGTTTGGTGAAGAACGGATTGGAAGAATGGATTAATTGTCTAGCTAGTTTAGCATTACTTTTAGCGGCATTTTAAATAAAAGGATTGATGCAATATGTGAAGTTGAAAAAACAGTTTATCAAAGATTTACCCGATAATTCGCATCGCTAGAAGGTTCTTACAAAACCTTAGGAGAGCTCATTAACCAGTGTCGCATCTTCAATCTTTGCTCTCCTCACTCTTACATAAAAAAAATTGTTCACAACCGACATGTGATATTGATTTTGCCCGACCTCGAGTGGTTTTGTAAATCTTTTGTAAATGATGTTTAATTAACTGATATGCCAGTATCTGTATTTAAATAAGCCACTTATAAATCTATATTATTAACAAAAAAATACTCAACAAAAAATTGTGTCAAAGTCCTTGTGACTATTTTACACAATTGGGTAACAATTAATGTCCAGGTTATTAAGTAGAATTTTATCAAACGTATTTATACAAACGGTAATAGAATAAATTACTCAGATAAATATAATAGAATGTTGTAGTAAGCGATGCATCTGTGATCTTATTTATCATTTATCATTGATTCTGAGATAAGATAAAAAATGGTACTTTTGTTAAAATCATGCCAAAATTTGATAAATAATCAAAATTTCAAAGAATCTTTAAATCCAAATATTTAATATGTTATGTTTTTTTATAGAGTTTCGTAGTTATATAGATCAATAGCCACAATATTTCAGTCTTGCTCTTAATTATATTTTTGTCTCCTATTCAGAATTTTCACATGATAAATTTGTATGTTTCCCCTTTTCTTCTTTTACTTTTCTTGTTTTCCCTTTATTATTTTCTTGATTTTACCCCAAAGGACAGATACCTAGTCAAAATGGTTATAGGCCTTTTTAGGCTATCTTGCCATAAAATATGGGTTGGAATAGACACAGCCCAAATAAAAAACAACTCGGACTGGCCCAGACAAACACAAATTCTACAACCTTATCCATGTCTAGTTTCTATTACTTATATGAGAAGGAAGTCAAATTGACTTCAATAGGCACCAGGCCTGAGGCATCTCTTTCTGAAAAATGGTGAAGAAACAGATGTAACGAACATGTATTTGAACAAATTTCCAAACTAAGTTTCGGAAAAGATAATGGTAAGGTTAATGAAGAAAGGACAATAGATACAAGGACAAAACTGAGTGAGTGGGTGGAGGACAAGTGGGATGTTGAAGATTGAAACCAAGAAAAAGTATTTGTTTTGACTACAAATTATCAATAAATCAATGAATGAATAAATAAAATAATTAATAAAATGTAGATAATCCAAACAAGATAGGTCTTTCAACACGTTTGCATTTGGTCTTCCTTGTTTAATGGAAGATAGTCTCCACCACGTGGTATGAATTCAATGTCAGTCAACTTTCTTAAATCCTACTACTCTCCATGTCCTCTTTTTGTTTTATTTATTTTCCCAAAAATAATAATAATATTCATTACTTCATGGGAATTCAAGGATAATGAAACTTATCTAACTTTGCCATAATTTTTTTGAAATCTTTTGTTTTTGAAGGAATTGAAATATTTTATTAGATCTAGAAAAGATGTAATTTTTCAAATCAAGTTTCAAAAAGATATTAGAGACAATGAAGTTTGCCAAACTTTGAAATTAATATATATATCAATTAATATAAAATTTTAAATAAAGAGAAAAGGAAATTATATTTAAAGCTGATAAATTATTAATATTTATTTTTAATTTAGAATTATTTAATTAATTGATTATAATTTATATAAGTCATTTCGGGAATTTAAAACTTAGTGATTAAGGGTTGGGGTGTACGCATAGGAAGGGATATTATTTATAAAAAAAGAAGTTACGATATATTATAAATTTAAAAATGTTTATAAAAAGGAAATTGTGGAAGATTTGCATGGAGGAAAAAATAAGGATATTATGTGGAAAGATTGGAAGGAGTTATAAGACTGATCAAAACGTAGAAAATTTGATAACGACCATGTTTTGAAATCTAAACAGTAATTGTGCTTGAAAATTTTCCACACAATTCCGTGGGAAAGTCGTTCTCTAAACCATCTTTTTAATAATCAACGTGGAAAAAAACATAACTATGAAATTGACATGCCTGCTTGACAAAATCGTTTGAAAATTAATAAACAATTTATTTATTATTAAAGCGGTGGAAATTTATATGAATAATTATTGATCGATTTTTATTTTAACATCTATTCATTTTGTATAATACTTTATAGCATCGTTTTCTTATAAGGATTCAAACTTGGATTTTTTTTTATACCCTACTTAATGAATCGATTTGCTTATCTAGATCTTCAACGTTTAGGATATGATTTGTTAACTGAAATTAACAAATTTCTTGGTGAACTGGAACTTTTTTGGCATAGTCGGTTTAAGCTTAAAGATCTTGATCCATTGAAGTATTTTACTTGGTTCGGAGTGTGGGTTCCAACTCCATTCTTTGCTGCTTCATTCTCCAACTTCAACTAATTCAAGATGTGGGGTGAGAGGCGATAGTTCCGATGAAGCAAAAGCGGTTTTCAATATATTGTTTTTTCAATCATAAAGAGTTGAAATGATAAGTGTGAAACAATCGAAGTTATTACATCGAAGAGAATGGTAGAAAGCGTAGTACTCAGAGGAATGCTGAAAGGTAAAACTGAGAGGATTGTGAGTATTTCCTGGGTGTGTGACATATTGCGCAAGTTTTATCTCATAGTGGATTATTTTCTCGGATTTGCCCTGTGGAGGTTTCCCTCATTCTAAGGGTTTTACCGCGTTATATTAGGTGTAAATTATTATCTTACGCTTCTTATATTTTGCGGATTAATTTGGTCGTGTCTGGCACTAATTTCACGAAGGTTGAGGTATAGCCAGGCGTTTTCTTTTTATTATGTGGATTGAGCAGACTCCCAATGTATTTACATTTCAGGTGGATTGAAGCAGTATGACTAATTATAATTTCGAGGATTGGTATTACCACCCAAGTGTTCATTTGATTTCCTGTGGATTGACATTGTCACCCAATTGTTGCTAACAATTACAGTGAATTGGCAAAACCACTCAAATATTACTTGTTGTAATATTCCACAGGTGACTCGCAATCCTAACAACTGGTATCAGAGCCTGGTTCAAGTTTGGGTGGAATTATGGCCGAAAGTTATTCGGGTCCCATGATTAAATTGACAGCAACAAATTATTTATTATGGAAGTTCATAATGGAGGATCTTCTCAATTGTAAGGATTTATATGATCATATTGGGAGATAATGTCGAGTCGAGTGATACGTCGGATGCTAATTGGAAAAAGTTGAAGAAGAAAACATTGGGGTCATTATTTGGTGGGTGGACATCGATCTTTGTCGTGTTGCGAAGAAACAAAATCCACGCACTCTTTGGAAGAACTTGGAAAACATGTACGAGGCGAGCGCGCGAAGCAAAGATTTTCTTGATCACGAGAGAAGATGATGAATTTAAAGCTCAAGGAGCCCGATCAATTGTTAGACATTTGAATGATTTCGAAGGAATGATCGCACAATTATCAGTTGCAGGTCTCTCTCTTGATGATGAGACCCGAGCATGCTTGCTACTTGGTTCATTGCCAGACAGTTGGAATATTTTGGTGGTATCTCTGAGAAATTCATCCCTTAAAGAAAAAGTCACATTGGCTATAGTTAGAAATAGCCTATTCAATGAAGAAATTTGAAGGAAGGACTTTGTGGGCAATGACACACATGCCCTTGTCACAGAGAACAAGGGTCGAAGCAAAAGCAGAAGACCATTTGGGCATAACAAGTTAAGAGGCAGATCTAAGTCTAGAGGGAAAATAAAGTGTTATCATTGTGGCAAAATAAGTCACATGAAGAGGAGGCGCAAGATCACAGACGAGGAGGAGGCAAGACGAAGCGAGAAGATGGCTAATCTTTGTCGCTCTGTGAGTACCCGATGACAATGAGGTGACCTTACTTTGCAATCAAGAAGATTGTTGTCATGTAGCAGAACAAGATGTCGAGTGGGTAGTGGACTCAGCAGCATCATACCATTGCGTCCCTAAAAGGGAATATTTCTCAACATACAAAGCAGGAAACTTTGGCACGATGAAGATGGGAAACAAAAGTGTTTCCCATATCGCTGGGATTGGTGCCATTTGCATACAAACAAGTATGGGGTGTACATTAACGTTGTTGAAGATGTGCGTAGCGTTAGAACATTAATACAAACCTGATTCTGTGCATATCTTTGGACAATGATGGATACAACCGCTTTATTAATGTGGAATTGGAAACTCACCAGGGATCATTGGTGGTGGCACGAGGCAGATTATGTTGTTCCTTATGCAAGGAACCTGAGTGTGTGGAGGACAACTAAATCTGATTGATGATGACACCTCTCGGTTGTGGCATAAGCACCTAGCACATATGAGTAAAGTGTTCTGACTTTTGACTAAAAATCCCTCATTCCTATGGCCAAAGACAAATCATCAAACCCATGATTATTGCTTATTTGGAAAGCAACATAAGAGTATCATCCCGAAAAGAACTTCACTTGAAAATTGGAGGGGTGATTAGTATATTATGATGTTTGCGAACCCATGGAGGTAAATTCGTTGGATGGTAACAAATACTTTGTTACTTTCATTAACGACGCTTCACGAAAGACATGGGTATACCTATTACATACAAAAGGTCAGGTATTCCAGTATTTCCAGAAATTCCATGCCATGGTGGAGAGAGAGAGGGAAAATCCTCTGAAGCGACTTCGAACTGATAATGGTGGAGAATACATCTCCAAGGAGTTCAAAGAATATTGCTCCAAGCATGGAATCGGACACGAGAAGACGGTTCTTGGTACACCCCGCAGCCTGATGGTGTTGTAGAAGGATGGGAATAAATCATTGAAGAATCGATGCATGTTAAAATTATTTAAACTTCTAAACCATTATGTGGTGAAGCTATTAAAACTGTAGTCTACTTGATCAACATATCACCATCAGTTCCTTTGGACTTTGATATTCCTTAAAGAGTTTGGACAGGAAAAGATGTTCCATACTCTCACTTGAAGGTGTTTGGATGCAAAGCATTCATACATGTACCAAAGGAGCAAAGATCAAAGCTTGATGATAAAGCAACCCCATGCATCTTCATCAGATATGGAGATGAGGAGTTTGGCTACAGGCTATGGGGTTCAAAAAAGCAAAAGATAGTCAGTAGAGGCGTTTGTGTTTCGTGAGCATGAAACCATTGAAGATATGGAGAAAACATGAGGGTGAAAACTCACATGAAGGCATTATAGATCGACCTAGACAAACTTCATTAGAAAGTTTCACTAATGAAAGCAGATGTCTAGTAGAGCTAGGGCGAGAACTTGAAGAACCAGTCATCGAGGAGGAAGAAAGTGGTGATGACAATGATACAAGAGGTGGTGATCAGGGGGAGCAAATCCCTCCATTAGAAGAAGGGCCTTAGTTGAAACGGACAACCAAAGAACATCAACCATCTATAAGGTATCCAAGTTCAGAGTATATTCTAATTGCTGATGAGAGGGAGCCTAAAAACTTCCAAGAAGTGCAGTCTCACAGAGACAAAGACTGTTGGATAAAATCCATGCAAGAAGAGATGAATTCCTTATGGAAAAATGATACTTACAAGTTGATAGAACTGCTAAAGGGAGAAAAGCACTCAAGAATAAATGGGTGCTTAAGCTAAAGAATGACGACGAGAAGCTGTTGAAGTACAAGGCTCGTCTAGTGGTGAAAGGTTTGGTCGAAATCAAGGTATTGACTTTGATGAAATCTTTCACACATTGTAAATAATGTTCAATTCGAGTTATACTAAGATTGGCAGCCAATATGAACCTTGAATTGGAGCAACTCGATGTTAAGACTACATTTCTGCATGGTGATCTTGATGAAGAGATCTTTATAGAGCAACCAGAAGATTCAAAGTGAAAGGGAAGGGGAACATGGTTAGCAAGTTAAAGAAAAGTCTATACAAACTTAAACAAGCGACACAACAATGGTATAAGAAATTTGACTCTTTCATGATGAGTTAGGAGTACAAAAGAACATTTTCAGATCCTTGTGTTTATGTTCGGAGATTCCATGATGATAAATCTATCATACTCTTGTTATATGTTGATGATATGCTGATTGTGGGTCAAGATGCCGATATGATTCAAAAGCTAAAAAGGGAATTGTCAAAGACGTTTGACATGAAGGATTTGGGTAGTGAAAAGCGTATCTTGGGAATGAAGATTCTACGAGATAGGAAGGCAGACAAATTGTGGTTGTCACAAAAAAGATATATTGAACGGATGTTGGAAATGTTTAAGATGAAAAATTCAAAGCCAGTTTCTACACCACTTGCTAGTCATTTCAAGCTAAGTAAGAGACTCTGTCCATCTACGAAGAAAGAAAAAGGTGAAATGTCAGTCATTCCATACTTATCGACAGTTGGAAGTCTGATGTATGTTATGGTATTATTGCACGTCCGATATATCTCATGTAGTTGGAGTTGTAAGCAGATTCTTAGCAAATCTTGGTAAAGCTTATCTTGGGGATGGAATTGGATCTTTAGATATCTTAGAGGCACCTCAAAGGTATGTTTAAGCTTTAGGGGATCAAAACCACCTCTTGAAGGTTATGCGGTCGATATGGTGGAGACTGGGTGTAGAAAATCTACTTCTAGGTACTTATTTACATTTGCAGGGGGAGCTATATCATGGCAGTCAAAGCTACAGGAGTGTGCTTCACTATCTACTATAGAAGCAGAGTATATTGCAACTACTGAAACTAGAAAAGAGATGCTATGGATGAAGTGGTTTCTTGGTGGTTAAAAGCAAGAGACTACATAGTATATTCTGACGGTCGGTCACGATAGACTTAAGCAAAAGATACTATATATATCATGTAAGGGCAGAAAAACACATAGATGTGAGATATCATTGGATCAGGAAGGCTATTGAAGAACAACTATTCCAAATAAAAAGATCCACATTGAGGAGAATCTTCAGCGATATGATGATGAAGGTCATTACAAAGAAAAGCGCACGATGTATCAAGAACGAGCATGAACTCCTACTAAGGATTAGAAGACTCCACCCTCATTTGTTTGTTATGGGTGCAGGCGGAGATTTGTGGGGTCGACCCTATTCAACATCTTTGCGACAAATGACCTTTTCATGAGGAGAAATCTTTCTTTTCCACCGCGAATAAGCGTTGCATAGTAGCCTTATTGGTAGAAAGTGAACTTTTGTAACACCACACATTCTTGACCCGAGCTGAAGGCTGCGAGTTTTTACACCAATTAGCTTCATTCTCTAACTTCAACATTTTGCTTCTAAATCGGCATTGAAGTAATAGTAGTAAGATGTGGGGTGAGAGGTTACTTTGAGAGATGTGGAGTACTCTCTCAGTACTCCACAAAGAGAGTATTGAGAGGTAAAACTGAGAGAATTGTGAGCATATCTAGGGTGTGTAACATATTTTGCAAGTTTTTAACCATAGTGGATTATTTTCCAGTTTGTCGTGGAGGTTTCCCTCGATGCGAGGTCTTAACACGTTATATTGGGTGTGATTATTATCTTACTCTTATACTACGCATATTAGGCAACCATCCATACACACTTTCATTTCGAAGGTTGGCGCAGCCACCCATATATGTTGCTTTTATTATATGGATTAGCCTTCAAGCCTCTCGAAGTACGCTTATTTAATTTAATTGGATTAAGCGTAGTGATTAAATCGTAAGTAGGATATTAATCGACAAAACTTATAACCTATTACCTCATACTAGGCGTAGCATAGCTACTATAATTATGGAGCTCTAGGATAGATCCCACAGTGACAATAAGAAAGCTTATACTAGTGATTTCATTTTGGATATTTGGGTTGTGATAAAAAGAGGGGATTTTAGTGATTAAAAGTAAAAGTAAAAATTTACTAAAACAAGAAAACAAATCCCTTAGAGTGTCAGGTCACTAGGTTTTAGGTTCCTTAGGCAAAGGAGGTTGCAGGTCTTTTCCTCGCATTGGGGAGGATAAAATATAGTTATCATCTCCCGAATCGGTTCTTGGTTTAGCTATAATAACATACCCTAAATAAATATCCTTGAAAATTGGTATTTGCTTCCCATTAATGGTCTCGGACAGTGAAACATCTCCTTAGAATCGCCTTCCTAATAACCACCAGATGATAACCATGAATGCCTTGATGGATCTAGCAATAAGCATCGATGAACCAGCTTATCAAATACGAGATCATTCCAAGGTAACCCGAGCAGTTAAATCCAATGTTTGAAAAGAAACCATTAATGGTGGAAAATACCTCCGTTAAAACATGGAAAACCCCCATCTTTTCATCCGGAACCTTCACCTAGTTTCCTTTACTCCAAGGAAACGAAGGTTTTAGCTGCTGCTCCTCTTCTCAAAGGTTGTTTGGTTGTCGAGAAAGGGAAGAGAGAAAACGAAAGAAAAACCGGAAGCTTATGTTGTAAGCTTTATTGGATATCGAACAACATCTCTACAGAGTCTTGTTTGGGGTGTTTTATACCACCAAACCCATTACAAATTACCAAAAGATACAAATAAAACACTATTACATAGGGAGAAAGTGGGAAAAACACAAAAATAAAGTAAAGATTCTGAAAGTTCGCGAGTTTGCGAAAATTTGCAACCCTTTCGAAATTTCACAGGGTTGCGAAAATTCTCAACCCTTGCGAATTTGACAAGGCTTGCACTGCATGTTCTGCTTTTGCCTTCTTCTATGCTTTTCAGCTCTGAACTACAACTGGGTTCTTCATGCCTTGACTTGAATCCTTGTCCTCAAGATATAAGGTACAAATATATTTCAAATCAATGTTCATCATATTTTATGTTCCTCAAATAATTTCATATCTTAATGAATCCGCTATTGCAAAACACATGCTACCTATGGTTTCAAAAAAAAAAAACATATTTGTTTCAAATGAGATACCAATTATTCTAACCCATTGATGAGAACGTAGAAAGAAAATTAAAATATTTCCTTTATGTTCCAAAATTCACAAAAATGCAAAAATATATTTTCATAACTTTCAATCCTTACCATAAACATTCACAAATCAATTTTCATACAAACATAGCATTTGACCTATACATATGATTTAAAAAGTAGAAATTTTTCAAAACTTGTAATCACTATAATAGCAAAATATTTTGTTTTATAAGAAAAGCTACATTAATCTTCCTTACTTGGTATTTCCAAGGTACTAGCAAAAACAGCCGAGATCACTAATCACATGAATAATATGAATAACATCCTATTAAATAAAATAATCTTTTATTTTTCTTTTTAGGAACCAAATATTTAAACCCTAAAATCTTAAAGGCTCTGCCCAGAATTTCAAATAAATTAGACATATTTCCACAAAAGCCTCAACACCACCCATTTTCCTAACTCTATCAATTCTATAAATCCCCAAAATTAGGGATTTTGCCATAAAACACGATTTTTTGTTGAAATTCCCAAATATTTTATGAATAAGTGGTTCTTTATAACTTGTAGAGAATCCTCTAGGGTTTCAAATCTAAGGCTTGGTAGTTCAAGAATCACCAAAATACATCAAATATCAAATTTCAAATAAATTTCTCAATATTATATCTTTATTACATTTCTAGGATTTCATATTTGAAGCTTGATAACCTTAGGTTTTCTAAATCCACATTCAAAAGAGTGAAAATTTACTCAAATACATCAAATTATATCTTTATTACATTTTTGGGTGGTTTCCATACTTGAAAGTTTGTAACCTAGCCCTCGCTAGCAGGTAGGGAAATTTTTCTGCTTTCATCTAAACTTTTCAAACAATAAACACGCTTAGTTACAAGAATCGCATAAAAACAAATTTTCAAAACAAAAAGCAAAACGAATTCACTATTTTCAACATTTTATATACGAATCCGAAAACGCTCAGGTCGTTTTCCTTGTTTTCGACTAAATCGAAAACACGATTCCGGTCGACGTGATGAAACCAAAACACCTACCGCGCGCTGGCTTCTTCTTTTTTTTCCCTTTCGCCTTCCACTTCATTTTCTTTCATCGTGCCACGAACACTTTAATGCGACAGAACTCCATTTTAAACACATTTTCATTGTTTTCATTAACTTCATTTTCAAGAAAATGGTTTTACAAAACTGATTTTCTTATTCTTTATTTTCAACCAAATTCAAGTACGAAACGTATTTTCTAAAAATGAAAACTAAAGATTAGAATACATCAGTAAATTTTCATATTCGACTTGGGGATAGCTAAAAAATTTTCGTGAACTAAACGGGGCCTTAGGTTTTCAAATCTAAGATTCCAAGAGTGAGAATTTACCCAAATACATCAAATTATATCTTTATTACATTTCTAGGGTTTCATACTTGAAAGTTTAGGTAACCTTAAGTTTTCAAATCTAAGATTCCAAGAGTGAGAATTTGCCCAAATACATCAAATATTAAATCCTAATCAAGTTTCTTGACTCTATGCCTTCTAATTATTCAGTGGTTTATTTTCTAAGCTTTGTAAGTTTTAAGCTGGCAATCTAAACATTTGAAAACCCTAATTATTAATAATCAAAAGGGGAAAAGAATACTTATTTGGGGTTGAAGCTTGAAATCCCTCTTTTTGAAACCCTAGATCATGAGAGAAAACAAAAAGAAGGATGAAGAATGCTAGGATTGTGTAGAAAAACTCTATTTTATTGCAAAACATTTCTATATTGGTTAGAGCCCCTGCCAATTTTGAGAAATTGCAAATCACCCCCTCTTATTTCTCCCTTTTTATTTTTTTTAAATTATGGATATTACATTAATATACACTCTGATAAACACGTAATCAAATCTACTAAAAATCGCAGCGATTATCTTAATAACATAATGATCATAGAGCTCACATATTTTGATGGGCCAACTCGTATATTTCCATGATACAATTGGCGACTATAATACCTATAACTTTGGTTTACTGCATACTAATGACTCGATTATTGGTTTTGAGTCAATATATTTTTTTATCCATTCAATCGCCATATGCTAATTACCGTAAAGAAGACAACGAAAAACAAACTCGTTTGTACTAAAACGAGCATGACAACCATATATCGCACTTACGATAACAAATCATTAAAAGAACTAAATGAAAACCCATATTTGTAGATTTATGTGAAATAATCATCACTTTATTAAAAATAAAAAAGGTGTAGATGAGTGATTACAACCTAAAATGACAAAAAACAACACCTCATCTATGAAAAATGTTGTCAGTAAATGAGAAAAATTAGATTGTTGTCATGTTATATGTTTTCTTAAAAGATTTGAAACAAAATATGTTACGAATAACTTTGAGGTCCACTTTAAATAATCAAAGGGTGGTTTTGAGATTGAAAAATTCAAATCGAATTCTTATAAAAACATTCCATACTATACTCTGACATGCAGTTAACTGGATGTTAAAAACATTAACATGAATATTGAGTAGTTAAATACTTTTCGTATAAACAATAAAATAAAAATAAACAAAAACGTCCACATCCATATGAATATATAAATTGAAGTTGTTGAACTCAAACACAACCCAACAAATACACTGTGTTTTAATCAATAAATTTCCACCTAACAATGATTGATGTGACTTCACAATAAGTTAATAAAAATTAGTTAAAAATAAAACCATACTTCACATGCATAAATTATTTTTATTTGTTATTTTAATTGTTTACATTTTCTTATAAAATTGTCCTTAAAGCTTAAATCAAAAGGTAAAAAGGTAACTCGAATGATAAAATAATAGGATGAGGCCATGTTTGAATAGTTTGTAAGAACGTAACAGAGTAATACAAAGTGTGTAAAGTGAATTAGGAATGGGAAAATTTTATAAAATTAATAATAAAAAAAATTTAGCTAATCCTAATTATCATGTACCACACAGCTATATAAGGTTAAATTCCTGGTGAGTTGAAATGCTATAAAAATATTTTTTAATTAAATTAAATCATCCACTTATATTTTCATGTAAAACTCACAAATAATTATACAAAAATTTCTTTAGAACTAATTATTATGTGGTTAATTTTGAAATTTCCTTCAAAACGACAATGCAAGGCTAAAAAATAGAGTAATATCTTATATAATTTTATGAAAATTTAGGATTTTAAGGTAAAATAGTTTAAATAATAAGTTTTTATTTTCTTTGAAGGGATATTTTAGATGAGAAGTTTTTTTAGAAAATTATTTAAATAAGAAGCTGAAAAGTGTAAAACACGTAAAAGTTTGAGTGAAGACGAGACCTCAATGGTTGACGGGAATATATTTTCTCCTTCTGGGTAAACCTTCTTGAAAGAGGTTATTATTATTATTATTATTTTTAAATAATTTTGATTTCACTACAATACATCGAATAGAAATATGAAATTAAAATCACTAAAAATCATAAAGAATGAAACAACATATAGGTTAATAATATAATAAAATAACTCAAAGTATATACATTTGATAGTTGAGTCTATAAATTTAATTAATATTATTATTATGACTATAATATATTTAACTCCGGGCTCGATAAGATATCGACATAACTAATACTGATTTATCATTCTCGATCAGATATATTTTACTTGTTCGAATCACCTAAACACAAACAAACGCCGCACTACAACGACGAAAATCAATCCATTGTATTAAGACGATACAACCACCCGCCACACTAAAACGACGACAACCACACCAACACAAAGCGAGATTTATTGCCAATCATACGTGACATTAATATTATGATCAAATCATTGAAAATATATAAAAACCAGATTTATACAAAAAGTAAGAATCATTTTATTAAGAAAAATATTAAAAGAAGTCATAGATGAGTTTATTTATGAAAAACGACCAAAAATTTATTAGTCATTGTTTAAGAAAAGATGCTAGTAGAGAAAAAGTTGAGAGAAAATTGAGACAAAACGCTCTGAAAGAGGTTATCAAACCAAATGAAAGTGATGATGATTAGAAAAAAAAGTCACAAAATTTTCATAATTTAATCATTAGTTTAGAGAAGACAATAACTTTAATCTAATACCACAAAATACTATGGTCATCTTAGAAGCATCCTCGTACCTTTTAACCAAAGTCATGCTGAATAGCCTAAAGTAGCTTTCAAGCATAAAATATAATTTTAAAAAATACTTCTTGATATAATTACACAAATATAAGTTCATCATGTCTAACTTATATAAAGAGTAACATTATATTATTTCTAAATACAAGGCATGTGAAGCGAGGCCCCAATGAAAATCTAACAATTTACTATCAGAATCTAAAGCTACAGTTTCAGAAAAATTATCAAATATAAGGCTTTGTTTTATTCTTGCTTATTAAATACGTTTCAGAATGTTTTTAAAATACAGCATACTATTTTTGCTGCTTTATTAAAATCGTTAAGTATCTTAATTTGATGTTTTTTTTCTATGTTTTTTAGAACAAAAAAAAAAATCTAAGAACCACATGCGTTTCCTCGGGTTTCATTTGATGAGAACAAAATAATTTTCAAAATACGAATCAAATGCACTAAGTCTCAAAACTTTTTTTGCTTAATTTATTTGCTATGCTTGCGCTCATTCACAAATTTTGAGGACAATAAGACAAAAAATAAAATAAAAATAAAAAGAGAAAAAATAAATTGTTTACAAATTTAGAATTACTAAATTATTTTTATATTTTTTAAACTTATTCCATAAATTTTCCCCAATTACATAAATATTATATAATTTTAAAATTTTTATTTCGTTGGTACTTTCCCAAAACCAAGAGTAATATTTCTATATCTGTTATGTTATCAACTAAGGATATTGGTGTTAGAATAGAGATAATCAATTGAACTAAAACGAAAGAATAAGTGACAAAGAAAAAGTTAACATAATCGATGAAAGATGGAACTATATATTAATTACACTTGATTGATATTCACACCCTTAAACATTTCGATATCATCAATGACGCTTGGAGAATTTCACAACATCTATTTTTTGAAGATAAGGGATCCTCAACAACTACAACTACACCTCATTGCACATTTCTCGTGCCAATCGTTAACGCTCGCACTCTATCATTATGAAAGTACTAAAAGATTTTGAATCTCTTTATAAATAGGCACTGTATCAAAGAAGAACGAAAGAGTCTGATGAGTTTGTAAACGATTTAGGTTTTGAATAGCTTTCAAGTTCAAGGGACTGGTAGAATAAATTCACCGATGTTATTTCAGTATCTTTAGATTTTGGTTTTAATTTCATTATGCTGATCAGTTTCATTTTTCAACAATTTGAAGTTTCTTTTGGATTAGTCTAGGTACACGGAAACTAATCCAAACATCAATGCTTAAAAAAATTATAAGAAGATTATAAATAAGTTAATTAAGAAGGAATAATAATAATATAAATTTATTTCTTACTTTATTTTATAATTAAAAAAATGCATTGCTATCTCCACTTAGTAAAAGTAATTAAAAATTCATTTTTTCGGGCCGATATATCGCGAAAAATCTGCCGACCGACACCAAGAAAAGCCAGGCGAAAATCGATCGTGGCGAAAAATCGTAAAATCGATAAATCGCTTGATTTTTCACGAAAAATCGAAAAACGGCGATTTTTCCACCGAAAACGCGACGCGTGAAAGACACGCGCCGCGCGTGCGAATTTTAAAAAATACCGAAAATATCTATACGACGCTGCAATCACTATTTCGACTCCAAAATTTTATAAATACCCATAAATCATACAAATTCCTTTACAAACTCATTCATACACATCCGCCTCCATTTAACCTCAAATTATTTTTCTTCGCGATTTATCTCCTAAATATTTCGCAGATCTTATTACTTAATATTATCTGCTAAGACGCGATCCCTTCATCAAATAATAATATAAATTCAAATCCACATCTGGCTCTCTTGATTTCTTGGCTTTGAAAGACTATCAGAATGCACTCTCGATAAATTATAAATCTAATATTATTTTCTAATAAACAGATATTCGCTTATTTACGCCTTTTATGCTTTTAACAAAGATTTGGCGAATTTCAAAGATTTTTATTAATTTTCGCTTTACCGATATTTTTTGGCCAAAACTAATCGATATTTAACGATATCACATATATCCAGAAAATTCAAGCATATTTAATAATCACATCGATATTTTGTCTTCATAAGCGCAGTTAGCATCGCCAATTTTTAGATCAATATATCACAAGTTCTAAACTATATAAAAATAAATGAACAGATGATTTGCTTTCCCAATACTACCAAAAAAGTTAGTAAATGGAATAGTTTGAAAGTTGGTTCAGAAATTAAGAGATTTGTATGATTGATTGAATAAATCCAAAAGAAAATGCATCTTATCCATAGACCACATTCTAAGACTTTAAGATTCAGCATTGTTGAACGGGATGGATTTAAGAATTTCTTATCCCCGTTATACTTGTCTCACCCTGTTCTATTTATTTTTTAAAACGGAACGAATATGAAAAATAATAAAAATTAATGGGACGAAATGGGAAAGGGTTGTTCCGTCCCAAACCCGTTAGCATTTAGAATATAATGTGTTCAGATAGTTGGCCGATTATTTATTTCCAAACAATATTCTCACTTTTTTTTTTCAATATGTTTACCTTTTTTTTTTTTTTTCAAAAATGTTTTCTTTAGATATGTCCAAAAATGACGCCATCGTGTTTCACGAACGTAGTTTCCACTCCACCTATTCAACTTTGACTCATTAAAATTCCACAGATAATAAGTTTACGAACTTCTAATTTCAAATTATTAGAATTAATACTATAAGAACTAGCATATTCGAGCAAAATATGAGTAAATATTAATATTGCATATGATTTGATTGGTACCTTTTCCTTTTGTCTATCTCGTTTTAGTCAACCTGTTAAATTAATAGTTCGATCATTTTATAAGATAACGTATTATAAAAAATTTATGTAATTTTTTTGATATAAAACATACTAGTTATATAGATTAATAAGTTTAGGAGGTATCCATAAATTAAATATGTTTTTGGGGTATTGTTTGTAATCTTCTTAAAATTATAATAATTAATGACACATTACGGAATCACATTTTTTTGAGGTTTAACTTTATTTAAGGTTGATGTCATAAGTTCATACTCGCTTTTAAATCATATAGAGGTTAAATCAACATTTATTTATTTATTTTTCATATACTCCCATTAATATTATGTGAGAAATCAATTTGTAATTAATTAGTCATACATTTCAACCCATTAGTCATACCGTGTTTCTTTTGAAATTGAATAAGTTGGCTATAAAATATCTCTTTTCCATGATTGACGAAGTGCTTTAATATAATTAGATTTTTAATTAGCGCAAAGTCTGTTGTCTTTAGTTTTGAAGGTCATTTTGGATCAAAGTAACACAACAAATAGAATTTAGTTAAGAAACTAACAATGATTAAGGTGACTATAAACTTTAATGACAAACTAAATAAAAGTACTTTATATAGTTTGTGAGAGAATCTCTTACTCCTAACTTTTGTAACTTTTGTTTTGTAATTGATTGTTTTATGAATTTGACTAGACTTCTTTCACCTGTAAATTCAACATCATTCAATCAGCATCTATTTTGGTAGTATTCAAGTGTGCTTTAAATAATTATACTTAAAATATCTTTAGCAAATATAATAATAATTTTAACAATTTAAGATTTTTAATTAAATAATAATATACTTTTTCTTGGGTAGAGAAAACTATTATTCACTTTTAAACATCCATCCTGACTTGTTATAAAATTAAAAACTTAGTCATTCTTAAGATTTAGCCATATCTAAAGTTACATTAATTTGTAGAATGGAATTTTATCGATGATAAGGGTATGTTTGATAATTGTAGGGTTTTTATAACAAATCGTTTGATAATTTGCTTATAACATTTTTTTTTTTTTTTTTAAAAGAGCAAATTTATCATTCAGCAAAGAATACAATCGATAAAAACATAAAATTAAAAGTTGCTATAAACTTTAAAAGATAACGCAACATCCAGCATAAGAAAAATACTTCCGCTTAACGCCTATATATTCGATAATAAAAATATCTGTATCACCCCGAGATTCAAATCTCAAAGATAATCGGACGAATACGATTCATCCTGACGACACTGGTCGATCGAACTTTACCATAACAGTCCACTGAACTCAAAAACCCAAAAAGAACTACCATTCACAATAACTACACGCCACAATGTGTCATATCAAAAACATAAAAAACAGAAAAGACAAACCTATATTAATTTTCGAAAACTATTTTATCTAGTTAACCAAATTACAATTAAAACGATAAAACATACGATTAAAGTTAAAACGGTTGTAGTAAAAATCACCCCTCTCCTCTATGGAAAAATTGAAAGAGAGCAAATGAAGTGTACACTGAGTGTTTGACATGTAAAAACATTTTTAAAATTTTATTTGTTGGTACTTTCCCAAACCAAGAGTACATTATTTCATTTATACGTTATCAACTAAGGATATTTGTGCTAGAATAGAGATAATCAACTGAACTAAAACAAAAACAAAAGAATAAGCGGACAAAGAAAAAAAGTTAAATATGATCGATGAAAGATGGAAACTAGCTATTGTATATTCACGATCTCCTTAAAACATTTCGTCATCATCAATGATGCTTGAGAATTACACACGGCTTGAGGATAAAGAACTCAAATGACTACAACTACATCTTGTTGTAGTCATTTCTGCCAGTTGAAAAATGTTCAGTATTTAAGTAATTATGAAAGTATTAAAAATGATTTTGAATCTCTTATAAATAGGCACGGACTGGGGAGGAACAGAAAGAGTCTGATGAGCCAAATGTGATTGTGCTCTTGGAATGTTTTCAGGTTCATTCAAGGGACTGGTAGAATAAATTCACTCATAAATTGTTTAAATATCTTTAAATTTTGGTTTTAATTTCATTATGCTCAACAAGTTTCGTTTGGATTAGTCTAGGTACACTTAAACTGATCCAAACATCCTTAAAAAAATTATAAGAAGATTATAAATTATTTAATTAAGAAGGAATAATAATATAAATTCTATTTCTTACTTTTATTTTTATAATTTAAAAAAAAAAGTGTATTGCTATCTTCCACTCAGTTAAAAGTAAGCAAAAGACTGGCAATTTTTTAGGTCAATATATCATAAGTCTTCAACCATATAAAAATAAATGAACAAAGGATTTGTTTTTCCCAATACAACCAAAAAAGTCAGTAGAATGGAATAGTTTGAAAGTTGGTTCAGGAAATTGATTGAATGGGATCCAAAGGAATAGCATCTTATCCATAGACCACATTCTAAGACTTTAAGATTCAGCTTTGGTTGGAAGAATTCAAACCTTATTGAATATGGTTTAAAAGCCGTCAAAGAAGACAAACAAATGAATTTACACTATTAGCACATGACTCAACCGAATTACAACTCCTTACTCTTTCCTTCTTTAACTACCACGACCAACCCAAAAGTCCTTCAACAAAGAGAAATAAAAGAAGGAAAAGAGTTAAGACATGTAGCGATGAGTGCTTTCAGTCTCAACTAAGATAAATTTATAACGATTAAAACTACAAGAATACAAATGATGGGACAAGCAAAAAAAAAAAAAAAAAAAAAAGAGTTAGAGGACAATTTTGTTATAAAATTTAAAAATGTTTTTGTTTTCAAAAATAAATATAATAAAGCGAAACACGAAAAACACATTTGCTTCCCTTTTTTGTTATGAAAAAAAAAAACAACATAGAAATCACTAAATTAAATAATAATCAGCTTTTAAAAACAATAAAAATGTACGTTTCTATTGTTTTCAAAACCGTTTTTAACATCAGTTTTAAAAACAAGAACCAAACAAGCTCTTAGGATTCTTCGATAATTATTTTCGAAAAAGGTTCTACAATAGTTTTTTATAATAATTTTTTAAAATTGTTATTCATGATTTAGAGAACAAAAACATGTTTTTGAACGGTTTTTAATGATTTTAAATGTATATAAAATAAAATATATATCTAATATTTTCTTTTTAATTATTCTAGTCGGTAAAGTATTTTTCAAAATAGTTGTTAAAAATAAGCTAAAGAAATTAAATTAATATTTGTTCTCTGTTTTGTTCTCAAAAACAGTGCTTATAATATATTTCATTTATAATTTTCTTTGTTACTAAAAACAGTTTAAAATACTAACTAGTTAATAGATTACGCTTTAAAATACTAAATTTATTATGCTTAAAATCGTTCATAAATATTAAAAATGTAACCAAAACATACCCTAATGCCATATTTGATTCTCATAAATTTTAGCTGAACTATAAGAAAAAATTAAAAGAAAATCAAAAAAGAAATATGAAGAAAAAGAGAAATGAGAGTTATAGTATGTAATATATTATTATATTTTATTAATTCTAAATTATTTACTTATATAGCTTATTATATAAAAATTTAAAAATTTCTAAAATAAATAAGTTTTTATGATTTTATTTATATTTAACGATTCTAAGAAATTCTTCACTTTACAATCAAAGTATATTAAAACAATTAATTGTTATACCGAACACAACCTAAAAGATGTTATCAGAAAACATCTTATTTTGAAAAATATTTATGACTATAAAGCACGGTTTTCTTGTCTTTTGTTTTACAGAACAAGAAGAACAACACAAAAATGGTAAAAATGGAAAAACGATAAAGACGAAATTTGAGCACTAAAGACGAATACACTTGCCTAAAAGAGACTAACATCGAGGTAAGCGACAAAAGAGCAGATGGAATCTGAGCAAAAGACGATAGGGATGGAGACAAAACAATGGAGCAAAATCTGAAATCCAGCCTCTGAAGGTACTGAAGGTGGTAAGACGAATGATAATATCTTCTCTCTTGTAAATACCTAAAGTATCAATGGGCATAATAGGAACCAAAAGTGAAAGAAAGAGGGGCCACATCCCAAGCCCCACTTTCTCTTTTATGAATTAGACATATATATATTATTGAGAAGCTTTTATTTTATTTTTTATATGTTTTAATATATAATAACAAAAACTATTTTCTTAATAAAATAATTTATAAAATATTAATTTTATATATTAAAATTTTAAAATAAATAAGAGTTAAACGCATTTACTGGTAATTCTCATCTATTATACATTTCGTACCTATTATACATGCCCCATCCCTGTCTATTTATTTTCAAACATGGCTGTGGAGGCGGTTGTCATGTCCCAAACCTCGTCATGCGATTTAGAATATAATGTGTTAAGATAGTTGATAGATTATTTATTTCCAAACAAGATTTACTCTTTCTTTCTAATATGTTTACCTTTTTTTTTTTTTTTTTTTTTCCCAAATGTTTTCTTTAGATGTCCAAAATGACGCGCTATCGTGTTTCACGAACGTAAAGTTTCCACCACCTATTCATCTTTTTGATCATTACAAATTCCACAGATAAGTCGTTGAACCTCACTTAAATTGTTAGAATTGCTATAAGAACTAGTATATCTGGAGTGTAAAATATGGATAAAGGTACAATATTATATATTTATGATTTTGATTATATTTTTTTCAATTTCGTTTTCCTTTATCTATCTGCTATTAGTTAACCTGTTAAATGAATAGTTCGATCATTTTATAAGATAATTATTATAAAAATTTATGTAATTTGGATATAAAACATACTAATGATAGATTAATAAGTTTAGAGGTATCCATAAATTAAATATGTTTCTAGTATTGTTTGTGATATCTTAAAACTTGATACTTCATATAAATAACAATGATTGATATTACTTAATCACTGCTTTTTGAGGTCAACTTATTAAGGTTGATGCCTATAAGTACATACTGCTTCAAATCATATGGAGGTTAAATCACATTTATTTGGTTTTTCATATCTCATTAATATTATGTGAGAAATCAATTTGTAATTAATTAGTCATACATTTCAACCCATTAGTCATACCAAAAGTTTCTTTTTAAATTGAATAACAAGGCAAAAATATCTCTTTTTCAGCATTGACGAAATGCTTTAACATCATAGGATTATTATATTGTTAGATTTATTTTATATTTCCGATCAGATTGTAATTGTATTTTATTGTGGCCAGATAAATAAACTATAAGCTTCCTCAGATTAGACAAGCATGCTTAATATGATATAAATAATCAAGTCTTTCTTCACAGATCGTAGCTGAGTTTCGATTTTTTTTCACGCTTCACTTGCCTAAGATTACAAACATCAGATAAGCCTTTCTTTTTTCCTAAGAAACACCTCATCAAGCCACCGTATAATTCCTGGTTTTTCCGACCACGACCCGCGCTTGTCAGCTCGCGACTGTTTCCACTTCTCACCACGCCACTGATTGACTTACATGTCATCCCATTAATCGCTAACCGGGGATTCTGATGGCGTACATTCTGATTGCAGCAAGCAGAATCAAGAAGCCACATAGGAGAAGTACCTGATATCGTAGAAAGAGCAGTGTTGGATGCACTAGAAGATGGAAGATGAACCTGATTAACCATATCCTATAGATCTGCTATAGAGAGAGATGAGGCAGGATCAGACTTGGAATGAGAGTCCATAACTGACACCGCATCGGGTCAAAGCAAAGAAGTAATTCTAAAGAACACGTTGATTTGTTAATAGTGCTTCAACATAACGACCTTTGTTTTGGCAGAACTATAGATAAGAAGAGACTTATTGTTATGTTTCATCTCCACTAATATTCCTCGCTTTGGAAAGATGATATGAATCGATATAAGGAAAATTAAGAGTAACAAACAAGAATGCTGATCGGAGAAAGAACCACGGTTCGGATAGAAATGGCTTCTACCAAGACGGTCTCATTATCAACTAACCCATGAATAGCTTCAGAGACGTTAATAAAGACCAATGCACCATACGACATCTTCTCCTCGATGTCAGACCTTCACACACTTCTACTCTCTCTCCCACCATATACACCGTAAATGGCCTCCTATACATGTCTCTCATTTCGATAATGTCTCTACACCGCCGTCTCGTTTCCAATGTTTACTAAATTCCCAAACTCATTCATAATCTTCTTTCTGTTGGGCAACTCACTGAACTTGGTTTTTCTAACCTTTCCTCTATCGCGCTGGTCGCAGATTCTCGCACGATGATCATCAGGGACCACCCATAAGGCCCGAAGGTTGTTCAACTCATCTTTCTTCATTTACCGTCCTCTCGCCTCTCCTCGCTTGCCATCTTAGGACAGAGCACCCTTCCTTTACTTTTATGACATTCGCCTCGTCATGCATCCATCTCTGTGGTTAAACGACTAGTTTCCTAGGGTCATGCCAGCTCTGGCTCAAATAAGAGTTTTGATTTCATGCCTTGTCAATTTGGCAAACAAACCGCTTACCATTTAATACAAGTAGCTTATGCTCTTTCTTCTTTGATCTTATTCATTTTGATGGTAGCCCCTCCCATCATCTGGTGGCTCACATTACAGGGCGATTTTTCCCAATATACTTGGATTACCACTTCAAAATCGCTTTTGAACTTTATCAAATATATTTTAATTTTACCAAAATGATTGAAACACGCTTTCTAAACCTATAAAAGCTTTCGCATCTTATAACGCCAAAGAATATGTTCTGCGCTTAATCTCTACCTTTATTCTACATCAATTTGGTAATGTTTCCTCATTCTTCTTATGTGCATATCTTCTTAGCAAAATGGCAAGGTTGAGCGCAAACTGGCCATATTCTTGATATTGTTCGTGCTACACTATCAGCGCTTCTACTCCTTCTCGCTTTGGGGAAGCTTTCATCAAGCATTTACACCATCAATCGGTGTCCTTCTCCCATTGTTCATAATCAAACTCCTTATGATATGTTGTTTGGTTCTTCTCCCTCCTATGACTTACTTAGAGTCTTGGATGTGTCTGTTTTGTTTTTCTCATGATCATGTTAAACAAACTTCAATCTCGCTCGCTTGTATTGTTTTCTCGGGGTATGGAATTGGTAAAAAGGCCATAGGGGTGTTATGATCCCATTAGCAAACGTCTTCGTGTTTCTCGGCATGTGGTCTTTTGGGAACACAAAATGTTTTACCAACTACCTCATGTTCCTATTTCCCTTATTCCCTCTACCAATCCTCTCCTTGACCTTTTTCCTGAGGAGTCACCTCCTTCTATTACTGATGTTCCTTCTCATGCATCTAATAAGCTTCCCGCACTAATCATCACATTACATCCACTAATACTACCCCAACTGGATCCATCGGTCCTTCCGACTCATGACCCCGTCAGTTCTATCGTGTAACTACTTCATTCTCACCCTTCGTGACTTTCATTGCTTTTCGCTTCGCTTCTCTCCAGAACCTCGCACTTTCATGAGGCTTCCTAACCTTTATGCAAGAAGCTATGAAAGAAGAGCTGGCTGCACCGTATAAACTGAACACATGGATCTCGTCGATCTCCCTCCGGAAAATCTACTACTCCAAGCAAATGAGTTTATAAGATCAAGACTGACGTGATGGCACCGTTGATCGCCACAAGGCTCGCCTTGTTATGCCGCTTTACCCGCAGACGGGACGATTGATATGGCATTCTTCATGGCCACCTCTTCCTCGCACGACTCTTATTGTCGCTTCTCGCTCGCAAATGGCCATTCTTTCGTGATGGATATCAAAATGCTTTTCTTAATGGTGAACTCGCAGGAAGTCTATATGAAGCTTCCTCCCGGTTACCTCACCTCCGGTTCCCTCACGCAGTATTTCACCACTAAGCAGACACTTTATGGGCTTAAACAAGCTCTCGAGCATGGTTTGCAAAAGTCTTCGCTTCTACCATATCTCTCAAAGATGGTTTTTCGTGCGCTTTGATACAATTTTTTCGAGATGGTTCGTCATGGTATTACTATTCTTCTCTTTATGTTTACGATATGATTATTACATGTGTGATGATATGCGTGGTATTTAGGATCTAAAGTACCGTCATCAATTAAATGAAAGATCTCAAATTCTCTGACCATTTTCGTCTAGAAGTTTCTTCTTCTGTATGGTTATTATCTTACCTGTGCCAAGTATACTCTCCATTTGATATTCCAGTCAAGATCACCATAACAAGATAGTCGTACACACCTATCAGTATAATTGTCGCCCAATTCTCATGACGGCGACCTCACTGTCCGATGCTACTCTCACGTGCATGCCTTGTCGAGTCTAATCTATCTCCACCGTTACCGCCCGATATTTCCTATGAAGTTCATGTAGTCGCCGCCTATGGCTGCCCCTGTTCCTTATTATGCCGCCGCTCGTGATTCTTCGATATTCAAAGGCACCATATTTAATGGTCTTCATTTTTCTTCCCATTCTTCATTAACTCTTCGCATATTCGCATGCAAAGACGTGCAAGTAATCCCACTGATCGTCATCTACATGCGATATTGTTTTCTCTAGATGATTCTCTTATCTCTTGGAGAAGCAAAGAAACAAATGGGCCGCCGTCGTTCTAAAGATCGGGCTGCACATAGAAAGACCGACAACTACTACGCCGAATCCTATTTGGCTGGTTACTATGGGATCTTGGTGCTGACTGCTCCACCGCAACCAAATTTCATCGTGATAACTCGAAGTGCTATTCAAATTGCTCATAATGATGTCTTCCATGAACGCATTCAACATATCGGTATCGGGACACAATTTCATTCGTCATCATCCGCTCTGGCCAGACACTCACACTTCCACCATTGCTTCCTCTCGTGATTAGTTAATTGATATCTTCACCAAACCACTTCCTTTAGGAACTTTTCGAACTTTAGCTTCCAAACTCATAATAGTTTCTTTTAACCTCACCATGAGTTTGGAGGGGGATGTTGTATTATTATATTGTTGATTATTTTGTATTTTACTAGGGTTGCAATTTGTATTTATTAGCTGTATAGCTCAGCCTATATAAGACCTCTTCTTGTATTTGTAATTCACAATTAATATATACAAAGACTCAAGTCTCTCTTCAAACATAATTAGATTTTTAATTAACGCAAAGTCTGTTGTCTTTAATTTTGAAGGTCATTTTGGATCAAAGTAACACGACAAGTTTAAAAAAAAAAAAAAAACAAATAGAATTTAGTTAAGAAACTAACAATGATGAAGGTGACTATAAACTTTAATGACAAACTAAATAAAAGTACTTTATATAGTTTGTGAGAGAACTCTACCATTCAATTAAAGGCATCTATTTTGGTAGTATTTCAAGTGTGCTTTAAATAATTATACTTTTAAAATATCTTTGCAAATATAATACAATAATTTAACAATTTAAGATTTTTAATTAAATAATAATATACTTCCTTGGGGTGAGAAAATTATTAGATATCCTTTAAACATCCATCCTGACTTGCTTAAAATTAAAACTTAGTTGTCGTTTAAAAAACCATCAACTTTCAATGAGGTTATGTAAAATTTCTTTTGTCATTTTAGATTTAGCCATCTAAAAGGCATTAGAAGTTGTAGAAGTAAATTCTTGATATCACTATATGGGGCATGTTTGATAATTGTTTTTATAACAATTTTTTTTTTTTTTTTGAAAATGATAAATCTTATTTATTCAAAAACAAGAATATAATCGATAAAACATAAAATTAAAAGTTTATAAACTTTAAAAGATAACGCAACATTAAGGTTAACAGCAAAATATCGCCTCAATGCCTATATATTTGAAAATAAAAATATCGAGACACTAAATTCCAGATTCCATCATAATCGACGAATACGATTTTGATCTAATCGACATCAGAAGATCGAACATTGCTATCTGAACTACTAACTCGAAAACTCATGAAGAAACTAACCGTCAATGACACAATTACACATCACAACAAAGTCACGTATAAAAACACGAAAAACAGCATAAATCCAGATTGAGCACAAGAAACCACTTTATTGTAGTTAAAACCTATATCTATGGAAGAAAATGATAGAAGATGCGATTGTGCTCTAAGAATCAACACAAAAATAAAAATCACCCTTTCCTCCGAAAGGCCTCTGAAAGAGTGTTAAAGGAAGGGACGGCAGTTTTTAGATATGTAAAAACAAATTTATACCCAAACCAAATTAATGAAATTTTACAATGAATTTTCATTATTACAAAATAATGTATTTATTTTTCGATTATTAGAAAAATAGAATGGTTTTAGTGAGTCTTATTATTTTTAATTTCATTTCTTAGTTCTGAAGCATTATTTAGAGTATATAGCTTTCAATGTTATTTTAAAGTAATTATAGAAGATCAAACGATTAAGAAAATAAAGCATTTAGATGGGCAAACTATTTTTAAACAAAATTAAAATGAATTAAAAGCATTTCATAGTTTTAAAACTTTGTTATTTTTAAAATTTACTTTAAAAAACAACAACAATACTTTATCACGCCTATTATTGTGATGACCACAATTTCAAGTGTCTATGACTATTATTTTCATGTCACGAGAGGATAAGACGGTGATTGTTTGTTACCACGACCTTAAACACTTTTCTTGTAGCAACTGAGAGCTCATCTTTGTACAAATTCTTCTTCATTTTTCAAACATTATAGCACTCTTAATATTCACGATTAAGAAATCCTCTTCGCTTGTGTTTCAAATTCTGCGAATAAAGGAGTTTAGAGAAGACCAAGATTTTAAGCTTGAATATCGTAAGACCATAATTCTATTAGATGATACCTAAAGTGAATAAATGTAAAAAGAAAAAGAAATGAGAAAAGAAATGAAACCTCTGCTCAAAGATCTGAACCAATCCAAATTTGATTAGAAGAAATTAAGTATTTCCATTACAGAAGAGTTTTCTTTTTTTGTTTTTTTTTAAAGACAGCAGATACGCAAAGTTGCAGATCAAATCCTTGTCAAAAAGCAAGAGCATAAGAAGCTTTTTCCTAATCATATATATGTTACCAAATAATCTTTTAAATTTTATAATAATAAATAATTGAATGACGAAGAATATTCAAGTCTGGAGTTTAGCTTGCACTCAAACACGCTGAATCAAACACAAAACCATGAACTAATAAAACCAGTGGGACGAAAAAGAAAAGTAGAAGGGAAAGTTTTAGTTAAGGGTTACATCATGGAAGTCGACACATCCACATGCATTATGTGAGAATTTTCTTTCCATCTCTACATCATCATTATTCAAAGTTGATTTATATAAGTGGGTTTGGATCAAAATTTCCAATGCATGGATTTTTTGTTTGAAATTTTCGTACTGACAACTAAGACTTGACTCCCTTTTTTCTCATCAGATAGCGAGGGAGAGAAAGTGAGAGAAAGCAGCCACCACCCCCACCCCCACCCCCACCCCCACCCCACTTGATGATCAATCACACGGTGGGCTGCGTGAAGAAGACGGTCTTTAATCAATCACTGCATGAAAATAGTAGTATAAGAAAAAGTATTTCCCTCATTCATTCATCTTTTTTTTTTTTTTTATTTATTTTCCTTCTGGAAGTCTGAATCAAATTCATCCTCCCTAGCTTCTATCTATGGCTGCTCTTCATGGTGGTACCTGCAACACCAAGGCATTAATAATTAATCCTTTGATTTATGCTAATGGCTGTGTGTCCAAATTCCCACTTCCATTAGAATCGGCACTAGGAGGCCTTTTGAGAGATGTGCACAAACAAAACCATGATGAACAAAGTGGGACAACATCATACAATTTTTTTTTCTTTAAATTAACCTATACTAGAGTTTAATGTAGATTTCAGAGATGGATGATTTATTGATATTTCTGATCAAAGAAGTTCTAAGATAGAGTTGAACGTCTGAGGAAAGAAAATGAAGATTCGGCTGGCTCTGGAAATTATTGATAGTAAATATGAAGTTTCAAGCTCAGTTCAGACGAGTAATGTTACCATTTCATCCGATCTTGGACTAAACCATCACTCAAACAAGAGACCGAGGTCCGAAGAAGTGGCTGTGGCTAAGGCATCACAAGTGTTGGTGAGAGCTAATCCTGAGGACAAAAGCTTAGTAAGTTATCATCCCTATCAGAAAGATGCGGTCGCGAAGCTCAGTTTTTGGTGAAAATTGGTAGTTTGACATGCAGAGGTTTGGTCTGCAATGCGTGTTCAAGCCATGCCACCTCTTCACATTTCCAATATTGTTTCATTTATGTATTTGAAGATCCATAAAAGACTGCTTGTATCGGGTTTGTTTGTCTCTCTACATAAGTAATGTCCATCACAACGATTTCCATAATGGTAGCATTCGAATCCACTCGCTATAAGAAAAGATAATATCATACTTCAAACTAAAATCCCAAGAATTGAAATGCCTTTAGTGGAAAATCGAGGCCAATGACATCAAAGTTCTCGCTCACCAGAGTCATGTAGTTCGCGTCGTTTACTTTTCACAATTTGAATATTCGCTCTCATTCGTATTTAGAAACTATAAATGACTTTGTTTTACGCTTATTTCGTTTTGTCTTTCCACATGATATGATACTACACGTAAGAGATATTAAAAAGATTTATATTCATATCAAATCCAAATTCTACAGTTCGCCAAAGAAAATTTATAATTTAATAGTATGATGTTTGGAGTACTTGTTTCAAAAAATTTTTTTTTTTTTTGGGTTGTCTATAACTAACTTTTCTCACGATTTTCAGACAGTGAAAGATGGATTTCAATGGAGAAAATATGGTCAGAAGATTACAAAGGATAATCCATCTCCTAGAGCTTACTTCAGATGCTCCATGGCTCCACAATGCCCAGTGAAAAAGAAGGTATAAAGAAGAAGATGATGATTTTGATCAATATCATTATTGATAAATTTGTCAGCTGTGTGAATAATTTCAGCTAATTTCCATGTTCTTTATCTGCAGGTGCAGAGATGCATGCAGGATAACTCAATTCTGGTTGCAACCTATGAAGGAACACACACCCATGGACCACCTGATCATAATGGTTCCTCATCTTCACTAGATAGTCCAATCAAGGACTTGGTGGCTAATTTCCCATGTCCTACCACTGCAGATCCATTTCAACCTACTATTACTCTAGATCTAAATCTTTCCGGGACCGGGACAGTTCCAGAGACGAGAAGACCTCGAAATTTCATGGAAGAATACCAGAAGAAAAGCAGCTGCAGCAGGATGGAAGAATATGTGGCATCCTTAACTAAAGATGCTAACTTCACCCTTGCTTGTTGGCTGCTGCTGCCAAAATTGATCATTAATGAACAGCCTAATCCAACAAAGGCTTGATCATTTATTCATAGAGATTGTAAGTGTTGTTTCCAGTACTAGAATTTGATACGAGTGAATGAGGAAGGAAAGGATTTGATTTTCATGTTTCCATGTGAGAAGGAATTTGTCATCTAGTTAGTATTGACATAAGCGGCTGTTATGTATCATATGCAAATGAAATGTTTCCATCAATGAAACCTTCAAAAAAAAATTGCTGAACCATCGAGGAAATGTTGAGAATTTCACTATAGTTTTCAGTATTCCTTCGCAAGCATTATGCTTGAAGAAGAGACAGGCTGATTTCCCATCAATTGTTGTAATACATTTTGAAATGTGTGATAATTCTGATTTGGACTCGAATTTACTGGTGTTGACTCTGTTTGCAGCCATCCTCTTTTGATGGCAAGCTTCAAATAATGAAAACAGAGCTTTTTACTCATTTTTCTTGACCAAAATAAAGTATACTCAATCATCCAATACAATATATCCAATCTCTCTTCCATATCTACAACAGCATAAATATGCAGGTCTCAATTTGAATAACTTAAACTCTAATCTCTCTCTTCCTCTGGCTTTTAACACAGAAAACCAGCCTGATCCAAGTTCAATGCAGAGGAGTAGCAGTTGAATACATTCTTTTCCTTTTTCATTTTTTTTTTCTTTTTTCGGGTGGATCTTTTGATATCTGTATCTTCTTCTGGTGACCTTAAAATTTAAGAAATCCATACTCTGATAAGAACACCTTATAAATCAAGATCCCCAATATAGGCTAAGTGCCCACTTGAGATTCAAAGTTAGCTTCCTGATTTGTAGCACCTTCTAGGCAGTTATCTCCTGAACTCCTTCAATATGACTCTGTAGAGTGAAAATGCACCTCCCAATTCTAGTCCTGAAAGTTACCAAAGCCATTGAAGGCGCAATTTCTTGATGAGACAGTGAGTTGCCAATCTGTTCAAATGGTCTTTTGCCTAATGTTTGGACTTGAATTTGCCCTTGAACTTTATGCATGTTGATCAAGATTATGAGACAGGAGGAAAAAGAATGTGTGTAAATCAGTATGAAAATAATAACCTTTCCAAAGGTGTCATGATCCCATACATCTACAATTAACATATCATGTAACCCATCTTCCACAACAAAGTCAAAAGTTTGATTCCAAACAGGATTTAGGCTGTCATTTACAACCTGAAAAATGTATAAAGAAAACGATAATCTCAGCATCATATGCGACATTAATCATATAAGCACTTGAATAAGAGGTCTTAGTGTTAATGGAAAGGAGCCAAATTTAGGACTTTCAATAGATTGAATGGTTTAATGTATAGAATGTAGAAAGTAAGGGCCAGATCTTACCCTAGTCCTGTGTTTTGTATTAGATTTCTTCATTGTAAGCTCGACATAGGGTCAGCCTTTCCCAGTAGTCTACTGGTAAGTTTTCTGCAGATATTACTGTCACAGAGAGGACCCTCTCACAATAACATCCTTTTTCTTTTCTTCAGTGAGTTTGATTTAGCCATCTCAGCAGCTTCTGTTCCATCCACTTTGAGGGCTTTCTCTCTTCTAAGGAGGTCAATAAATCAGGCCTAAATGGATTTGTAATTACACTCTCAGTCCCAGGCAAGGGCAGTATAATAGCTCCAACTGAACCTAAGGCCAACAAAAATTTGTGGGACAGCTACTGCAATTTCCATAAATAAGCATTAGGGAAACTGTGTTCAATGATCTAGATGTTTATCTGCCTATAAATTTTAGACAGTATGTAGTTCTATCATCATTTGAAGCCAATATTTGTTGAGATTTATAGAGCAAATTACGAGGAGAAAGGCAGAACTATTTGTACTCTCACCTCCCCCCTGTATTTTTTATCTCTTTGGACATCCAAATCTTTGACCAGTTTCAACCAGACGTCCTTCACCTTACCAGGCTCAAGGTCCTTTAACCGTACTAGAGCACAACCAATGAGTTCAGAAGCCTGAACACCTTCATTATCAAAAATTCTCACTGTCAAGTGTTGGGTCGATACTACTATGAACCTGAAATGGTCATTCAAATTAAGATTCCAGTTCGTTATTCTGAAGAAATAATACTTGGTTAGTACTAATCATGGGCTTTAACTGAGGAAGAAAAGAATAGGGAATTGGGTATAGAATGGTGATTTTGTCGTACTATTGTTTTGCTGGTTTTCATTCTATCACGTAATGGACGAACAAATAACACAGCATAGGGATCAGATTTCCGATCAGGGTCTTTGTTCGTTAAGTCCTTTGCCTCTCGCACCAGCTTCACTTCTAATGTTCCGGAAGGCTTCAACTCCAGGTCACTACAAGACAGAAGAATCACAGATAAGGGCTGTCTGCATCATGAGTGAAAAATGTAAGTCATGCTGGAGCAGGTAACTATGAAAGGAAAAGCTTGTCACATGTCTAACGAAACTTATCACTTCTAATGTAAGTTTTTCACATGTATTCAGGTTCATATGCAGGGATTGTGCAACCACCCTGGCAAAAACCAGACAATATCTAGTGCAAGAAACCGACTTTACTAGATGATTAAATGAGCACAATAATCAGGATGCCACCCAAGAAGCTTGCTCCTCCAAGTTGAGTTGCTAAAAATAAAAAATCAGTTATGCTTTCCAGTGAAAAACCATGTAGTACGTTGTGTCATTACCTTGGAATAAAATGAAATCCATTGATCAATGAGGCTTTATTACCAGAAAGTTCTTCCCTGAAAACTCTAGTCTTGAGCTAAATTGGGGGTGGGGGGTTGAGGCAATGTCCAACGGGATGAATTGATTTGAGCAGTTATTTTTTCACTGTCTAATGAAAAGATCCTAATGGCCTAAATTTTCTTCTTGATTTTCTCCTCAGAGAAAGGGAAACATCATAAAACAAAGAAGCACACAGTGACCCTGGGGGAAAAAGAACCATGGAAAATTTAGCATACCTTATAATCCCAGGCAATATTGGAACAATTTTCTAACAGGCCATGTTATAGAATCCTAATAGGGCATCATTTGTGGCTGTTTCCCACAAAAGAGTTCAAATTTTCAGTATCTGTATGCTTGTTTATGGTATAATTCTGAGAATTACAAATAAATCATATCCAGGAAATGATAGAACAATCACTGTTACAAGGCATATAAGCCTTAAGTGCATCTCGTTTATCCATATATTTTCAAGAGGATTCTCTGTCTATATTCTCACCAAGAAGAGTGGCTTCTCTAAAAGCCCAAATGAAAAACTTATGACCAGGAATCAGCTACCACTCTGTCCTGCTACACCATTTTCCCACCGTTAATGATGCAAGTGAAAGACAGTTGCTCACTTTGTATGCAAGTGAAAGAAATTATAATGCATCAAAGAATGGAAATTTCAAACCTCAATAGCATCAGAAACTTAGACTGCTGTTATATCTACCACACTTAAATTCATTTTAAGTTTAAATTCCAGGTTTTTCTGCAGCCAAAAACATAAGAAAGAGCATCAAACTCATGTATGTTGATAATCATTTGCATCAGTATATGTTTTGTTTTTTTACCATTAAGATAGGATCATACTTATGAATGTCTCTTCTCAAAATTTAAAACTCTAAAAATGTGGAATGGAGTAATTTAATCTTTTCTCTCAAGGAATAAGAAACAGCTCCAAAACATGGAAACTCTTCAACCAGCGGTTTGAAAATTAACCGGAAAACCCCAGTGAATCCAATGTTCTTTACCTAGGTTAACAAATCACGAAAATTACAAGGGATAACATAAAATCCTGGTGATTAAATACACTTGAATATTGTGCTTCAAGAAGCAAATGTTGTCTTCATGTAAGTTATTGTGGAATATAATTTTCTGGATAAAATGGCACAAATTGAAGAACATCTATCGACAGACACTCAATATGAGATTTAAAATTATTGCTTTCTCAGAACAGGACATGATTCATAGCTCAACATTGAGAACTTTTTTACCTTCAAAATAAGTACGTAGTCCATTAATGAATTAATACACCTGTGGTTCTGATTGTTTCAAGCTCACTTGAAGTTGATAGTCAATTGAAGCAATGCTAATTCATTTTGAAGTACTGGGATGATCAAAACAAAGGTGCTAACCTACATACTGCAGTTCTTCATACATTTTTAGGACAAGATTAGAGGTCTAGTGCTGCAGTTTCTACATCAAATGACCATTTCATATAAAAGTATGAGATTCTGTTCCGGTGTTGGTCTAAAATAAATGCTTATATCAAGGGACTACTCCATACAGCGACTAATGCTAGGAGGCAATTTTACCATGCATATGTTTGAATACAAAAATGATGCAAAGGCAAAGTAAAACAAAGAAAAGAGAAACATAAACCTAAGACATCGAACCAAGCAAAGCATTGATCACCAAATAATTATACCTGCTTGCCAGTGAAAGACAACATGGGGTAAACATTGTCTTAAATTTTTAGTTAATCAACTTAATTGCAAGAATCAGATTAAGGAACATGTAAGCAAATCAAAGTACCTATTTTAGCTGGCATGGTATTCAAAATCTCAGATTACATCATAAAACAAAGTATTCAAATATTATATTCCAAATTCAAAGCTAGACTTTGAAGTAATTATCAGGTCTGGACATGAATGCTTTAGTTGTAACCCCAAGGATTTGATGATTATTTTCATCAAACTGAGACCTGCATTTTTCTATTCACAAAGTTGTTCCATGAAATTGTCGCTGGCATTTAAATAGATGCAACTTTCTTGGGTAAATTAGCTGTTCTAGTCCAAGCAAAGAAAGGATGATAAAGTAGGTTGGTTGCTGATGATCACCTGTATAGGTAGTCCAACACCCACTCTCGTTTTTATATCAAGTACAATATTTGGGTTTCCATCCCACTGCATTTCCAACTCCATAGCAACTTCCCCTGCTTCACATTCAAGGATAGAAACCCATAGAAAACAGAATTCAACTGTATAAGTATCAAAACCTGCTTCCAAACTGAGAAAACTAGCTTGGCCCTGGCCTGGAAAAACATATACTTCCTAGAACACTTGTTACACAAAAAATCTTCTATCACAATATTACTATCATGCAATCCTTAACAGAACCTTTATATGTCAATAGCATACTAACTTCACTAGTGGAAATTCATTAGCATTGGGGTTCATCATTTGAATGGTAATTCGGAGCATTGAAAATAGAAATGATTGTTAAGAGAAGCTCTGAATATCTGAGGGCTCATCTGTTTTTCAGACATCTTTCCTTAAAGATGAGTTCTTTGGCTAAAACTGGAAGAGATTATGGGTCCTAACATTTCAATGGAGAAACACTAAATTTCACAATCAAACTCATAGTACAGACATTATTTTGTTTCTTGTTTGAGATATAAGATATCACATGAATAAAACTAAACAGACAAGTTTAAGTCTCATCCCATCAAGGGAAAAGAAAACAGAGGACTCTGATTCAATGAGAGAAAAGGGAAAAGAGTGAGCTTAAATCCAATCCCATCAAGGCCTAGATGAGTTAAGCAGTCCGTCACAGCAATATTCAAGCAACATTTGCTAATACCATAACACACTTAATAGAAAGTACAAGGTTTTGAAATGTATTTTCCTGGAAAAGAAAAAGGAATGGACATCAAACTTGAGGTTAGAAAAGCTAAGAATTCAAGAATAGATGGAACCAAAAGAGGAAAACCATAAATAATAAATATATTCGCCAATCCAATCATACAAATGTTACTAAAGCATCAGAAACCCCATGACATAAACCTGAAAATCAATCAAACCAACCTGTAAACTGGGGAGCCACTGTCCCAAGTGTCAATTTCGAAAACTTAAGAGATGCCAAGATAACCGGCCTATATTGTTCAAGAATCGGCTCCACATTACTCCTTATCAATTCAGAAGCTGCCTATTCCAACAGATGCCCCAAAAAAGAACGTCCATCCTCATCACTCATCACCACATCAAAATCAACATATAAATCTGCACTGAGGGCCAGGACAACAGAAATTAATTCTCATCAACAAGAGTATGGCTATTTTCAAGATGAGAATTCTGCCATGCTAACTGCAAATATAAAAAAACACAGCAAAATATCAGAATCTGATCAACAACATACACACATACATGTTATTAGAATACATCAATTCATTCATAACTCAACTTCGTTGCTGAGAAAAGACAACCCAAGTATTGATAGAACTGGGGAGTGAAGAATCTTCTCTCGAATCTTGCACTCGGTCATTTTGAACGCAGCCACAGTTAATGCCTGAATATCCAAATTAATGGAAATTTTTCAGAAAATTCAAAAAAAAAAAAAAGAAGAAAAAGAATCTTGTTAACCAACAAAATCAGATTGAATCAATACAAACAGAGGATCAAATGAAAAGAACATAAGAAAGTAGATTAGATCAATAACAGCCACACCTGGATCGGTGATTCGAGAAACGAGTTGAAAACAACAATCAAGCAGCAGAAAGATGTTGATGGCAATGCCAAAGAAAAACGACATTTTCCGTCAAAAGTGGATAGAGGCGATTGAGTACAGAGCTGGAAAGAGAAGGTATTTGTGAGTTTCAGAGAGGACGTGAAAGAAGAAGACCAAGAAGCGTGCAGTTGAAACGACGTCGTCGGAGGGGTAGTCCGAGGTGAAACTTACATGTCCAAGAGAGGAGAGGATAATAGAAAATGTGATTAGGCAGTTATGTTGGAAAGTGCAGGGATGCAATAGATGCAAGGTCTTGTGGGTGCCTATTAATATTTAATACTAATATTAATTAATTAATTAAAGTTGTTTATTTTAATTATTCTATTTGTCTGATAAATCTTTTCTTTGCCTTCAATTTACTCTATTTTTTTCCTGAATTTTGTAAGAGAGAATTGAGAGGTGGGAAAGAAGTAACAGAACAAACAAGAACAACCCCTTGCTTTTGCCTTTGTAGATATGCCAAGTTTATTTATTATTATTATTATTTTCAATATCCTTTTCTTGAGAGCTTTAAAAAAATAAAATCAAATAAATGAGAAAATGGTTATTCTACTCAGTCCACCCCTTTTACACCTCTTTCTATTAATTTATTTCTCAAAAACATGGTTATTCCTCATAGATTTTGGTTTTATTTTGTTTTTACGACATTTTATCGTCTGCTGCAGTTCTATTTTGTTTCATTTTTGTTACGACGTTTTATTAGCATGCCAGAAAAGGATTCAAACTAGTTAGAAAGATATTCATTAGATATTATAAAGCGAAATTGGGACATAAATATTAACGTTATTGCGTAACTGTAATACATGATTAAGTATCGTAGATATCAAATATATGGTATTTTTAATCGATTTATTTACTACATTACGTTAGAAGATTGTTACTATTTTAAAAATGTAAATGGCTTACCGATGTATTTTTAAATTTTTAAATAATAAAATTATTTTCTTTCGTAAAAGAAAGACAAACCCTACGCTGGCCAAGAAATGAAAGAGTCGAAAATAGTTTCTACGATATCCAAGTCAAGTTCTCTGTGAGAATAAATATTAAAACGTAACATACAAAGTGAATACTAATGCCAAAAAACTAAAAGACAAAGAAGAGAACAAGTAAAAGAAGAGATAAAAGATTATAGAAAACATTTAAACAATTATTTTCTCTGTTTATGATCTTTAAACAAATTCTACTTAATTATGTTTACAAAAAGTAGGAAAACAACAAAAATGGAGAAAAAGAGAGAATAAAATTGATATGGAAATTAGTAAATTGTTTATTGCCACACGTCTCTTTTAAAATCATTAAGATATTTATATAGAGATTAAATAATTTTAAAATATACAAAATTTGAAATTTTATTTTATTTTCTTTCATTTTTCACAATAAGATAAAATATGAGAAAATTATTTTTGTAAACATTTTTCAGTATTTTTCAGAATTATATATATAACTTAGAGTTAGAGATTGACTTACCGTTACAATGTAATGAATAATTAAAGGGCATTTATTTTTAGCATATATTTATAATATCAAATTGGTCATACATATCTGCATGGATGTGATAAAAAGTTTGGATAGGTGGTAGTCTCGAAAATTAAATGAGATCTTAAACAACATAATCCAATCAAATATTTACTAATAAAAACGCTGTAATCTACACATACCTCACCATTGTTAAGAAACCGAGAAAACTGAAAATCAGAATATTTTTTTGCTCTTCTAAAACCCTTCTCAAAAACAACTCGATGGGGCGATTTTTCCTCTCGTATTTCAAGAGGGCCAGGACCCAAAACGTGCGTTGTCTTTTCTTTATATGGAGACCAAAGCATCATTGTGTCTTCAAGAGCCAGAAGGTCAGGGTGCGTGTTGCTGATATCGAATTTGAATTTAAAATCTAAATGTTCACGATCACTCTAACATCTCTCCCACTGATCCATATACCAACACCTATCATAAGAGCAAAACTAAATATATAAATCACAAGGATAGTCCTCTTATAGTGAGTAGTATCTTCCATGTATTACAACATATCAAGTCCCTTAACACAAACCCTTAAACTAAATGAATAAACCATGTTTATAAGGTCTAAACTTAATGGATATTTCTCAAAATAATAATAATAATCCGAAACGCATAAAACCATGTAAGAAATATCATACTAAATAAGAGTTTTATTTAAAATAATGAACGCACGTAGATATTGTACTACATCGTGAACCAAGTCCCACTTCAGACTACATGATCCTTAAAATACTTGTGGCATGCCTTAAAGCTAAAGGAACCCAATCATCAACTCACGCGAATGCCCAATGACCATTTTCTTATTTCTTAATATCGCCTTCTTGTGGTTAAGTAATTTAATGTCGATGATGCTGATTCACCCACTTATTGTCTTTGAATACAAACACTTAATTATTATCATGCACAACTTCAATGGCCTAGATATAGAATCCACAATTCTAAGCCTCTTATATGAACTCTTTAATTAGAGGACAACATAGTTAGTTTTAAAACAGATACTAACCCACTTCTGAGAGAAGGAAACAAGGTCCATTTGACCTTCTCAAGATGATACCCATCACTGGCTTGAGGATGATAACCACGCGATTTTAATCCACACACCAAAGAAGTCCGTGATTGAGTAGTCAATCACCCCTAACTGTATATGTTCGCCTATACATAAAGACGTAATCCTTGTTCCTCACAGATATCTCATCACCTTCTTTCGCAATTTCTCCTACGGTCAACAACTGATTATTCTTAAGACTTCAATGATCAATAAAGAAGGCACACACAAACCACACGGAGATTAATAGCCCACACCGCGCGGAAATGCCTGCAATCTGGGCATAAGGTTTCTCAAATCATTTTTAGTGGCACCGATTCAAACTGAATCATTATTCCAAACAAGCACACTCCTAGAACAATTTTTCACATGCTAAATCTCTCTAAAACTTTATTGATATAGGTCTCTCGAGACAAACCTAAATGCCTCGAGATCTTTCCCCTATGGATCTTAATGCCAACACATAAGGATGCTCTCACCCATATCCTTCTCATATCAAAGTTCTTTGAGAGAAATTGTTTCCACTTCATATAACAAACCCTTACTGCATTGGTCAGCAGAAATACCTATCCACATATAACACAAGAAAACAAATCTTACTCCCACTGACCTTCTAATATATACATTGATCCATGATATTTTCTTCTGAAACCAATAAAGCACACTTCTGTTAAATTTCACTACTATCAAGTGATGCTTGTTTTAATCCATATACTTTTATTTCTGCTCAAACTAAAATGCTCACCTCACTAGAGGAGAATCCTTCAGTTGTTTCCTCTACAACCTCCTTTCCTCTAGATTACCATTAAGGAATGTCAAGTTACATCCATTCTGCAACTAAAAACAAAATGGGCAACCACGTCATGATTATCTCAAGAGAATCTTCTAGATACGCAGAAAAAGGTCTCCAAGCAGTAGCCGATTCCTTCCCTTTAATCGAACTTTAGCTAAATCAGCCTAAATTTTTATGTCTCGATGTCAGCTTCAACGTAGTCCTTCTTCATTTTAAAGACTCATTTACATCCAATGGCTTTTATACCATCAGCAACTCAACGAGATCCCAACCCTGCTAGGATGCCATAGAATTCATTTCTTCTTTCATGGCATTGTACCACAGTTTGGATTCCTTAGAAGTCATGGCCAAAAACGTTTAGATCATTTTCGCCCAGCAAAGAGAACTAAATTCTCAGAATACACTATATAATCATTGTAACTGATGATTTCAACTTCGATCTTCTTAATGTTGCTTCATCATTCTCTGAGGAATTCGTTGATCAACCCGTTGCTTCACCGCTTGTTTCAACAAATTTCGGAATTTCTTCATTTGCAACTCGATCCACGTGATCAATATTAGCAATATGTGGAACTTAGAAATGGTCATTTCACACTCTATTGCATTTCGAGGGTGGAATGATAATCAATCGATCACTGGAACCGCAGGGTCGACCTCTCATAATGATCCTTCTCAGAAACAATGTCCCGAAAATGATCACTCCCACTGATTAAGTCATTCTCAAGAAATTTCACATTTCTTGATTCCATAATCCTAGTGCTGTGAGATGGACAATAAAATCTATACCCCTTGGACCTTTCAACATATCCAATGAAATACCCACTTATGGGTCCTTGGGTCTAGCTTCTTTTCTGTGGGTTATAAATTTACTTCCGTGACGGCATCCCCAAACGCCAGATATTGGCCGCAAACCCTGGTCGCAACCTCACGACTCCAGTACAGCCTGTATGCACTTCGGGTCAGAACTACCTCGTTATATACACGTTTTAGAGCTCACCCACAAGTATCGAGGTAGTTTTCAGATACTCCTCATACCCTTACCATGTCCATTAAAGTTCTGGCTTCTTCTTTCTACTCACACCATTCTCGATCCGAGAACTAGGCATAAAGGTAATCGGGCAACAATCCCATTTTCTTAAAGAAACTTCGCAAATGCACCAAGAACTTTTCCATTCTTTGTGTATTTACCATGCGACTCTCCACCCTATCCGATCTCATGATCTTAATATGTTTTCCGCATTGATTCTCTACCACCCTTAAAAACTTTAAGGCGTCTAAAGTTTCATCCTTCGAACGGCGTAAAGTAGAGATACATATATCAGGAATAATCATCTATGAAGGTGATAAAAGATTTCAACTATTTCAGATCCACAAGCAAGCATAACAAATGTCAAGATAGTATAATCTCTGTTGTGGCTCAGGTTTCTTACACCCTTTTTAGACTTTTGTTTGCTCACATTTCTTTAATGCATTCACACAAGTCTCAAATCAAGAAATCCAAAGTACAAGTACCTCTATCATTAACTACTTTTATTCTTTCAATGATATTGTCCCAATCTCAAAAGAAGAACAGGATTCTCGTCTATAACATCTTTAATCCAAGAAGAATGATGCTGGGACTATAAGTAAATCATTTTGTAATTGAATATGGAAAAGACCATCAGAGAATGTACCACAACCAATAACTTTAGATTTATTGGATAAACAAACCGCAGACCTAAAGCTAAAGGAAAATCCTAAAGGTACAAGTCTTGAAATTGAAATTAAATTCCTGGGTAAACTCAACATAAACGCCTTTCCAATTCTAAAATGAAACCGTTGTTTAATACAAGGCCGCAAGTGCCAATAGCTTTCACACATGAACTCATCTTCGCGCTCTCGAATAGATGCATCGCTCACTTCCCACCCGGCTTCCTTAGGTTTTGCATATCCTATAAGGTGATTGAAATACGGATTGTAGAACTAGAATCAACCACCATGTGTTATGATTGAATATCAACGATATTAGATTCATAAGAACACACAAAATAAAATCGGGTACCTTTCTTATCAATCCGTATCTTAAATTTCGAAGTACCCTTCTCGTGTCCCTCTTCTACGTAAAAACATTAATTCTTCTTTTGTCTCATTGAATAGGAATCTTTCCCCTTTCTTTTAAATGACCTTTCTTTCTTTACAAAGGTGGTCAAGTTAACCTATTTTCCCTCTTTCATCATTAACCTTCCGCAACACATGGTTTAATAATTCATTAATTCTAACTTATTTATCCCTATGTGTGTTGTAAGAGATTTGAAGGACTGTATTGTTAAAAAGGCAGTGTTCAATATATAATGAACAAGAAAAGTGTCCTATTAATCCTCTAATGTCCGAAGTTGGGCCGCTTATATCCCTCATGCGTGATATGATCAATTAGTGGATGAAAATTGCATAATTAAGGTACTTGCAAGAGCTTTGTCGAAGTTTCTAAACTGGCTTCATCGATGGCTTTTGCCGGGCTCACTTAGTAATTACTTCGATAGAATCACGAATAATGCAGATATCTTAGTTCTTACGAACATCACTGAGAAACACATTAGAACTTCCTAATTTATCATAAAGACATACAAATTTCGCACAGTTGTTTGCTCTCGATAATTTCTATCGTTCCTCTTTCCTTATAAAGATACTAATATCCATCCATCCCAAACGCAGGTTAACTCTTTCCTTTCCATACCTTATAGTTATCACCCTTAATTCGGGAATATCACACTTAAAATCGTGAACATAGTACACAATCGTAAATATTAAACATGGCATGTTTATTAATCAAATATTATAAGTAAAGATACAATGTTTTACTCAATGTAAATCTATGCTTGAAAAACATAAAACCTAGTGATATTTAAACTTGTTTGTGGGATAAAGTCTTACCAATTAGGTTTTAATTAATTTTATGACAAGATTACCAAACGTTCCTTTTCCTAATCCCCGGGTAAATTAGAAAAATATGATTTGATATTTCATCCTAATAATCATACAAAATGTAACAAAAATTCCGTGATGAGATTTATCACATTCCATGATTAATTACAATTAATGTAATCAAATGTGATCTTAAAACTTAATATATAATTTTAACTAATTAAGGATGTCAGGATCTATTCCTTAATTAATTAAATTATATCAATCAATCCAATATTATTATAAAACTTTAAACACAAGAACAATATTATTAGCATGTAAACATTATATGCATGCTAAATAAAATAAATTTAATAAGAAATCCAGCCACTCCTATTGAAATATAAACTTTGTTGTAATTATGAAGCATGCAGCATATAGTAAATTTGTATAAAGGAAAAACAGTGTAAAAATATTATCATCCAAATGCCTAGCCTAGTGGTAGATGCCTCATCCCATGATTTAGGTCATGGGTTCAAAACCCATGCAATGCATTTTGTCTCCCTTTATTTTTATAACTCATTTGATTTAATATTATGCAGCCAAAGCCCAAATTTCATTCACATAGCTGCTCCTTACCAAATTAGCCTAAATTAAATTAAGGCCAAATCCCAAATTTCAAACACATACCAAGCCCACCTGGGCTTAGCCCAAATTAAATTAAGGCCAAAGCTGTTCCAAATTCAACCAAAGTCATCTTCAACTCTGAAACGGTTTTCCACGTAAAACCAAACAGAGCTTGATTTCAATAACTTAGTCCAAATTCATGACAAAATCTCACCAAATTTACAACCACTTTTATTATGTTCTGGGCTTATATTTGAACATATGTATATGAATATATACTTGCGTGACACAAAGGATGTATGTCGCCATATTTAAATATATGTATATAAATATATACTCTCAGACAAATAATAATCGAAATCATTCCCAGACCGAAAAAAACGTATCCTCCTTCCATCGAAACCCGCCATAAAACTGTATTAGCATTAACAGAAAACTTTTCTTAAACCAAAAGGAGGAAAAATCACTATGCTCAGAAATCATAAATTTTTTCTTAAACAAGGCAGAGGTAAGTGGCTATGATACCAAATGAAAATTAAATGAGATCTTAAACAAGATAATCCAATCATATCATTTCCATAAGAAAATGCCGAATCTACATGATAAATTTCTACCATTGTTAAGAAACCGAGAAAACTGGAAAACTGTAAATATTTTTTGTTCTTCTAAACCCTTCTCAAAAAACAACTTGATTAGCCATTTTTCTCTCGTATTTTTAAGAGCGAAAGTGACCAAAAATGTGTTAATCTCTTTATATTAGACTGCAAGCCATCACTGCGCTATTCTTAGTTGCAAGTGGTTTGAATGTTAAGTATATTTAATTTCAATTTAAAATTCATGTAAATGTCTAATACGATCACTCACAAATTCTACGATATGTTTTTCTCATGATATATATGAAAAATAAATAGAACAACTTTCAAAGAATATCATATAAAACAATTATGATGATTTAATTTCTAATTATACCTATAAAATTAAGGATGGAAATTGCTCTTTGAAAGAAGTTCTCTTCTCCACTATTCAGAATTATTTGGAAGTCTTATTCAAAAATTTTCACTGTAAGCATAATGGAAAGAGAAAGTTTATATATTTTCAAGCTTTGTAATCTATCGACATTTTCTTCTTATCTTTATATTACATGCTTTCAGTAGATCACGTATTAGAAAAATAAAGTTTTTTGTAACTTATAAATATAAATGTAAAAACATTTTAAAGTTGTAAACAATGTTTTTAAAACTGGATCAGACCAGTCTGTCAGACCGATTCGACCATTGACCAATGCTTTTTTGGTTCAATTCACTTACCACATCAGATTCCAATTGAACCGGCTAAACCGCCGATTCAATCGGCGAACCAAGTGAAACAAACAGTTCCAAGAGAATCGAATGGTTCACTTAAAAACCCCATTAATGGCTCAACTCATCTCTCTCAGAGCCATGTATCATCATTTAAACAAGACTATTAATCTGTCACACATCCTCATTAATGTCTATGTCAAATAATAAATCGCTCTTTATTATGATGTTGAGATTATTTTTTAACTCATGGTGTAGTAGGTGTGTTTCAAAATTACAGAGACAATGCCAAAGAATTTGAAGACTAGTTTGGATTTGCTTGCTTTCACCAAAAGAGAGTTTGGCTTTAAGTCTACACGAAAAAGTCTGAGTTTTTAACTTGATGTTTGTGTTATTAGTAAGAATTTAGATAACGCCCGCTTCAGCTTTGAATGAGTGATTTGATATAGCTGTAGTTGTGCCTTAATCAATAAAATTTATAACTCCATTCCAACTACCGGCCGTATATTAAAGCACGCAGATATGGGTTTGTGGCCTAACACAAGTGATAGTTTCTTTCGCACAAAATGATCAAAAGTGAAGGCCAAAATGATGAATTTGGTTCGATTTCATGGTGATAAAACAAAGAGGGGTATTGTCGGAAAACCCAAGTTAAATAAAATAAAATGTTCCTCGCGTCAAGCCACTGATTCGGGTTCTAAAGGTCACCGAGGGGTTCTCGTCCATTTTACTTACGTGGAAGACGAATCTTATAGTCATTTCGAACCTTATCTTCATTTAGCTATAAACCCAACCCTAATAACTATCCTTTGGAAAAATTGTATTCACTAAGTAAAGTGGTCAACGACAATGGAAAATAAGTCTCTCGACTCACCTTCCAATGGATCATGAGGATAATCATTTAATCTCAAATGATTCTGAATAATAAGCATTCACTCGAACCCTAAAATCTTACCAAATAACAACAATTCAAGGAGATTTGAAGGATCAAACCTAAAGTTAGAAAGGAAACACAAAACTACCTGAGTACTGAAGAACATGGAACCCCACCGCTCAGATCCCACCCAAAGAGCTCCTTCTTCAGGGAGAAAGAAGTTTTATCCACTCATCCTCCGAGTTGTCATCCTCGGAGGGTGTTTGGCTGCCCAAAAAGTGAGAGAAAATAAGAGAAAAGGAAAAGAGGTGGGAGAGCTGAAAGCTTCCCGCCAAAAAGAAACTTTTTTAATGAAGGAGATCCTCGCACAGGCCATTGGTTCGCGCACATACTAACCCATAATACAAAATACCAAAAAAAACCAAAAGTAAAAGCTATTACAAGAGGACAAACTGGGAAGAAAAACAAAAAGTGACCAAAAGAAGTCAAAAAGTCAAAAGCAAGAAACATGAACAATGCGCAAGAAATGGCAAATTCGCACCCTGCTTTCGCAGCTTGCCAAAATTTTCTGCATTTCTTCATTTTCCTTGCCTCTTCTACTCTTCTTTCCTTCTATTTAATCGCACGCCGAATACTCGAATTTTTCTCAAGTATTGATCGACTCAACAATTTGGCATAACAGCTTTGCAAAACTACAAAATTAGCCACAAAATGCGATCAGTAGAATAGCAAGGACCTTAATGTGCCAATTAGGTTAATTACGCTGATTAGTACACAAAAAGTGCTCAAAACCTACAATAAATATGGCTCAAAATAGCAGTTTTTGAGCACTAATCACTCCCCCCAACCAACACATTGCTAGTCCCTTAGCAATGAAAAAAAGAAAAAGAGAGCATACAAAGCAATATCAAAACCATGTTCACAAAAATGGAATTTTCAAAAAGTATGTGAGTGAGTAATGCCTAACTCTTAGTAAGAATCACTAAAACCCCTGGTCAACCATCTCTGAGAGAGTGAATACTACATGCAATTCAAGATCAAAAGAGTTTCTTCTAGAGAATCAACTAATTTCACCAAAATCAAGTATTTATATGATTAGTTTTCAACAATAAATCACGAACCGCACTCTCCCAACCAAGCTACTGCCACCACCTAGGACACTAACCAACCTAAATAGATCAGGACCCACTCTTATTCAACAATTCTTTTTGTGTTGTAGGGGTGCAATGCTGAGGAATCAACCTCACCAAAGTCCATGTAATGGGGATCCACCGATGACTCCCAACCAATTAAGGCTTAGGACATCAAGTCAAAAGGATCTTTCAACCACAAACTCTTCAGATTTCACTCCGGACTCTGAATGACTTCGAGACTCCAGCACCTACAACTTGCTAAACCTCACTCATCCACCCATGTGTAATGACCACTAAGCCTGGGTGGGTTTCCTAAACTGGCCACTTAGTGGCACTCCAAGGCTTTAAAGACTTTCACATATACCTCGATTATACCAAAAGTGCTACTGAGTCTCTATATCGATAGGTTTCGAGTGCTTTTGTGCACCAATCATGTCAATAATGCCAATTAAAGTGTTCGGTGTCTTCTTAGTATCACTTATACCCTTTAGAGGTTATTTCGTTGTTTTGGCTGTGCTTCGGATACTGAGAGTTCAATATCGATATATGTGCCAACTAAGAAGATCGGAATCCATTTATCACCCATCAAACATATCAAAATTCAAATGGCGAATGGGCAAAGTGATGAAAATAAGATGCAGTGGAAGATGCAAGGTGCAAGAAGGAAGGCTGCAAACCCGTGAGCTCTCATATGATTGGCGGAGCCACGGATTGCTGGTAATTAATCATAATGGGGGATTTCGCAATCCTAGCGAAATCGCGGAAATTCGCAGCTTCAAATTCCTCGCTTAATCACTGCCTAGCCAATTATACATTCGCTATTCTAAAAAAATTTCCTCGCTAAAGAATAAATTTCGCTACCAATGCTAAATCAAGCAAGGCATAGCTTAAATCCTCTGATCAAGACTGTATTCTGCCACCTAGCTAAATTCTTCATTAGCTAATGAATTTTCAATTAGTTAGCGAAATTTCGCTACTCCAATAAACTGCTCGCATAAATAAACCTCCCGCCTATCATCTTTGTAATTAATGCCAACCGACTTCCATTTTGGTATTACCTTATCCCTTGTAATAGACTAAAATGTTAGCTTTCAGATATACATCAGGCCTATAAGCCCTCCATTTTGCAACCCTAAGAAATCTTTTTGGCACAATTTCATTTTATGTAAATATCTCCCCAGCCTTCATTTAGTGGTTTGTTTTTCTCTTCTCTCTCCTTTCTTCATTTTCTAGTTACCAACAAATCCTCTCGAGGATGACAACTCAAGAGATGCTCGCTGTTTCAACTTTGAAGAGGAAGGTAGCTACTGGTCGGGCATTTTTGTGTCATTCTCATAAAGCAAACGCCACAAAAATCGGTGATTATGGTTCCAATCTTCTCAAACTAGGGTCAATATCATTTAATGTCATCAAGTTGGCCAATACTTACCATGCTTTATTACGCATACTTATTGCTATATGTATCAAGTTGTTTCTTTACGGCCTTTACGAGCCACCGAAACGGTTAACGTTGTGGTTTCAAATCGGCGCTGAGCCACGCAGTGCATGCATATTACTCCAGGCCGACCAAATAGAGTGATTCTGTGGTTAGGTTTTCTAGTTAAACAAAGATCCTAAGTATGGTTTGACTGGCAGCGCTTTGTTTGGCACGCGAGATAAAACCCGATGACAATTGAGCATTCTATGCTGGGCGTTATACCTAAACTTCAGTTATCTTTCTCACTTCACTTTCAAGTACAATAATCTTAAGTCAAACAACTCACTAATCGCTTTAAACAAAATCCAAAAATCCAAATTAAAAAGCTCTACCATTTTCTCAAACACTGGAAGGCAAATGGTCAAGGTAGATGAAAACCCATCCCCTGTTCGACACTTAGATCGCTATATCGTTGTAGCAGAATGACTACTACAGAGGAGGAACTTAGACTACAAATTCGTTGATTCCGAATCACCCTACCGTGGCACGACCAAATGGCGCCATGTCGGATGGTGCCAAACCACGCCGATGTCAGTTGGTACCAGTGATCAACATCGCCGGCGTGACCTTTTAACCCTTTTTGAATCCGATTCTTTGTAATTGCAGAAGTGTTCATCGCACTTTCGCGATGGCGCGCTGTTTTGTTTTTTCACGGTCGGTTTTATTTTAGCTAACAATAATCCTTTTTGCAAGTTTGTTTGTGCTATTATTTCTTGTGTCTCGGTTGTGTAGCGGTGTTTATGCACCAACTGGGGAAGAGAGACGCTCGGTGGGTGCAAAGAATCGAGGCGCCCGATTGAACATGGCGGTGAAATCGGTGTGACGATAGACGAATGGATCCCTGCACGAGGAGCAGCGAGTGACCCAGGTACTGATGGAATCAATGACCTATAGATGGAGTGGGGGACCCGTCCACCCTCACAGAGTTAGTGCCGGCTTCTGCGTCGCCTCCTGTGAGATGTAGCGATGAGGCCTTATTTAGTGCCCTTACTCCCCACATATCATGGTATGAAATGAAATCCATACACACACATAAGGGATTTTGAGGAGGTTTGCACAACCTTTGGGAAGGTATAGGATTGACATGGATTTGCTAAAGCTAAAGCATTTCCATTTATTGACCACAAGGACAAGGCCAAGATTTGGCTTATCGCGGGAGCTAGAACCATAAGAAATTGAATTTGTTTTGCAAAGCGAGTTTTAAAAAATTCTTGATGCTCATAAGACCAAACAATTTGAAGGACAAATTTACACCTTGCAGCTCAAGATGGTAGAGGTTCTACCGTGGGATAGATTCATGGAGACCATTAGTGCTTGTCCACATCATGGTTTCGATACATGGATCTTGCGCAAACCGCTTCTATGGTGGTATGTCTCGCCATGAAGCGACTTTTGGGAAACTATGTGTGGGGAGATTTACGAGTAAGCATCTGATGAAGCCATGGATTTTTTTGAACTTATGTGGCTGAAGCTTCTAAGGGTTGGGATGAACCAAACCCAGGAAATGGAAGAAAATGCCTTTGCTTGACCACAAGTGGGATGTATGCCTTTGCCCGAAGGATATAGAAATGAAAGCTAAGAATTTCAACCTTAACTAGGAAGGTGGAGGAGCTTGAAGGAAAAGGCTCATGAAGTGCATGCGGGTAATTGAAAACCTTCTTGTGATTGACCCATTCACGGTTTCAACCCCACGGGTAATCCCGGAGAGCATGATCTGAGTGCTGCATGATGAAGGATTTGATGGAAGCGAAGCAAATGTTGTAGGTCGTCTGAAGCCACCTGACCTAATACCCAAATATGGTAATACCTGCAATTCGATTGGAGGAATCACCTAACCTCTCATGGAAACAATCCCCGCTATGTACCCCCGAACGAGCCAGTTTGGTTCCACTTCTCAAACCCGCAGACCACCTCCATCCTCATCTCACATGCGACAATGTTTATAACAAATTTGAGTATTAAGGTGGTGGGTAACTTTGTGGAAGAACAAAAGGAATCAATACAAATTGGCACAAAGTTGTAGAAACTGCTTGAACCAAAGAATAGATGGGCTTGAGAGCAATCTTAATCAGAAAATGAATGACTTCGGTAATTGATCACGAATCAAATGAAATTCTGGTGCGCGGAGAGAGGTTCCTTCCCAAACATTGCCAAATTCGAAAGGAGTCCATGAGATAGGTTTATCTGCAATTCGAATGGATGAGGGTGAAAGCTATAATTACAGGAGTGGAAAGAGAGGTTGATCGACCCGATGCACGAAACTGTTGTTGGAAACCGGGAAAGAAGTAGAAATGGGCGAACACATTTTTCTTAAGGACTCAATGAAACATAACATGCCTCCATTTCCTGAAGCACTTAGAGGCGAAAAGGCGTCTCGTAGAGGCATCCACAGAAGTCTTAAGGGTAAAGTCGACATACCTCTTTGGACATGTCAGAGCAGAGTCACCTTTTTATGCAAAATTTTTTGAAAGATCTTTGCACGATCAAGGAAGGGTTAGGCATTGAGAAGAAGACATTTCTAACTGAACAAGTCAGTGCCATAATCCAAAAGTAAGAACCATTGTCAAATACAAGGATCGAGGATCTCCTGATTTCGATGCGTATTGGTGGGACTTGTATGAACTCAGGCTCACACTTGACTGGAGCCGAGTGCGAACTGTTTGCCTTTTTCGATTGTATAAGCGGTTAGGTTTGGGTGATTTTCTGACATTAACATCATTGAAGAATAGATCAATTGAAGATCCCTGGGGATGGTTGAAGATGTCTTAGTGAAAATAGACAAATTCTACTGCCAGGCAGATTTTGTAGTGCTTCGATGCGACGATTGCAAATGAACCCGATCATGTATAGGTATCTAGGAAGACCATTTAAACCCCCTTTGTAATGCTATTATCAATTCTTAGAAATGGAGTCATGCAACTTACATTTGGCAATAGGACCTTGGAAGTGAACATATTCCATTTGAGCAAAGCCGAACCACGGTTGCGAGAAGATGAAAGCAATTGGTGATGAGTTAGTTCAATTGGTCGACATCACGAAGCTAAGTGTCGAGGTGCAGAATGGTCGATTGAGTGAAGAAGGGTTTTGGTATTGCCATCAACTTGCTGTAAGGCAATTGATGGTCGAGAATCCGCGGTGAGGACCCGTCTGATGAAGTCGACACCATGGGTATTTCAGGCCCCTTCTTGGGGTTGAGGAGATCATTCTCCTTGACCCTCCTGACGATTTGGTAAAATTGAGTTGATTTGGTGTTCTCCTGGGGCAAATTACTAGCTCAACAATTTTTTACTTTTGTTTAATTTAGTCGATTTTAATACTTTTGGTTATTTTTAGAAGTTTCTTAACTTAGCGATTTTACATGTTAGTAACTGTAATTAAAAATAGAGTACCTTATATTAAATTTTTTTTTTTAATTATAATTATCTGCCTATTAATTTTTTATTATAATAATTTTATCTATTGGCAGAATCAAATCTTGAAAATTTGATTTTACGTGATCTGATTCAGCTCAAATTTGCTTTAATGCGAGAATTTGAAGGAAAAGACCACCGGTGCCCTTGAGGACATAAGATGAGGAGAGGGCTTTTGGCTTTCACACCTTCATTTCCCCTCGAAGCCTCTTAGTGCCACTGACTACTGTCTTTGCGGGTTCACAGTAGCAGTCACACCTCTGCACCATCCGGTGCCACGGCCCGAGCCCACGCACGCTTAAGCGCACCACGGCGAGCCACGAGAGTCCGCTGCGCCTCTGCCTTGGTCGTCGGATTCCTTGCACCTTCATTGCCATTACCTTGTTCTGGCGCCTCCTTTGCGATCGCGGTGGCCGTGCCAGCATGGCTCCGGTTGCCTTGCCTGCCAGCGCTTTGATCGATCCACCTTAGAGCCACTGGCCAGGCGCCTGCCGTATGTGTGAGCCACCAGTTTCAGCGGCAGGCTCTTTGCCCAGCCGGCCAGTTACCACTAGCCATCACAAACCCATGCCTATGTACCGAGCACGATACGTCCCGAGCCACACCCGCAGGGTGTCGCGCTTTTTCGCAGACGTATCCAAGGCTCTCGGTCCCTTGCCACACCCCCAGATTAGCTTTGCAAAGGTAATCGTTTCATTTTCACTGGAGCCCCATTCCAAAGCGTCTTATTCGATTACGCTTATGGTGCGCACTGCAGGCGTGGTCCCGCCTCTCACTACTCCGGGTCGATGGCACACTGCAGCGAGAGATGGCCCCGCCCAGTCCTACCCGCCTGGGCATCCATCTCCATCCCTATAAACCCCCGAGAGTCAGGATTCAGACGAGATCGACTTAATGCTGGGACCCCTGGCCTGGCCACACCGTACCCTCAACTGAGAGCCAGGAGGGCCCGCCTCCAAGCCAGCCCACATCAGCCCGGTGAGTCATCCCCTCATCCAGCCTCGCCATCGCAGCCACATCTCGCAGCTGAGATCACATCATCGCCTCGCTTGTCGCCCGCCCGTGGATCGAGACCGCTGGTTATGGCACCTATTCTCGGGGAATGTCGCATCACACTCGAGGGACTTTCATCAGAGTCTTACTACGATGTCCCTGTGATCGGCGCTGATCCTGTGTTATGATCTGGCGAGGCCGATCAGCAATACCCCGCCGCCTGGGCGACCCCGAGGCGCTTTTATTATCCCCGGCCGTTTCCTCAGCTTCTTTCACTCATGACCTCCAGGGAGATCCGTCCGGGCTTGAGCTCCGGGGCCACCATAGACGATCGCCCAGGAGTACTTAGAGAGACAAATATTTCAGCAGCTTTAGGCCTGCGTATACCGCCGGCCAATTCAGAGGGTTATCGAGCTTGGGCCCACCCACCTCAGCGGGAGATGGTTCGCATACTGGCCCGAGACATCACAACGGGGCCAGTGCTCTTCCGGAGGCAGCTCCCGCCTCGATGTCACCGATTGACCATCTATTCAAAGATCACTTATCTCCCACTGGCAAAGATTATGTACAATGGAGGGGGCCATCCTAGAGGTTTCTGACGGATTCCCGAGGATAATCGGGTTTAGTCCTCCGAAATGGGTGATGACCTCCTTGATGCATTTCAAGAAAAGGTCCATCTAAGGGCCTCGGTTCGAAAGCAGAGTCTTCCGCCGGCCGATGCGAGACTACTTGGCAAGCAGTCCTTGAGCATTTAGGTTTTTCGGAGGAGCCCCGGATAGAGAGGAGGATCTGATGCCCTCTAGTCCTGTCATTGGAGCGAGTGATGGTCATGCCCGTATCTTTCCTCCTCCAGCAGCAGGACCAGGAGGAGGTACCGGATCAGGTGGCCGAGGATTCCCACATAGATGATATGCATGCCCTTGAGCCTGAGGTAGAGAGGAGTCCAGCTCCTCATATGTCCCCTCTGTCTCCTCCTCCACATTCTACATCCGCGGCCGCAGCTGATACACCTGGCCCATCTTACTCTCGCAGACAAAGATTCAATTCCGAGTATGTTCACGCCAAATGAGAGAGATAAAGGTGTGCATGACGGATGCCATATGCTCATCAAGTGAGCCTACCCAGCAAAGACAGATCAGAGGTTGGCCTGTCACCCATGCCGCAGCCAGATTATGACTCACCCAGTCTTCCCTGTTCCTGGACGAGAGTAGGAGCTCCACCACACGCCAGCTGAGCCTCTTCGATGTGTCGGGCCGGCGCAGTTAGCTAGATCCACCACCACCACAAAGCAGCTGAGGTGGTTAGGTTTTTATGTTTTTGTATAGTTACTAAATTTTTATCAACTCCATTTACCAATTTTGATTAGGATTTATGTGTTAGCCATAGTAGGCGGTGATACTTTTGTATGTTTAGCTTTGTATTCACGTATCAGCCATTTCGCTATATCAAAAGCTATTCAAGATATATATACAAACTTTGCATATCATGTTTTGTGCTCTTCACCATGTAATCAGTTGTCTTCAATCGAACAATTGAATTGCTTCACCAACAAATTGGAATTGCTTTAATCGACAATTGAATCGCTTTTAATCGACAATTAAATTGCCTTTAATTGAAAAATTGAAACCTTGCAAGTTACCTTTATGTTAGAACCAATTCCATGTTTGAAATAATTTTTGGTCAGTTGAAGTTCCAGCATGCTCAACTTGAACATTTCTCCCTTAAGCTAATTCACACACTGCACACCAGATTGTTTCAATAGGCCGTAACTCAGGATATCTCCTTTCACTTTTGCATAGCCATTCTTAGGCATAAGCTTTTGGCAACCTAGGATAGGTTTGTGTTACCCACATTTGAAGACCAATGTAGTCTTCCAAAAAAAAAAAAAAAAAGAAAAAGCAAAAGAAAAGAAGAAAAAGAAAAATAAAGTCGTGAGACTTTGCCTTGAAACCTTAACACCTGGCCCGAGGGTATATGGCGAAGCCTTGCCCGATGTCTATGCCTTAATTGGTTGGGAGCCACCGACGAGTTCTCAAGCATGGGCAGAGCAGAGTTTAACGAATTGTGGTGTGCTTGATTTTCAAGTCATTCTGAGTCCCGGTGAAGCCCGTAGAGTTTGTGCACATGATCATTTCGCTTCGATGCTCCTAAACCTTAATTGGTCAGGGGAGTCATTAGACCTCAAGCACGGACTTTGGTGAAGTCGGATTTTGCCACAGCACCTACAAATGTAGTTAAATAATGAAAGAAAAGAGTAACTATCCCTATCTAGGTTGTTCAACAACTTAAAGCCATGTCAAGTGTTTATTGGGGAGGGACAATTTTCCACTTATTGTTCAATCAAGTTATATTTAGAATCATTAGACTTTCGTGGAAATTGTGTTGAGAATCATGGATCCGATGTTGGCCTCAAATTGTTCTTGTATGGTTTATGTTATCTCATGACGGTTTTCAAACTTGGTGTCAATTTTTCATTTTAAAGGTAGTGTTTATTTGTATATACACCTTTTTGAATCATAAACATTTTGAAAATCGTCATAAGGTATCTCCTTTTTGTTTTTGTATCAAGTAAGTGGACTAGCAACGTTCGTTAGGTGTGATTACAATTTCCAAAAAGTTATTTTGAGCCCAGCATAGATAGGTTTTAAGTGCTTTTGTGCAATTAATCATGTCAATAATGCCAATTAAAGTGTTCAGGTCTTCTTAGTATCACTTATGCCGTTTAGAGGTTATTTTTGGTTGTTTTGCAGGTTTTTGGATACCTTGAGAGTTCAATATCGATATATGTGCTGAACTATGAAGATTGAACCCATTTATCAGCCATCAAACATATCAAAATTCAATGAAGGAATGAAGGCAAAGTGATGAAAATAGATGCAGTGGAAGATGCAGTGTGCAGCAAGGAAGAATTTGCAAACCCAGAGGCCTCGCGGGCGATTGCGTAAATTCACTGGTCATAAATGGCAATCATAGAGAAAATTTCAAGAATTCTAAGGAATTGAGAAATTTTCATAGTTTTCAGTTCTTTAAACACGTGTTTCCATGAATATACATTTTCACTATTCCTAAAATTTCGCTAGCCTAGCATAGCCTAGCGAAATCTCTTGTGAGATAGCGAAATGTATAATTTCTGGGCTTAGGCAATGTTGATTAGCTAATTTGAGAAAGCCTAGCTAAATTTCTCAATTTCGCTAGTCCTAAAGCATGGTAACAAAATTTGTAGTCCTAAGTTCCTCCCACGCCGTAGTCGTTTACCGCAAAGATAGCGGTCTAGGGTCGAACACGGGGATGGGTTTTCATCCCATGAATGACTCGCATCGTTGTTGAAAATGGCGAGGCTTTTAATTTGATTTTTGATTTTGTTTAAAACAATGTGAGTTGTTCGAATCGAGATTAATTGTAAAAACTGAAAGTGAAGTGAGAAAAGGTAACTTTGAAGGTTTAGGTCACTAGCTTGACAACATGAGGGTAACAAGTGTCCTCGGGTTTTATCCTCGCATTATGACAAGCAACCTATAGTCCAAGCCATAACCGGATCTTTGTTTAACTAGAAAACCTAACCCTAAAATCACTCCTATTTGAGTCACGTAATATGACCAGAGTCTTTCGCTTTGAAACCCTAACATCTTAACTTCATTTCGCTGGCTCAGAAGGCCATCTAAAGAACAACAGTACATATAGTAATAAGTATGTAATCGTATCCCAAAGCATGGTGTAGTGATTGGCCAAAGCAATGACATTAAAATGATATTCAACCCTAGTTTGAGAAGATTTGAACCATAAATACAGTACCAGAGTATTTAACACATGAGGACAACCCGCAACTACCCCACAAATCCAAGCTGGGGCCTTACCTTCCTCTTCAGCGTTACGAGGCTTAGCCACATCTCTTGAGTTTGGTCATCCCCTCAAGAGGTTGTCTTGCAGCTCTGTAAACGAGAGAAGAGGGAGAGAGAAGAGAGAAAAACAAACCCTAAATGAAGCTGCGGGAGATATTTACATAAAATGAATTGTGCCAAAGATTTCTTTAGGGTTGCAAAATGGAGGGGGCGAGAGTAGGCCACCCAATGTATGAAAATACAAGAAAGCCTAACATTTTGGCTAATACAAGGGACAAGGAGGTAATACACCAAAATGAAGTCGGTTGGCATTAATTACACAAAGATGATAAGGCAGGAGGTTTCGCTATGCAGAACAATTTCGCTAGGTAGCGAAATTGCACAGAGATAGCGAAATCAGAGAATTTCGCTATGCACTGCCAATTTCGCTAGCTAGCGAAATTTCGCACCTACGAAATTCTTGTGAGATAGCGTAAATGTATAATTTCGCTTAGGCACAGTTGATTACGAATTTGAAAGCCTAGCCAAATTTCTCAATTTCAATAGTCCTAGTGCATGGTAATTGTGGCTAGAGTTCTTCCTACCGTCAGTCAAGCTACTTGACTACGGCAGTAGGAGGAACTTAGGACTACAAATTTTGTTGATTCCGAATCACCCTACCGTGGCACGAATCAACCCCTTGGACCGTGCTCGGGTTTCAAGGCAAAGCGTTGCAATTTTCTTTTCTTTTTTTCTCTTCCTTTTTCTCTTCTTTTTATTTTGGAAGACTACTGGTCTCTCTTTCTATGGGGTCCTTAACCTATTAAATGTAGTTAATGAAGCTAGGATAGGTTTTGCAAGGTCTAGGAGGTTAGGCAGTTTTTCAGCCTATTGTTGAAACCTGATGTGCATAGTGTGTGGTTAGCTAAAGGCGGAAGAAAAAAGTCAAAAGCAACAAGAATTCTACTAATCATCCCACTCAATTAGGCATGGAACCAATCTAACAACAATAGCATTGGACAAAGTTTCAATTTTTCACACTGCATGCTAGGCAAAACACAAAAAAAAAGGGGGCAATTTTGAAAACTGAAAGTGTAAGCTGTATATTATGTATATAAAAATAAATTGCTATATTTTTAGCTTTTAAAAAACAACTAATAGTTTCACAAACAAGACAAACAGCAAGCCACTGAACAACACAAAATGGGCTTGCTCAAAATAGTAATAAAAGCATAAATATAAAAGCCACTTCCTTCGCTATTAACTCTCCCCCCAACCAAATGTCATATTGTCCGCAATAGGGCTCGGATTGGAAAGTTAGAGAATAAGGATACCTCGATGAGATAAAAATTCGCTGTTGGATAGGAGACGCCGCAAGTTTTCCACCGGTATCTTATTCACTCCGAATGGCTTTAAACGAACAAGTTGGAAAAGAAAAGAGAGAAAAAAAGTGACCAGTTTGAGAATTTTGAAATTTTCGCCTTTATCATAATTTCAAAAGTGTTTTTTCTGGATATATTTGGATTATATACTCTCTAAGCTTTCCAATAGTACCAAAATTACCTAAAACGGAGTTCGAATAAAAAAGTTATGGTCAAAACAAAATCAAGTGCGAAATTTTTTTTTGATTTTTTTTCTTTTGAATTTTTTAGAGAATTATATATATATATATATATATTGAAATAAATACACTAAAAACAAAAATGCTACGTAAGACCATGGGTTGAGCATTTTTATAGAACATAAAATTTCTCGCTTGCCAGATCCTACATCATTTGCTTCAAAAATTAAGCACAGACCTACAAAAATAAATACCGAAAAAATAAAAAAAAATGCAGAAAAATGAAAAATAAACTAGAAACAAGGATTAAATTAAAATTAGAGGAAATATAAAGAGAAAAACTAAATAAATCGAAAAAAATAAAATAAAATAAAACAAGAAAAATCAAAACAAAAAGTGGGGGAGACTGAGTCCCCCAAACCAGTTCCTCAAGCCTTTGGAGGCTGTTGGAATTGGTGGAGCTTGTAGAAATGCTGAGGTCCAGATGCTCCACATCTGAACCAGCACCTAAACCATCCGTTGTGCCATGCAGTATGAGCAGCTGCCAAAGTCTTTAATGTAGTGGCTCAAGTTTGAACATAGGCCACTAACTTCGAGGCTTTTGGCAAGGCGTGCAAGGTAGATGGGATGACCTTTGGCAAGAGGTGCTCTGTGTGTTGAATGTGCTTGCGTGAAGGCAGGATGTGCACGGTTCGGGAGAGGGTGCCGCCGGCAAAGGAGCTTTAGTGGCTCGGGCAAAGGGCACTAGGATTTAACTTTATGGGAATTGGCTGGAAGGATGATCTTTTTGCTCTTTCACCTCGCTCTTTTCAACCGCTTCTCCCTACCAACATCGGGGAGATTACTTTCTTTTCCCATAGACAAACAACATCACCAATATCCAGGATTCAAATAATACTGCACCGCTCCTCCACCATGGTGTCGCTAGGTACTCTTCCTCTGCACTCTTCCTCTTAATGAACATGCTGACAGGAGCCTGGAAATGGAACTATGCAGATGTCAATTTTTTATCAAAGTCACTTTTGAAGCACATCTAATTTTTTGGTTTAGAGAGCTTTCCATGATCAATTCTTTATCTTAATTTGGCATTGATTGTCTTCATTCTTCCACAAAGTCAAATTCATCAGCTTGGTGAGGTTCAGAATGGCTTGTTCAACTGGAGGGCTTGACTGTGGTGGTTGAGGTTGAGATGAAGAAGCATATTGTGGATGTGGAGGAGGTGCATACTGTATAGGTTTTGGTCCCCATGAGAGGTTTAGGTGGTTCATCCAACTAGTGGTTGTAACATTTCCATATGGTGCAAATTTGTTGAGGCAATTCATGCATGAGGTCACACTCATCTCGTAGAGGGTTTCTATAGTCTCTCAAATGGACCTATATGCATTAGGATTTTTCTCCACTAGGTAATGACCGCCATTCTCCTCTAGGTTTCCATTCGTTAAGACTAATATTCAATCTCGACTGGACTCTTGTAGACCACTCCACTTTGATCAACCCGCCTTCGTAATTCTTACCCACTGGAATGATGTTCTTCATAAAGAAGAACGGGCAAACACAAGACAACCAAGAAATGTCCCACCGAAAGGGTTAGGAGTTAAAAAAAAAAGACAAACAAACAAATTGTGAACTAAAACTAAGAAGACTAACAGTAAAATAAAAAAAAATGGTAAAAGAAATTCACCAAGACTTGTGATAGGGATCACAAGTGTTCAACTACTCATCAAATGCATTAAGGCACCATTCCCGGCAACAGTGCCATTTGATTTGATATAGCGGTAGGGTGTGCCGGAATCAATAAAATTTATAACCTAAATTCTCCTAATGGCCGTAGTATTAGCTACCGTAATATAGTGGCTTAGGTCGAACATTGTGGATGAGTTTCTTCGCACAAATGACTTACGGTGAAGGCCAAAATGCAGGAATTTGGTTTGGATTTTAAGGTGGTGATAACAACAATGAGGGGTATTGTTTGAAAATCAAAGTTAAATAAAATAAAATAAGTCTCCTTGAAGTGTTAGGCCACTGGATTTCGGTTCTAAAGGTCACTAAGGGGTTCTCAGGTCCATTTTCCTCGCGTTGAGGAAGATGACCTATAGTCATTTCTCGAAATGTATCTTCATTTAGCTATAAAACCCTTAATAACTATCCTTTGAAAAATTGTATTCACTGAGCAATAGTGGTCACCGACAGTGGAAAATTAGTCTCCTTGACTCACCTTCCAATGGATCATAGAAGGTAACTAATGAATCTCAGTGGATCTAGCAATAAACATCCACTGAACCCTAAAGGCTTACTAAATAACAACCATTCAAGGAGATTTGAAGGGATCAAAACGTAAAGTTAGAAAGGAAACACAAAACTGCCAGTGAGTACCTACGTGAAGAACATGGAACCCTCAGCCTACCTTAGGATCCTGCACCTAGTAGCCCTATTCTTCAAGGAGAAAGAGGTTCTAGCCACTCATCCTCCGAGTTGTCATCCTTGGAGGGTGTTTGGCTGCGCAGAAAGTGAGAGAAAATGAGAGAAAGGAAAAGAGGTGGGAAAGCTGAAAGCTTCCCGCCAAAAAGAAACTTTATTAATGAAGGAGATCCTATTACAGTTCTTGTCTGGGGCTTTTATAGCCAACCCATAATACAAAATACCAAAAAACCAAAAGCTATTGCTGTGGAGACAAACGGAAGAAAACTAAAAGCGATCAAAAGAGTTTCAAAAAGTCAAAAGCAGGAAACATGAATAGTGGCTGGAAACTTGAACAGTGAGCAGGAAATGGCAAATTCGCACCTTGTGAAAATTTCCTTGCCTCTTCTACTTTTTTTTTTTTTTTTATTTCGACGGTAATGTCGAAATTCGACCAATTCTTCATGCTTGGATCAATTTCCACAATTTTGGCATAAATTAGCTTGCAAAACCACAAAATTAGCCACAAAATAATGATCGTAGAATAGTAGAGAGACATTGACCTCGCTTAATTTGAGCACTATACTGGATAGGTACAATAAAAAGTGCTCAAAACTATAATAAAGAGGGTCAAATAGCACTTTTTAGGCACTAATCATCGAGTAAGAGGCCAGGGCCTCCAACATGATTTTCAAGGTAATATTCAACGTTTTTAAAACTGACCTACACTAGACTGCACTACTCATCGACCGGCCGCTGATTCGGGCCACTTACCACACCGAATCTAATTGAATCGATTGAATCGCTAACCGCCGACGGACTGACGAATCAGTAAACCAAACGGTTCCAAGAGAATCGAATGGTTCACTTAAACACCCCATGAATGGCCAACTCATCTCTCTCAACCATGTGTCATCATTTAAACACTCATTACGCCCACTCACCCCGCCAATGTCGCTATGCTAAAATGTATCGCTCTTATTATGATGTTAAGATTATTTTTAGTCTATGATGTAAGTGTGTTTCAAAATTACGGCATGTTAGACTTAGGCCCTTGCGTCTACTAAAATTTTCAACTCTATCCAAAACTGTATGAAAATTTTCAATGTGCCCTGAATCTTTAGTTTTCTCATTTCAAAATACGCTTTCAGACTTGAATTTGAAGAATTTAATTGAAACAAGGTTAGCTTTTACCGTTTCCGATTCATATAAAATGTTGGCATTAGTGAATTCATTTTCTTGTTTTCGTAAAATTTGTTTTCGCCTTTATTCTCGTGAATTCAAATGCATGTTTTCCTTTGTTTTCGAAAAGTTTGAATAGAGAAAACAGAAAATTTTCTACCTACTAAACAAGGCCTTAAAGACTAGCTTGGATTTTCTTGCTTTCACCAAAAGCGAGCTTGACCTTAAACCTACATGAAAAAGTCTAGATTTTCTATTTGATGCTTATGTTACTAGTAAGAATTTAGATAATGCTCGTTTCATTTGGAATGAGTATGAGGCCCAAGGCCTTCAATATGATATTTTTTGTTTCATAAGGTAATATTCAATGTTTTTAAAATCGAACCAGCCGGTCAGTTAGGTTTGACCGTCGATCGGCCGCTTTTTCGATTCGGTTCACTTACTGGACCGGATTATCAATTGAATCGAGATTGAACTCGCTAAACCGCCGGTTCAACCGACAATAGAGTGAATTGAACAATTCACTTAAACACCCCATTAATGGCCGAACTACTCTCTCTCTCAGCCATGTGTCATCATTAAAACAACTCTTATTAATGTCCACTGTACATCCCTTATTAGTGCCACTATGTTGAAATAAATCGTTTTTTATTTGGATGTTGAGATTATTTTTAACTTGTGGTATTGGTGTGTTTTGAAATTACGGAGACAAAGCTAATGAATTTGAAAACTCGATCGATTTGTTTGCTTTCACCAAAAGAGAGCTCACTTCTTAAGCCTACAATGAAAAGCATTTTCGTTTTTTTACTTGATGCTTGTGTTACTAGGAAGGATTTAGATGACGCACGTTTCATTTGGAATGAGTATGAGGCTCAGGACCTTCGACATTATATTTTTTGTTTCGTAAGGTAATATTCAATGTTTTTAAAACTGGACCAAACCGACCGGTCATACCAATTTAACCATCAATCGACCGCTTTTTTTGTTTAGTTCACTTATTAGACCAGATTACCAATTGAACTAGTTAAACCGTCGGTTCGGCCGGCGAACCGAATGAACCAAACGGTTCTAAGAGAACTGAACGGTTCACTTAAACACCCCATTAATTTCTCAACTCATCTCTCTCAACCATATGTCATCATTTGAACACTTCTTATTAATGCCCACTACACATCTCTCATTAATGTCGCTATGCTGAAATAAATCGTTCTTTATTATGATGTTGAGATTATTTTTAACTCATGGTCAAGGTTTTTCAAAATTACGGAGACAAAGCTAGTGAATTTGAAGACTGGCTTGGATTTGCTTGCTTTCACCAAAAGAGAGCTTGGCCTTAACCCTACACAAAAAATTATGGGTTTTTACTTTACGCTAAGCATTACCTGGCTGATTTAGATAATTATGATTTTATTTGGAATGAGTATGAGGCCTAAGGCCTCCGACATAATATTTTGATTGATCGCTTTTTTGGTTTGGTTCACTTACTAGATCGGATTGCCAATTGAATTAGAATTGAACTAGTTAAACCATCGGTTCGTCCAACGAACCAAGTGTTCACTTAAACACCTCATCAAGGGCTCAACTCATCTTTCTCCCAACCACGTGTCATCATTTAAACACCTCTTATTATTACTTACTACACATCCCTCATTAATGTCACCATCTCTTACTATTAGTTTACTGACAACTTGGGCCCACCTTAACTTATGGATTTGGATTTGTGCCACCTTTCACCACAAAACGTTACGTGTAGTATTGAACCCACCACAAGTTATTGATTTATGAACCACTCTCAACACAATATGCTATATAAAGGCTTGTGAACCTCACTTCCTATCCAATGTGAGACTAAGGAGGCTTAACTCAAAAACATAGTTGTTGGTAGGATATGAGAGTTTAGTTTCTAATGTATGCATGATCACTCGGTTACAACGCAGTTTTGGTCAAATTCTAACAAAAACATATTACATATTATAATTTGAAAAATATAAATATATTATGTTTTTTTCATTTTCAATCAATTTTATATTTAAATATTATAGATATTATGTTTCATAAAAATTAAAATATTAATAAAAATATAAAAATGAATAAGTAAGATTATAAATATTAGATTATATATTTTAGTAGTTTTGAAAATTTTTAAAAAATATTGTTTATATATTTACGATTTAATGGCTCAACCACGATTTGACCACTAGTTCAATTCAAATGAATCGCGAACAATTAACTTTTCGATTCATGACAATCCGATTTTTTAAAACATCGGGATTATAAATTCAAAATTGGCAATATCTATACAAATTAAATCCATAATTTCGTTTCTAAATGGAGTAATAGTCAGTTTAAAAATAAAAAGGAAATCATTACTTACTTATTTTTTAAATAATTTAACATTTTTTTATTTTTAATTTACGTATTATTTTCAAGACTCTCTCAACGCAAAAGATGTAACTTTTTAATTTATAGTAAATCTAATGTAGTACTTGATTGAGAAAATCGGTTGCTTGATAAATATTCAAAATCAATTACCGATATTTGATTATAGTTAAATAACTCTTGATGGAAAAAGCTATAGAGTTAAAATATGCTCTTACATAATAGCTTTTTATGATATGTTTTTATTAAAATATCAAAATATCATTTTTTTTATCCTTATATATATATATATATATATATAAATGGTTTCATATTCTGTCATGTCTATATCCTTGCAAATTATGATCAACATATGTCATTTTTATTTTATTTTAAAAGTAAAATAAATAGCAACTTTTAAACACAAAAAAAATTCAAAATTTTAAAATAGTAAATAAAGATAAGATAAAAACCACCTCATGGAAGTCCATAAATAGCAATTCCACTGTATAATGCAACCAAAAGTATGTTAGATAGGTATTGACGTGGCATGATCTCAACTACGCCACGTCACACAGGAACTAGAATATTACGAAAAAGGCCCAAATATCTCAATCTAAACCACAACCTCTGGGGTAAAAAGTAAAAATATATGGTAGTTTTAAAAGTAAAAACACGATTTAACCATTGGTAATTAAAAAGGAATAATTTATGGTAGAAATATTTGGTTAAAAGAAATAAATTATTCAAATTTTGTAAATCTAATATTTTCCATATTTTTTCTTAAAAATTAACTTATTTTAGATCATTTTTTTCATTTCATATATTTATATTATCTCTAAAAACAATAAGTTATTTTTACAAGAACATAAAGATAATTTTGTTAAAATTAGATAAAAAATGGATTGAAGCTCAAGTTTCTAAAATTGAGGGTCAAATTTTATGAAATTGAGTTCACAAAGGTCTTAGGTAAGATTTTTTTTTTTCCAAACTAATTTATGATTTAACTTTGGAAAGACAATTTCTATTTTGTACTTTCATTTGCGTTGTTAAATATAATTTTTGTGGGACATTTATTTATTTTTTATTTTATGATAGCATTTTGTTTTTGATGAATTTGTGACAACTGTGATTCAAACCATGACCCACCCTCCCGTGTCTTGAGCTAGCTTAGGGTTAAAAATATCCGATATATTGGTTGATATATCGAATATCGATAATATCCGACATGATATCAGCAATCGATATTCATTATAGAAAAAAATCGATAAAAAATCGATAATATTGGTGATATATCGGTATTTGACTGATATATCAACGAAGTTTCGGTCATGAGACACATGCGCTTGTGCGAAATTTTTTTACTCAAATTATCGGTGATATATCGATGATATATCACTGATATATTGGCAATATATCGTCGATATATCGTCGGCCAAAAGGTGAACTTGTTGACTGATCTGACGGTTGAGATCATCCCGCAGATGATCCAACGGTCCAGATTTCACCAAAGTTTACAAACCTTTCCAACAGCTAGTTTGACTGATTCAAGGGCCATATTTGAATATGTTTTGATCCAATAGCCTAGATTTCACTCGAATTTAAAATTCTATCCAACAGTCATATTTTTCATCCAACGGCCAGATTTGAAATCCTGACTTGATCCAACGGTTATGGATTGATTCCAATGGTTTAAAGAATATCTAACAATAATATTTTCACCAAAATTAAATCTAACGGCTATAATTAAATTACAAAGATATTTTGACCATGGCTTGTTTGACCCAAAAAAAATCTATAAATACCTCTAAAATCATTCAATTTTATCACAAATTCTCTTACTCATATCCAATCTTCATTTCACTCAATTTTTTTTCTTGTGATATATCTAAAAAAAATGTGGAAATTTTGGTGTTTAAGGTTTCAAGTTTTAAATTTCAATAAGGTTAATTAAGGTATGTATTTATATTAACTATATATTAGTTTTATTTTCTAATTTCATATTATATTATAAATTTAACAATATAATTTTATATTAGTTTAAGGTCATGTCATATATAGTATATTATTAAATAATACTGTGGTTTTATATAATATAATAAATTTAATAGTAATGCATCCTTAAAATAATTATATTAGTTTTATTTATAATTTCATATATTATATTATAAATTTAATAATATAGAAATATATTAGTTTAAGGTAAATATCATATATAGTATATTATTAAATAATACTGTAGTTTTATATAGTATAATAATTTTAATAGTAATGTCTTACCTATATATTAGTTTTATTTTATAATTTCATATTATATTATAAATTTAACAATATAGAAATATATTATTTTAAGGTAATTATCATATATAGTATATTATTAAATAATACTATAGTTTTATATAGTATAATAAATTTAATAGTAAATGTTTTCTTTTAAAATAAATTATATATTAGTTTTATTTATAATTTCATATTATATTATAAATTTTAACAATATAGAAATATATTAGTTTAGCGGTAAATATCATATAGTATATTATTAAATTTAATATTTATAGTTTTATATAGTATAATAAATTTAATAGTATCTTCTTTAAAATAACTATATATTAGTTTTATTTTATAATTTCATATTATATTATAAATTTAATAATATAGAAATATATTAGTTTAAGGTAAATATCATATATATATATATATATATTGTATATTATTAAATAATACATATAGTTTTATATTAGATTATATATTTAATTATAGTGATGTATTCTTTTAAAATAACTTATATATTAGTTTAATTTATTAGTTTACATTATACTTTATATACAAAACTATTTAGTTAATTTAGTAATAATATATTAATTAATTAACTTTTCATGTTAAGAATATTGAATGTGCTTATATATTGGGCTAATATTACGACGTCATTCCACATTCTATATCAAATGCAACATCGATTTCAAACGAACATGTAAATAAACCCCGAATTTCCTATTCATGAAGAGGCATGTGATAAGTTAAGCATTTACGCATTTATTAATGCTCGATCTTAAAATCAATATTATCGAAATACCTGGGCGCCTTTGCAGATGGGTGATTGTTTTATTTAATATCCCTTCATCAAGATGAGATCCCTTCATCAAATGTCAGAATTTGAGCCACATCGATCTTTTATTTCGCTTTTAAAAGTTCTCACAGAATGTAATCCTCGAGCATGTATATTCGATTATTAGTTACATTTTTATATTTTTATAAAGTGATTTTCAGCGAATTTCCAAAAGATTTTTGCTAATTTTGATATATCGATATCATGTGAAAATACAGATCCCCTATATATCTGATACATCTATAAAATTCAAGTACCGATATATCCATTGAAATCGATATTTTCATCCTTGGTTAGCAAACATAATTTCCTTTTATTTCAAACAATGAAGCATAAATTTGTGTTTCTATGTCCATTGGGTTACAATTTACAAAACCACTCTCTATCTCTAGTTTCGCGCACCCTCTCCTTTCTCTTAGCAGCGTCATTCTCATGATAAAGAAACGTGAAACCAGAAACAACGGTCTTCCTCCATAAAATTCTTTCCCTCAAATTCTACATTTTATTTATCGCACCAAGCAATTTCCACATTTTCTCTCTGGGAAAAATGGCGGGTAACGACTCAATTAACAGCTACCCAGCTATCATCGACTCAGGACCTAACGTCGGCGACGCCCAGTCCTCTTCTGCTCCGGGGAACGAGGTTATTTCAGTCCCACTCGCTATTTCGTCGAAGAGGTAATCACTGGTTTCGATGAGTCCGATCTCCACCGCTCCTGGGCGCGGGTACGCCTCCGCCACCTCCCTTTCTCATTTCTCTGTTTTGTGTGTGTCTATTTTTTATTCTTATTTTCAAATTTTTGATGGTTCTTTGAAATGTTGTTTGCAATTCTTGGATCTGAACCTTTGTTGGGGGAAATATTTGTACATTTTTATTTTGATTGTTTCGGTTTCAGGTTTTATTTGTGTTTTCCTGATTCATGTTTCCTTTGAATTATCGTTCTCAGATTTGTTTTTGTTGTATTTCGGAAGTTATTAATGTGAATCAACCAAAATGGTTTTGGCATCTCTGAAATACAAAATAAACAATGATAAATATTTTAGAAGCATTATACTCTTATTCAACCCAAATCCTAAGAGAATTCAAGTACCTCTGCAATTTGAATCTCTGTTTCTCATTTTCCTATTTGCATTTGTTTTTCTGTCTCTCCAATCGGGGAAGGGTGTAAATAATCTAAAATTGAATTTGATTTTGTTTCTTTCATATGTTTGATTAGTCCTTTCTAGCTCCTGACGGTGGATTTTCATTTTATTTTTTAGCTATTAATTCTGATTAAATGAATTCAAGTAATTCGTGGTTGTTCCATTTAAGTAATTGGTGGTTGTTGTTATTTTTATTATTACTGTTTCATTTTCTGTAGGCCTCTGCAACGAGGAGTCCACAGGAAAGGAATACCAGATTGGAAAATATGTGTTGGAGGATTTGGAATTTGGCTCGAAAGAATAAGCAGGTAAACTTTTTTTTGGATATATTTATTGATAGAGGTAGATGTTTTGAACATAGTGCATTTATTTTGATACATAAATATTAATTGAAGCACATCTGATAAAAAAAAAAAATAAATTAATTGAAGGCATTGATCTGGATCAAACTGAATTGACAGCATGGTTTAGTCTTCATGTTTGAATTTTTTTTTTCCTCTTTTTTTGGATCAGAATGTTTGAAATATTAAATCTGATATCATGGCATAGTAAATGTTACAGATGATGGTGTCATGTTAAGTATCGAGTTAATTCAATGCAACCCATACACAAAGACTGCAATACAAAATTAACATGGCATTATCATCTGTAATCGCATTTGCTGTTGCATCAGGTGTGCAAATTACAGGATGAGGCTGAAGTTAGGAGTAGCACAATCTCTCTGGAAAATATGGCAAAGCAGCACATTTTTTATATTATGTTTCCAGTATGGTTGAAAAAGGAACAGCTCATTGTGACACCTCAGCACATTGAAATTTGGATGTTATGCCCCATTGTTGTAGTTGAGCTGAGTTTTTTTTTTTATATCAAATTTTTGTTGGAAACCTCAATAATATAGAATAGAAGATTCAATATCTTATTCTTTGTCCTGAGCTTCCGATCAACCAAATGGAACTAGAACAATTTTGAAAATGAAAAGAAAAAAGTTCATAAAAAATAAGAATTCTCAGTAGAATTCTTAATTATATGTAAGAAATATGTGTCTCCTTTTGGTAGAAACCTGGGAAAAGTGTCTCCTTTCTATAGGAACCTGATAACACAAAAATCGATTGATCGGACATTCCAACAACATAAACACAATGCTGCAACATATTGGTTAGTTCGAAAAAAATAAACTAATAAATAAAACCAATAGAAATAATAGATAGCAAGGAGAAAAACCAAAGTGGAAAACAAACCGATGAAATCCACAATTTCCTTGAGATAGATTCACCTTCTCTATTAGTCTGAGAGGAAAGCAAAAGCACTTTGCAGCCATTCTGGTGGACTGAAAATGTCTACTCTATCACCGATGAAAAGAGAAGGAGGCAAGGAAACTTGAGACTGACTATACTTCAGTACATATACCCTGAAAGACTGTAACACTCTTAATATGGAAGAAGGATCTAACATTTGATCTTCTGGAGTGCCAGACGTTTTGGCTTTTCTCCTAGAATTCTAAACCATTTCCTGAACCATTATATTCATGATTGAAGCACGGTTTTATTTGGTCACTCCACACGGTCATACAGGAGAGAAGTAAAGATAAAAGCATGGTTCCTTCATTTAGCAATGTTTTGTAATTAAACAGCAATCACAGAACAGAATAATTTGTCTAACAGATGGCTTACAGGGTTGTTGGTTTGTAACACTTGAATGCTCCCATGTATAGTTTTAAGTTTGTCTGGTGCAGTTTAAGATGATTTGTGCATAAGAATGTTCATTTTTTTACATTCACTTGATCCCGATCTGTGGATAAGAACGTTGTTTTTTTCCTTCTGGACATATATCATTGGTTTTAGCGATCTATGTCCTCTTTCTCTGTCTAAACTTGGTTTTGTGGTGTAGCTTGAGGGAGAGGAAGCTCAACGTGTGGCTAAACGATGTAGTGATCGTGAAAGAGGACGTAGAGAAGTAACTGCTGACATGTCAGAAGACTTATCAGAAGGAGAGAAAGGGGACACATTAGGTGATCTGCCAGCTACGGCTGAAAATGTTAAGGGACGAATGCGGAGAGTCAGTTCTACTGATGTGATGGAGAACTGGGCTGCTCAACAAAAGGAAAAGAAACTCTATATTGTATTAATAAGGCATGAATTAAACTTTTTGCCTCATTTTTTAATTAGATTGTCTGAAGGTTTATCCTGAATATGGCTTTTGTTTCTAAATATAGATGTCATTATGATGTTAGAGTATAAATTATATCTTTCATTTGTGAAAGTTCTCAATTCCTTTTAACAAGCCATGTTTATGCAGTCTTCATGAGAAGCGATCCATTAGTGAAATATGGGCTTGGTCGTGATTCTGATACAGGTGGTGGGTAAGCTTGGGGTCCTCAAAATTTTGTCCAACACTCTTGTTGATGTGGTTCTTTTTTTCATCTATGCAAAGGATGCACAGGTCACAACATTGTTTATGAGGTGGTTTGATGTTGATTGTGAGTTAAGTATGTTGTAGAAGTGCAGGGCCTTAGGCACAATGGGAGTTTGCTCGGGTCGATTTGCTGACAAGACAAGTATCAGCACCAGATGTAGATGGGATTTATGGTGAACCAACAGAGATGCTACATCCAGTAAAGTCTGAAAATCCTGCACATGAGATTGGTGAAAGCAGTGGTTCTTATATAATCCGTATACCCTTTGGGCCAAAGGATCAATATATTTCCAAAGAACTCCTCTGGCCCCATATTCCTGAATTTGTTGATGGTGCACTTGTCCATAATACAGACGTCAAAGGTTCTTGGAAACAAATTGGTTATGGGCAGCAGTCTGGCCTATGTACAGTCCATGGACATTATGAAACGCTGGTGACTCTGCTGCTCTTCTCTCTGGAGCTTTGAATGTGCCAATGCTTTTTACTGGCCACTCACTTGGACGAGACAAGCTTGAACAACTCCTAAAACAAGGACGACAATCAAATGAAGAAATAAATGCAACTTGAGATTATCGCGGATAGAGGCTGAGGCTAACTCTTAGCTCAGGGATGTAATTACCCAGTCTGAGACAGGGAATAGAACAGCAATGGAGTCTATATAATGGCCGATCCGATGATTGTGAGAAACTACGAGCCAGGTTCAGGCGTGATGAAGGCTGTTTGACGGGTCTATGCACCTGTATGATTGTAAACGAAATTATTTAGTCCTTTATTTAATTGTAGAAGGTTTTAATTCTTTCTCTTCATTTTTTTATTTTTTTATTTTATATTTTATTTTGGTTGGTAGGTCACTGTTATGTTGTCTTTTGCTGATATGGCAGTTGCAATAATCTCCCTCTTCTTGTCTATTTTTCATTGTCATAACAATCAGCAGATAATTCCTCCTGGAATGGAGTTTCATCATATTGCTCCACAAGATGGGGATATGGATGGAGAAATTGAAGGAAGTGGAGTTGGTCTTCTTCTCTGAATCTACCAATTTGGGCAGAGGTTTTAACCTTTCTTTCTTCACCATCTCCTTTGGCTTGTGATAGACAGACAGACCCTTGTAAATAAAAGACCGCCTTGCTTTCAACAGGAGGTTTCCTTTTTTTTCTATGGTAATAATAGAAATTGCCACTTTTGGTCATAATGAGATTTTGACACCAGTTTTGACTTTGGTGATTTCTCATTTGGCAGATAATGAGATTCTTTACCAATCCTCGCAAGCCTATGATACTCGCTCTTGCAAGAGCAGACCCCAAAAAGAACATTACAACTTTGGTCAAAGCTTTTGGAGAGTGCCGACCACTCAGGGAGCTTGCGAATCTTGTATGGCTTAATCTTTGAATTGCATCTGTCTAATAAATTCAATTCTCATTATTCTGCTGGTGCCTAGCTGTTGAAAGGGCTCATTTTTTTCTTTGGGGTTCAATGCCATTGATTTTGCAATTTCTACTATTTACCGAACATTCTGTAATGACAACCATGTGACATTGTTTGATGCAACACAAATGCATCTGTTCTTGTTCGATACTTAAGCTGATTGGCAATGCTAGTATGTATGCCAAGTAAGGCTTATCCTAAACATCTTAAGCAGTTTGGAAGTTCTGATTTAGTTTAGCAAAAACAAAGGTGTTCTTTCTGATACTAACAGGGAATGGACTGTAGTTTTATAAATAATGAGACATAAGCATGTATATATACCGAGTTGCCATTGCTGTTATGTCAAATGTGAAGTTTGTTGGATAAGTATCAACCATCTCATGCCTAGTGCACCTATCTGTTTATTTTCTTAGGTCTACAAGTACATCCTACCTTCCAGTACACCTCATACCCAAAAGTGAAATATGGACTCTGAGTCATGAATTTAATCATATTTAATGATGCAAGTGTCATCTGATCAACATTTTTGCTTAAGATGTTTTCATAAATCAACAAAGGCATTTGGACTGACTTTGATCGAGGTGAAGTTGATATTTTTGTATATTATCATATATTTTATATATCAGATTTCAATACATTAGACAATTACATGGCACATCGCCCAAATAGGCTGCAACTCATAATTTTGCCTATTGTACCACAAATGGGGTCCTGTTGACATTCATCGGGTATGCTACCGTTTGAATCCTCAGATTCTTGAATAACTTCCATGTGTCTATACTGTAGCTGTATAGAGATAAATTTGCAAGCTAAACTGCCAATACTGACAGTAACTTCTTACAGGTTCTTGATAATGGTCTACTGGTTGACCCCCATGATCAACAGTCGGTTACCGTGCTCTTTTTAAAGCTTTATTTGATAACAACTTTGGGGAAGATGCAGGCAGAATGGACCAAAAACATCTTTCTCATGGCCAGAGCATTGCAAAACATACTTAACCGGATAGCCCTGCGCAAACAGAGGCATCCAGAATGGCAAAAACCTGATGATGGATATGAAAGTTCAGGATCAGACTCACCTGGTGGTTCCGTGAGTGATATACAGGATATAATATCCTTAAATTTGGAAGCTTTCATTAGGTGATGAAAAAAATGAAGAGGAAGTGGCGCTGTTGACAATTATTTAGATTCTGGAGAAAATGTGCATAGATGGAAAGGGCAGTTAAGAGAATGCTGTTTCTAACCGGGCACACAAGGTTGGCTCCACTAACCGTCTGAGCATCAAGTTGGTAGCAGCAAGTCATAGTGAGGAAGAGAGGAAGTATTTTTGTTATTTCTGCTGAATTGGGTGATGGTGGAACATCCCAGGTTTTCTTGAAAGCATTAAAGATTGTTGAGACTGTCAGGCAGGATAAGTCTATTTGGATCCATGGGAGTTCATATTGTCCTTCTGTATTGCATATCTAGAGACCACTCTCTTCTGGTATCTGAAGGTCTAAGTCATTCAGATTTTGATGCTTTTATTTGCAACAGCGGTGCTGAACTTTATTATCCATCTACAACCTCTGAAGATGGCACTCATCGGCTTCCATTTCTATTAGACTCTGATTATCATCCTCACATTGAATATCGTTGGGGTGGAGAGCATTTGAGGAAAACTTTGTTACGCTGGGCTGCTTCTACCAGCGATGAAGGGGAAGGACCAATTGTTTCTGAAGACAAATCCCAGGATCAACCACGCATTACTATGTATTGGTGGAAAAACCAGGGTGGTAAATTTTCTTTGCTTGTTATTGACAAACTTCCCTCAAGATGGGCGACATCACTTTTTTTAATGCTTGTTTGTCTTGGCTGGGTTTTTATTCTAATTGTTTTTTGTCTTGAAGATCCCCTCTATTAAGGAAGTTCGAAAGTCAATGAGAATCCAGGCTCTTAGGTGCCATGTTATATATTGTCAAAATGGTAACAAGCTGAATGTCATCCCTGTCTTGGCTTCTCGATCTCAAGCCCTCAGGTTTGGCACAAGCTTTTCTTCGCTTATTCTCAGTGATTTCTTTTGTCATGATCTGAACACATTTTATTATGACGTTGTGATTACTAGGATTACAAGCTTCATGATTCAAAGAGATCTTAAATATGACGAATGAAAATATTATGAAGATAACAAGCTTCAAATTGAAGGCTCTACTTGTTTGTATGGAGTACATTTTTTTATAACCGTTGGCGTTTGAGGCAACTTTCGCGCACCTTTATTAATCCCATGGGACCCTTAAGTTAGCCGTCAGGTAAATCCTCTAATGACCCTAAGAAGACCCCTTAAGTTAGTGTTATGACCAAATGATATATACAAATTTATGACATCATTACCACAGGACTATATGCTAATCTCCAATAAAGGCACCAGAAACTTGTTCAGACAAAAAATAACTTGTATGCTCATAAGAAAAATGGATTTGTCAATGAATTCATTAAAGATTTAGTTTGGTCTTAATATTGCAAGTGCACAGTCGTACAAGTAATAAAAGTGGACCTATAAGTCCGGATATCGCCCCACGTAGATTGAGAGAATTTAAAAATTCAATTACCCCAACTACTTAAGTTCCATATTATTTGAACTTCCATTTCATAGAAATTTCCATAACCACACTAAGAATTCTATTATCCGAATTTCTACATCTATAATAAAGGAAAAATTTAAAATCCTAAACATAAACTGGACGGAACCAGATTATTGCTGGAAGTGGACACTGGGATTTCACTGCTGTGAAATTATCAATTCCTGCATCATAATCTAATTCGATTCTATCATAAATTGGAATATGAAATTGTCAAAGAGGCAATGTAGTATAGTTTGGATTTCTCCTTTAACCATACTTTTCATTTATTAGAGTATCATGTTCATTTATGATTAATGTTTCTAATCAATTACTTGTAATCAGAATTTCTTTATAAGATTTCGTATTTTTCTTTTCCAATACTTCATACCAATTTCTTATGACTGCAGATTTATTGCTTCCCAAGACAGGGCCATCACCAGATTTCTATAAGATGAATGATGTCTCATCCTTGAGATCTTAAAGAGTTCTTCCTTTCCTTGATTAGATCTAAGCTAACACAGGATCAAGATCATTCCTTCTCGTACTCAAGGAGATATTCTCCGATTGATTAAACTGATAGGATCACTCAACCTCATTCTCAAACCATGAGTAAATTGAGGATTTGGTCAAAGCACCCTTAGACCATTAGTTCTTCAATATTAGCAAGATACCCCCAAGAATCGGCCTCCATGCTCTCGTGGACCTCCATCTCTGCGGTCACTTAGAGGGCCTCATGGAAATCAAAGTCAGATAACAGCCCTTTAAGGGTATTAGTTCTAATATTGGGAACAATTCACTTCATGAACATCACCATTCAAATAAATTCAAGATTCTCAACCCAAGAAATTTCTTTCTAATTGTGCCGAAAAGACCATAACTAACATCAGATATTTCCCAATGGAAGTTGTGTTTCTCTAAAATCGGATCACAAAGGAATACCGAAATACCGGAGCAAGGAAATCACTATAACTCGCAATCAACCTAAAGAAATGAATTTCAGCTGCCTAGATTTCATCGATTAAGACAATAACGGAATGAATTTCAACAATTTAATTCAACTTCTAAACTTCTGAACAATTCACTGTTTCAGGTCAGTAAACAAATTAAAATTCTACACTAAATCTAATCTACGAAGAAAAGAAAAAAATAAAAGAAAATAAAAGAAAAATATAATACAAAAGGGTCCTCAGATCCCCAGATGCTCTAGTTTTCCCCTCGTCGTCCTTACTTTCCTCAAATTGTTTCTATTTATAGAGCCCCAAAAGTTTGGGCCCTAAATTCGAGGCTACATTGTGGATCCCTGTGTACTCGCCCGATTGCATTCTCTATCGCGACCGGAAGTTTGTCAAACAAAGTTTTCAATCTCATCGCAGTCCCTATCGCAACATGCGCCTTTGTCGCGACTCTATTCCTTGTGCTTTTCTTGGATTCCATCAGTGGGATGTGAGTTTCGGGTCGCGGATACAATATTCTTTCTTCAACATATTCATTTTTCGACAGATATTTCTTTCGGGCTTCTTAACAACTGGCTTCAAAGTCCTGTCGAACCGCCCATGCCGCGACGATCTTATGTGGTTCCTTAAATAGTTATGTCGCGACATCAAATTTTCGTCGTGACAGTAGTTTCGCGCGTGCTCTCTTTCAAATTGGTGTCACTCAGTTTTGTGTCGCGATACCTTTTTCTTCGACGGTTCTTGTTGCAACAATGTTTCAGATTGTCAATTTATCGCGAGCAGAGAAATCCTGGCCGCGATAGAGTTTTGTTGCCACTTAACCTGATTTCTTATTGCAAATTTTCCATTTTGATGTCAAGGACATGGCCTTTGGTGTAAAGGATATTTTCTCTGTCACAATTCAGCCATATATCACTACAGACTTTTCTCTCAGATTCAAATTTTATCTTTGTCTCGTGATTCTAGTTTGTTGTCGCGACTTGCACTTCTTTCCCTCGTGGGTTGGAATCTGGTCGTGACATAGAAAAGTCCGTTGCGACCTTGTTTATCCGTGTTCAACTTATTCTTGTCTCGCAACCCGCCTTTGTTATGTTGCACTTAATTCTCTTCCTTTCTTTGTGTCAGAACATTTGCCTATTACAGAAAAGTATGTAGTGACCTTGTTTATATGTGTTCAGCTTTTCTCTATGTCACGACCTTAAGATCCCTGTCACGACATCGAAACATCTCTTTAGCTTGAAGTATGTCGCAACATTGGATTCTTTTGTTGCAACCAGTTTAGTTCACTAAGCAAGCATCACATGTCGGGACCTTGTTTATCTGTCACGACCAGAGTTTCTTCTTCTTTCAACGTCGAGACATACATCACCTTGTCGCGACAAAAATCTTTCTTCAAAGCTGTTATTATGTCTCAATAAGCTTTTCCATGTTGCAAATAAATAATCGCGTCGCGGATAGAAGGCGATCTGGCCGCTGGCGTAGATTTTGCCTTATGTTCTCTATTGCGTTGTAACATAAAATTATCTCTGCATTCTTCATATATTACCTTTAATTTCACGTGACAGAATCTGGCTGTGGACATAATTCTAGCCTTCTTCCTGTTTCATTTGTAGCGATAGTAGCTTCTTTGTTGTGACAATTTCTTCTTTGTGTTAACATCATGCTGAAAACTTTGTCGCAACATAAACTTTCTTTGTCTCAGCTGACTTGTTATATTCTTCCCATTTTATGTCGCGACATGCTGTCTTTTGTCATGACATAGCTCATATGTCAATATTCAGACCTTTGTGTTACGACAAAGGAAATATTGTCGTGACTAAGTTCCTTTGCCATTTGTTTGGAAGTTTGTTGCGACACACAAAACTCTGTCGCGATAGAGGCTGCTGCAATTGCTATTTTTCTCTTCTTTCCTACTGAAATTTTTCTTCTTTTTGAATTAAAACCTGCAAAATACAAAGTTAGTAAATATTCCATAATTTGACATTAAAACATATTTGAAGATACTAAAAATAAGACAGAAAAATTGATTAAAAATAGATGAGTTTAAGACTCATCAAATTCTCTAAAACTTAAAGTTTTGCTTGTCCCTGCCAAAGAGTAAGAAAATTTTGCTCACACATCAACAATTTTGCTTTATTTTTAGTGGACATTTTTCTTTTTCTACCGTAATCCTTTTGATCAGGCACCTGAATTGAAAAACTAATTATTGCAACATGGTTTCAAATTTAGTTTTCAATCCGCACTAGGAAAATTTTCACCATCACAAACAAACTAATGATTTCTGAAATGTAAACAATTCAGTCAATTAATCCTGATATGTGAGTGTGTGATGGTCTTCTTTCCCTTCCTCCTTGGCAAAATTAGCTAATCTTCTGGGGCTTTACATAGTTACTGCATTTTTTTTTTTTTAGTTATTCAAAGTCTCATATGCTTGTTTTTCATATTAGTCTCCACTAATGTAGGCAAGTACAACCTTTATGATCAATTAGGCCTTTAGGCTTGCAAAGTTTCGCTTCGGGTAATCGTGATAATCGAGAATTTAGGTTAAAAATTACCTGCATTTCACCTTCAATTTTGCATCTTTGCTCTATCCTTCATCCATTTCTTTTCCTATCGACGTAAACAAAAAAACTCTAAACTCGATCTCGATGCATCATACGCCTCTACTCTCATCTCGTATTTTTATTTTCCACTATCATACTTATCAATTCAGTCCCTTTAGATAGAAGCCCTTTTTTTGCTTTTCTTTTACTTGTCAAAGATTTTTGCGAATAAATTAAGTAATGTCTTCGTTTTTTGCGCTTTCTACCACTCTTAGAGAACTTTGGATTAGTACTCCCATACCAGTTGGCATTAAGGTACTAGGTGTTGATACACCCCTATGAACTTAATTGTTCAAGAGAGAAAGACCACAAGACAAAACTTATTCCAATTTGACAATTTACAACCTTTGACTTCTTCTCTGCATTCCTTTCTTTTCCTTCAATTGTTCTCTTCTTTTTCTATCCTTCATTCTTGTTTTTCCTTTCAAATCAAAATAACATTCCCCCAATCTTGTCATTTTTTGGATTTTGAAGTTCTTGTCTTGAAACCTGGGCAATAAAGGTTCTTACCGTGAGACTAGAATGAAGGAAGGCCTGAGGCTTCAATCTGTTTCTAATGAAGAAATTAGACGATTCGCTCAATTCCCTCGGAACTAAAGGTATGCATGCATACATGAGGGTAGGCTTGAAAGACTCAAACTTCCAAGGATGACCTATATCACTTGTTGCTGGTATTGCCTAGGATTTCGCCTGACTAACACCCAACAAGTTCTAGACATTGACTGTCATTGTGACTGAATCCATAAGATGTCCCTAATCCTTCACAATTTGTTAAGGACTCACTTTGACCATGTGCATTGTTTTTCTCAGGATTTTTACTGACCTTACTGTTTACACAAACAGTCTCAAAAGCCTTATTTGTTCTTTCAATCAAGTACATCTTCTTAAATCTGAACATTCAACTTCATTCTAGCTAAACTTGCAACTTCCTTTTCCAATTCAGTGAAGCCTACCACAATTTCAAGTACATTTATTGTTGGACTCTTCAATAGTTGTTATGCCAATTCAACCTATCATTTCATTATTTGCAAACAAACCAAGAATGACATAAACAACTTGATTCAATCAATCCAATGCATCCAAACAATTCACAGCTTCCACCAAACCCATTGTTTACATCAGACTCTTTTATTTATTTAAAACAAAAACACAATCTATAGTGCAATTAACACAAGACTAAAAGAATTTCACAAAGAATCATTCAATAATTGGTTTTGAGCTTTTATTAAGAGGAATGATTACAAATTTTGTTTGGAGAGAAAAAAAAGAATACAAGGGTTCATCTTTTTCTTTTATAGGATTTGGAAGTTTTCAGGTTTGAGGTTCAAGGTTGCTAATAGAGATGGGAGGAAACTCTGGGAAACGGGAGATGTCTGGATTTTCTTTTATGGTGGTTTTTCTCTCGTCAAGAGTACTAATTATCGAGTACTCCACCGTGTAAGGGATCAATTGATCTTGCCTAATACCTGTGGTATTCATAAATATTTTCAAGTTCGTTGAGCATATCGGTATGTTCACTAAATTTGGAATTCACTCGTCCGTACTATCATTCCATAATTTATGTTTGTAATTATTATCCATCTCTGTTCTTTGGCTCTCTTCCTCAGGATAACCTTTCCAATTTCAATTGTTCCTTATAGAGATATTTGAACCCTCCGCTTTCTCCAACATAATCGCTTCCATCTTTTCCTCTCATTTCTAAAACAGTTACACTTCTTTATCTCTTTTCAGTTGTTCATTGTAGAAGGTCTTTATTTTTGTGTCAAGCCTTTGCATTAATTCTCTTTCTCTCATTTCTATTTCTTCTCTCCATTCCTCATCCATCTGTTTGAGTATTTGTTCCCATTGTTGTTCGCTTCTTCTGAAGTCAGCCTCTAGAAACTCCTCTCTGATCTTTTGTTGTTGTTCTCATCTCTTTTCTCTCTCCTCCATTTCCTTTTTCATTGACACCAAAGATCTCCTATAATTTCAGATTTTCTGATTGCCCCGAACACTCGCCGGTTCAAAAAATTCTCCTTACATCAGAGGTGAGTGAATTAATGGCAATTGGCCCTCATCCTGGGATTTGTTCCATCCCAATTGTTCATGTTCTTTCTTCCTCGCTCCTCTCGCATTTCCATACCCCCATTTCTTCATCTTTTCGTTTTTCGGGGCCTTTATCTCTCTTTGTTAATGTTAAGGGAAAAACCTTAGGACAAGTTTCTTCCTCTAGCCATATCCCCCGAACTCCAGCCAAAATGCAAAGCCTAGTAATTGTTGTTAGATGAGGGATTAGTCTCCTTTTTACATTTTTATGGAAGCTTCTTATGGATGTTTCAATTATCTTCCCCACATTGAACTTGTATCCCTTCAGTAAGGCATACAAGACGATGGCTTCTTGCTCCCTTATGGTGCTCAGATGCTTTGTCGAAATCAAAACAGATGCAATGAAATAAAACCACACCTTAGTTTCTTCTGTTAGTGAGCCCCTATTGATGGATTCATGGGGATTCTTCTTTGTTGAACTCCACTTCCCTTTTCCAGCCATCATGAAATCTACAATCTTCTCATGGTTAGGCTCTCTAATCAGTTTTTTGTACTTAGATCCATTCTTGGGATCCTTTATTTGGAGAACTTCATTAATCATTTCATGGCCCATGGGGACCCATATTCCTCTGACAAATACTGAATCTTCTTTCATATCTATCATGTTGGCATAGAATTCCGATCATCGGGCAAAGAGTTAGGTGGTTTCAGGTCATAACAAGCTCCAACCCCTTTTTCTATTATCTCGCAAAGGGTGAGATGAACGACAAACCCCCTTTCTCTTCGAGCAAACTTTGTCGCCAGATTCTTCTCCCGTGAAAAGAGTAGGCTCTTCTTCCTCGAAATGAATGCTTTATCGCCTCGATCTTCTTCGGCCGCTTCACCCAACTTGCTTAGTTCTTTCTTCTCGCTTCCTTTCTCGAAGCCGGGTTTCGTCTCTCCCCGCGCTTATGGTTCTCGCCATCGAGTCGCTCTCTCACATATCTGATGAACCACCACTGCTGCGATACTATTCCATAACTTCACCGGGATTCGGGGACTAGGCTTCGGGGGTTCTACCATTGATGAGATATGGATTTGGGGTTTAGGGTCTTTGAAGTTTAGGGTTTTGAGATGTCAAAGAGAGGAAGAAAGTGGAAATTGGGTGAGAGTATGAATGATGTGAGGCAATTGGAAGGAGGTTGGCTTTTCAGTTTTGAAGTGTTCTTCAGTTAATGGCTCAATAAATGAATGTTTCTCTTCGTATGTCACTTAATAAATTATTGATTAGGGTCACAACAATAACTTTGAATTTAAATGTGGAATTTATCTTGTGACTCTCTTCAAATTAAAATTGCACCTAGCCTTTATTATTAAATTGTTCATGTTGTAGCACATTTGTGGTTGTCGCAATACCTACTAGTCTCCGATAATAGAGATCCTGTCGCGACACGTGTCATTGTACTCCAATGTATTTCTTTTTTGCTTTATGTCTACGTGTTACAACCCTATCCCAACAAGAAAAATATTGTCGCGACAGAAATTGGCTTTGAAAACTGAAAGGTAGGTCACGACAATATTTGAAGCTGGTCGTGACACTGTTTCTGTTGCCATCACTTTAATTTCAAAATTATTTTGCAACATGAAAAACAGGGTCACGACAAGTTTCCATCATTTTGCAGTAAGTGATGTCGTGATCGAACTTTCTAGTGTCGCGACAAAGACTTTATTGTCGCGACCAAATATTTGTTTCCAAATGTCTCGCAATCCTTTTAAATCGCTTCAATTCCGCCTATCACCACAATTCGGCCCAATTACGCAATTCAAGCCAGGAAAACATATAGCAACAAAAATTCTCAATTCAATTATGAACAACAATTTTATTAGCATCAAAATGCTCAACAAAGCATTTAAGCAATTAGGACCTGAAAGTTGTCTAATTAATTAGGCTCTAAAATCATCAAATTTCTCAAACTTCAACTATGCATTATTATCTAAAACAAATTTAGGGAAATAGAAATATTCCTCTTTGTGGCTATTTTATGCACAATTCGCCAGGCAACAAGGCTTATAATAATATCCGATTCAAGTTCATCCATTCAAAAAACTAATGATCAAACTTCCTATAAAACTTCTAACAAAATCAAAATTAAAACTTCAAAATCATAAAAGTAATCAACATTAATCAAAGTTAACAAAAATAAAAATTATGTTTTGGTTGCCTCCCAAGAAGCTGCTAAGTTTAATGTCATTAGCTAGACACAAAGCACAGAGTGTCTTCTTCATTTCTACTATTCTTTTCCCCTTTTCAAAATCTGATCCAATTCCTTTTATGCTTCTCCAAGATAATGCTTAGTCTTCCGACTGCTTACTTTGAATTCATTTCAGATTCAAATTTTTAAGTATTTGCCCAAAGGGTGTACTTGTTACCATTGTGTATGGACCACTCCATCTTGACTTCAATTTCCCTGGAAATAGCTTGAGCCTAGAGTTGTATAAGAGACCTTGTTCTCCTGCCTTGAATTCCCTCCTTAGGATTTTTTTATCATGCCACCTCTTGGTCTTTTCCTTATAGATTCTGGCATTGTCATAAGCTCTTACTTCTCAATTCTTCCAAATTCATTCCATTTGTGAGTAGTCTCTTTCCAGCTTGAAAGTCACAGTCACTTCTGCGGGCCCACATAGCCTTGTATTCCAATTCTAAAGGGAGATGACAAGGTTTTCCATATACAATTCTGTATGAGGACATTCCAATGAGAGTTTTGTAAGTAGTTCTATAAGCCCACAGTGCATCATCCAGTTTTATAGACCAATCATTTCTGCTTGCATTTACTGTTTTCTCTAGAATTTTTTTTGTCTCCCTATTGGAAATTTCAGCTTGTCTATTTAATTGAGGGTGATAAGCCAATCCCATTAGATGTTTGATTCCATATTTGCTCTCGAAGTTTTGCAAAAACTTTATTTGCAAAATGGCTTCTCATCAACGATGATCGTTTCAGTGCTCCAACCGCCAAAATGTTTTTCAGATAAACTCAACCACTGTGATGACATCATTTATGGGATAAGCTATTGCTTCCACCCATTTACATACATAATCCACAGCTAGGAGAATGTACATATTACCAAATGATGATTGGAAAGGTCCCATAAAGTCTATTCCCCATACATTAAAAATATGCACAAGAATTCCTTGTAGGGGCATTTCATTTCTTCTGCTTAAGTTGCCCATTCTCTGACAAACATCACAATGTTTTACCCATTCAAAAAAGTATTTGAATAGAGTAGGCCACAAAATCCCCTTGGATTGGAGAATTTTCTAGGTTGTCTTGTCTCCTCGCAGTGTCCTCCACATGTGGTGATGCATAAACATTTCTCCATAATACCACCATGTTATGCTCTCTGGGACACATCTCCCATGATCATGTTTCGCTTCCTTCTATACAGTAAGGTCATCCCATATATACAATTTGCAATCATTCAATTTCTTCCTTGTCGGTAGTCGAATTCAAATGTCATAACTCCACAAGCCAAGTAATTGACAATATCAAAGATACTGTGGTGTTTCAGATCGATAACATCAATACCAAGCCATCAGAAAAATTTCTGCTAATTCTGTTCCCTTTTCTGTTCCAACAGTTCTCTCCAATCTAGACAAGTGATCAGCTATCACATTGTCACTACCCTTCTTATCCTTGATTATTTCAAGATTAAACTCTGCAAAGAAGAGCACCCATCTCGATACCAAGCCGCATCCTTCTTTGCCATTAGATATTTAATTGTAGCATGATCAGTGTGTATTACAACATTGGACCCCCAATATATAAGGCCTGAATTTTTCACAAGAAAATACCATTGCTAGCATCTCCTTCTCTGTGGTGGAGTAATTCTCTTGTGCCTCATTGAATGTTTTGTTGGCATAGTATATAGCCTTGAATATCTTTTCAGTTCTCTGTCCTAATACAACTTTCATTGCATAATCACTAGCATCACACATAATTTCAAACTCATTGTTCCAGTATGGTGTCAACATAATGGGAGTTGATACTAATCTTCATTTAATTTCCTCAAATGCAGATCTGCATGACTCATCAAAATCAAAATTTGCATCTTTTTCCAACAGTCTACATAATGGTCTGGAGATTTTTGAAAAATCCTTAATGAATCTTCTGTAAAATCCAGCATGTCTTAGGAAGCTTCTTATTCCCTTCATTGTTATAGGTGACATGAGAGTTTTTATAACAACAATCTTTGCTCTGGCCTACTTCAATCCAAATAGAAATAGTAAATTGTGTCTCAAGACAATACCTTCAATTACCATGAAATGACATTTTTCTCAATTTAAAGCTAGATTTTTTTCTTGGCACCTTTGAAGTACTATTTCTAAGTTTTTCAAACAATCTTCAAAACTGGATCCATATACTGAGAAGTCATCCATAAATATATTTCTATAACCTCTTCCACCAAGTCAGAAAATATAGACATCATACATCTTTGAAAGGTGGTATGAGCATTACATAATCCAAATGGCATCCTTCTAAAGGTAAAGGTTCCATAAGGACATGTAAATGTTGATTTCTCCTGATCCTCTGGGGCTATTGTAATCTAGTTATAACTAGAATATCCATCAAGAAAACAGTAATGGGAGTACTTTGCTAACCTGTCCAACATTTGGTCAATGAAAGGTAGAGGATAATGGTCATTTCTGGTAGCAGTGTTAAGTTTCATGTAATCTATACTTACTCTTCATCCTATCATAGTTCTTGTAGGAATCAATTCATTCTTCTCATTTATGATGACAGTGAATCCTCCCTTGTTTGGAACCACATGTATTGGGCTCACCCAAGGACTGTCTGAGATTGCATATATGAAGCCTGCATTTAGCCATTTTAGCATTTCTTTCTCTCGAATTACTTCTTTCATTACCGGATTCAACCTTCTCCGATGTTCTATAGAAGTTCTAAAGATTCTCCTCCAATGTATCTTGTGCATACAGACATAACTGATTTTCAAATCTTTCTATAGACCAAGCTTATTGTTTCATTTTTGAGTCTTCAATAGTTTTTTGCTTCTTCTAAATTTCCTTAGTTAATCCAACAAATGATAATCGGGCTTTCCTTTTTCTGGTTGCAAGAAAGCATACTTTAAATGTTCAAGCAATTCCTTGAGTATTAAACCCTCTGAACTTTTGTTTTCTTCAGCAACTTTTTCTTCATAACTGCTGGGTTTTTTTGCATCGTTTTCTCCAACACTAAATACTGAATCTTTTAATTTAAAGTTAAAGTTTAGAATTTCAACTTCAAGATGCTCAAGATACTGGAAATTCATCTCATTCTCATTCATTGAATTATGAAAATTACAATCGTTGGTTTGGGGCTCGTAATCGACAGAATTTTAATTTCTAAATTTCACGCCGCACCATCAGTTCGGTTGTTTCCAAACTATGATCAGATCAAGGCAATCGCTTAATCTCCAAACCTTGAGAGTCGGGCCCTTTGTCACATCAATCAATGCTACTCCTATTGCTAAGGATAGTCTTCTTAACAACAATGGGACTTGTTTGTCTTCCTCTATATTAATGACCACAAAGTCCACTGGAAAGACAAATTTTCCCACTTTGATAATCACATCTTCAAAGATGCCCTCAGGATGAGCCAATGTCCTATTTGCCATCTACAAGGTCATGGCCATGGGAGTGAGCTCCCCCAAACTTAATCTTTTAGCAACAGACAAAGGCATCAAGTTGATGCTAGCTTTAGAATTACACAATGCTTTTCTCATATCAGCATCCCCAATTTTGCAAGGTATAGTTGAAGTCAGCTCAATCCCAGATTTTCTCCTCGTAAAGTCTTCTAATCACCCGCATTGCAAGCTGTCAGCTCGCTCACTATCCCTTCCCTGCTAATCTTTCTTTGCTCAATATATCTTTCATGAATTTTGCTGCACGAGGCATCCGAGTTAATACTTCGAGAAAGGAGTGTTGGACTTCTATCTTCTTAAACATGTTTAAGAATCTAAAGAACTGCTCTTCTAGCTTTGCTTTCTGCAGTCTTTGAGGGAATGGAACTGGAGGATTTAAGCTTTAACTTCTTCCTTCTTCCCCTGCTGCTTGGGTTGCATTTATGTTGTTTTCTATTTCTCAGTAGTTTCTGAACTGTGCTGCTCAAGTTCTTCGCTAAATTCTACTTGCTTCTCTTCCTGTCCCTCTTTTCAACTCTACTTTCATCTAATGCTCCACTCTCTCGACTACTTCCCATACAAATTCCTTCTTAATTCTTTCTAGTGTCACTTGAAATGAATCCAGGGCTCTTTTCGCACAACTCAGCCACATTCTATCTCGTATCTTCGCATTCTTCAAAGAGGTATCGGTTTTTGTTTGAAAAATAGTCAGACGGTTTCGAATTTTTCGTTGTCAGAAATTTTTTTTTTTTCATGCAAATTCAAATTTTGTTTTTTGACATGAAATGAAGCATATGATCTTCAAATGATTGAGTCCTTTTCTGACCCTGATAATCACCTCTATTGTCCATCTCGTCGCGTTGTTCTGAACTCAAGGGCAAGCTTGTCGGGTAATTCTCGTCCGTGTCCGTGGCCCCACAGGCTCCTCCACCATATGAAAAGTTTTCGTGGTTTCTCGTCGTGTATAGTGTGTTGGCAAGTCAAGCTAGGCTTGAAGTGATAACTTCTTTGCTCATTCATATACTTGGACTCCTCAACTTGGTAGGGCTCTTCTCCAACTAGTCCTTCAACACTTCTTCTAATTCTTTCTTCTACTACTCCCACTTAATGTTCAGTGTGCATTCTTCTTTCATTGTTTCCCAATTTGTTCATCATCATAAATCCGCTTGCTTCTATGGCAATCATAGCTCTCCTAGCTCAATCAAACCACTTCTCGCCTGTCGCCTCCCTAAGCTTTAGATGAGCCTCTGTAGCAGATTTAGCAAGGCCCAAATCGCTCTTGCCTCGCTCCTCTCGCACTTCTTCTTTAAAAGCTCTTATAGTTAGATGCATCAATTATACCCTTGGAGGTATAATTCATAGCATGATAGAAAATGTCCATTTGAGTGGTTAGATATATTCCATGCATAGGCATCTTTAACATTTCGAATCTCTCCCATGCATCAGAGAGACTCCTCCTCTTTCCCTCGTCAAGACAATTATTTCCTCTTTCCCAGCTAGAGTCGAGGAAAAAAATCTGCTTATATAGGCCTCCACTAACTCTTCCCAAGTGTTCATTGATCCCATTGGCAATGAATCAAACCATGTTGCTGCCATATCTCGCAGTGAAAAGGGGAAGAGCTGCAGCTTGATTACTTCTGGTCTCTCCCCATTCAGCTTGACTGTGTTGGCCATCCTCATGAATCTCCCCATATGCTCATTAGGATCTTCAGAGGGGTGATACAGAATCGGTGTTGCCGCACCATAGTAATCAATGTCAAGCCAAATAAAAATTGTTTGTTTCCACTGCGTGTTGTCTTATCAAGCAGAGTACTCCTCTTGGATAATAGGCCTCCAAAAGTCCTCCATAGTATTAGGCCTTTGATTTCTCTCTACTTCTTCTTCTGGAATAGCCTACAATCTGTCTCTTTGATTTGCCATACTTTTATATTTAACACTGGTAGCTTTCCTCGGATTCTTCAGGGTTCTTTCAATTTCAGTATCTAGAGGCAGCATATCTGCTTCTGGTTTTTTATGCATTTAAAATCTTCCTGAAAGTAGAAACACACTGAGATCAAATGGAGTCAGTGGTATAAAAAATTATATATCTATTTAGGCTTCCAAAATTGTTAGTAGCTTATTCAGTCATTGTTGTTAAAACTGTTTTTGCTAGTTTTATGAAATTTTTGTAAAACAAAGAAAAATATCCAAATTAGCATCTCTCTTTTGTCAGAATATTGATTTTTAAATTCGTTCAAATCCTTGGCAACGGCGCCAAAAACTTGTTATGACCAAATGATATATACAAATTTATGACACCATTACCACATGACTATATGCTAATCCCCAAGAAGGCATCAAACTTGTTCGTATTGTAAAAATAACTCAGATAGCTCATAAGAAATGGATTTGTCAATGAATTCATTAAATATTAATTGGGTCTTAATATCGCAAGTGCAATGTTGTGCCAAGTAATAAAAGTGGACCTATAAGTCCGAATATCATTCCCAGAGAGATTGAAAAGAATTTAAAATTCAATTACCCCAACTACTTAAGTTCCATACTATTTGAACTTCCATTTCATAGAAATTTCCATAACCGCACTATGAATTCTATTATCTGAATTTCTACATCTATAATAAAGGAAAAATTTAAAATCCTAAACATAAACTGGACAGAACTAGATTATTGCTGGAAGTGGGATAATCGGGGTTTCATCATTGCGGAAATTATAAATTGCCATTATAATCTAATTCGATTCCATCATAAATTGAAATCTTAAATTGTCAAAGAGTAAGAAGAGTATAATGGATTATTTTAACCATACTTTTCATTGATTGGAGTATCATGTTCATTTATGATTAATGTTTCTAATCAATTACTTGTAATCAGAATTTCTTTATAAGATCTGGGTATTTTTCTTTTCCAATACTTCATACCAATTTCTTATGATCAGAGATTTCTTGCTTTCAAGACAAAATATCGCCAGATTTCTACAAGATGAATGATGTCTCATCCTTGAGATCTTAAAGAGTTCTCCCTTTCCTTGATTAGATCTAAGCTAACATAGGATCAAGATAATTCCTCCATATCAAGGAGAGATCTCTAACTGATTAAACTGATAGATCACTCAACTCATTCTCAAACCATGAGTAAATTGAGGATTTATCAAAGTAATCTTTTAGACCTCATTAGTTCTTCAATATTAGTCTAGCATACCCCAAGTAACTGCTCCATGCTCTCAGGAATCTCCATTTCTGTGTCACTCAGAGGGCCTTATGGAAATCAGAGCCAGAATTTCAGGTAACTGCAATCAACTGAAAGAAATGAATTTCAGCTTTTGTCTAGCTTTCATTGGATTCAGACAGTAATCGGAAATGAATTTCAACAATTTAATTCAACTTCTAAACTTTTGAACAATTCATTATTTTAAGTCCTGTAAATAAATTAAAATTCTATGCTAAATCTAATCTACGAAGAAAAGAAAAACATAAAAGAAAAATATAATACAAAAGGGTCCTCAGCTCCCCAGGTGCTCTGGTTTTTCCCCCGCCGTCCTTACTTTCCTCAAATTGTTTTTATTTATAGAGCCCCAAAAGTTTGGGCCCTAAATTTGAGGCTACATTGTGGATCCCCAAAATTTTGACCCAGATTGCATTCTCTATCGCGACCTAGAAGTTTTGTCGCGATGGAGTTTTCAATCTTCATCGTAGGTCCCTCAAGCAGAAGATGCAAATACCTGCCATACCTATTCCTCGCAGGCTTTTCTTGATTCCGTCGATAGTATTCTTTTCTTCAAGATATCTATTCTGTCAGCGACAGACGTTTTTCTTTGGCTCTGACAACTGGCTCTTTGCAGTCCACTGCTCTAACCGTTCTATGTCGCGATGATCTTATGTGTGGTTCCTTAAATAGTTATGTCGCGACATTGACAATTTTTGTCGCGACAGAAGTTTCAGGCAGCCTTCTCAAATTGGGTACACTCAATTTTTTATTTTAATAACTTTTCTGCTTTCGTTCTTGTTGCAACAAGCCTTCTTTGTATTGTTAGAATTTCTGTCATGACAGATTTTTTCTATCATAGCATTTTTTGTTTCCACTCAACTTATTTCTTGTTGCAACTTCATTTTGATGTCACACATACTGGGTGTAGTCAATGTTTGTCAGTCGCGACCCAGTCATATGTCACGACAAGACTTTTCTATTTAGCTTATCTTGTCTCACGACCCACTTATTATGTCACACTGTAGACTTCTCTTCCTCGGTGTTGAATCTTGTCGCGACATAGAAAAAGCTGCTCTAACCTGTTTATCCTCGTGTTCGCCTTATCTTTGTCTTGCAGTCAGCTTGTTAAGTGTCGCAAATCTCAAACTTCTCTTCCCTGTGTTGGAATCTTTGTCGCGACATAGAAAAGTTTGTCGCGACCTTGTTTATCTATGTTCAACTTATATCTGTGTCACGACCTTAAGATCCATGTCAATGCACATTCTAAACATCTTCTTCAAATTTTTGAAGTATGTTCCAACATTGACCTTTACGCACTGTGTCGCTCACTAAGAAAGCATCACATGTCGCGACCTTGTTTATCCGTCAATTGACCGTATTTCTTTTCTTCTTTGAAGGCTACACATACATCACTTTGTCGCACGTAAATCTTTCTTCGGCTTTTCTTCGCCTCAAATGCTTTTCCATGTCGCACAATTAGTGTCATTAGTAAGAGGATTCTACTACCGTAGATTCTCGCTTTTGTTTTCATTATGTTGCAACATAAACTTATTTGTCACATTATTCTTTCTGTATTGCTCTTTAATTTCTTGTCGTGACAGAAGATACCTTGTCGCTATTGCACTTCGCTTCTTCCTTTTTTCATTTGTGAATGACAAGAGCTTCTTTGTCACGCATAATTTCTTCTTGTGTTGACATCTTGTTTCAAAACTTCATTTAACATAAACTTTCTTTGTCTCAATTGACTTGTTATATTCTTTTCCTAATTTTCTGCTTCACACACTATTATCTTTGTCGCGCATGCAGCTCATCCACAATATTCTATTCCTTGTGCTGGCGCACAAAGGAAATATTGTTGTGACCGAGTTCCTTTGTTCTTTGCTTGGACGTTTGTCGCAACACACAAAACTCTGTCGCGATAGAGACTATTGCAATTGCTCTTTTTCTCTTTTTTCCTGCTGGAATTTTTCTCCTTTTTGAATTAAAACTTGCAAAACACAAAGTTGGTATTCCATAATTTGGCATTAAAACAGATCTTAAGATACCAAAATAAGTTAAAATTATTAAAAATGTATTTAGCTTTTTAAAACTCATCATGAATACCTGGGTGAATCCTCCAATGACCCTAAGAACAAGTTAGTCGTCCAGTAAATCCTCTAGTGACCTTAAAAACAAAGGCCCCTTTAAGTTAGCCGTCGGGTAAATCTTCTAGTGACCCGAAGAACATGGCAGATCTACATGTGTTGCCCCCCCTCCCCCCATGAAATAAAAAAAAAAAAAAAAATTGCTCTTGCTAGAGTTTGAAACTCGGACCTGTAGTTTAGTGTAAAAGCACTCAACCAGTACCCTACATTACTAACTTAGATGTAATAATGGCCCCTTGAAAATAATTCTGTCCCCAGTTTATTTGGCCAGCCTCTGCTCTACTAGAAAGACTTGACTGCGGAAATTACTGCACAATTCTTACCCTCCCATTTGTTTGAGTTATAATTAAAGGTGTCTTAATTTTTTTATAACTAAAATGTTAACCGGTATTGTCGATGACATGAACGAATTGAATCAAGGTATCTGCATATCCGATGGGGCATAGACTTGTCACATGTCGTGGTCTTTGTGGGAGAACATGGAGACACAGATTACGAAGGATTACTGGGAGGAGTCCATAAAACAGTTATCCTGAAAGGCGTCGGCGGGGGTGTTGATAAGCATCATGCTCACAGAAATTACCCTCTAAAAGACGTCATCCAATTTGATAGTCCCAACATCACTCAGGTCGAAGGATGCAACAGCAACACCATTATGTCATCTCTAGGAAAACTGGGGATTCTAAAGACTTAACAAATCACAGGTTTTTGACATATTTTCCTTCTATTACCTTGCTTTCTAAAGGAATAACTGAAACCCCCATCTGAATTTTTCCCCCTTTGAGTTTGGGTTTATGAATTGGAATCGCACATTTTTGTAATTCAATAAAGGCGGTTATCGTTATCATTATCATTTTCATTATGCTAGGGTATATATATGATTGTAAGGACTAAGGATTAAGTAAGGACAGAGTAACAAGCTCTATCATTTTTGTTCCATGTATTCTTCTTCTTCTCTTTGTTGTTCAGCTATGTGGTTGTGAAGTTTTAAACGGATGAGCAACTCTACTGTCTCTCTTCTTTATCTTTAAATTTGATTTATTATTCTTTTTTGGTTAGATAACTTGTTTGTGTTCCTTCTTTGCTTTCCATTTTTTCTTATTCCGTTTCTTTTTCTGGGGGGGTGTTTCTTCTTGAACTACTCGGATTAATCACCAATTTGATGGAGTTTTGAATTAAAATACTAAGTTTTTTTTTTTTAAAAAAAAAATTACAAAAATAGTTTGTATTTGAAACTATTGTCCAATCAATCTCTAAGATGTTTAGATCACGCAGCGATGACTGGGGATTTAAGGCCGTTTGTCCCTAATAACGCTTCATCAATTTTTCAGCTTATCATTACCGGGCTTAAACAATGCTTCATCAACTTTTTAAAATTCACCGATGGCTTCATCACTATATGAAATTGTAAATATTTATTTTAAATATTATGTTTGATATCTAAAATATTTAAAATAAAATTTATTTAAAAATTATTGAAACGAGAATATTTACTATTTGATAAATTACATCAATTAATGGGTTTGAACACAGATTTGATAAATTAATATTTAAAAAATATATTTACTATTTGATATTAAAAATAATTTTATTTATCAATACAAATTATACTACGTTATTTATTAATTCAAATATATTTGTAAATATTTTTAAATTTTCACAACAAGTACATCCAAGGTAACCTTAAATCCTAAATAAACCTACAAGTTTTATTTTAAAATATTTGTAAGTTTTATTTTTTATTTCACAAGATCCGAATAAGTAGATATTATCATTTTAAAATACGTAATCGAACGCTCAAATTCGATTTTTGCAATTTAGTTCTCAATTATGACCTCGTAAGTTTACTGAGAACAGCATTATATAAATCATCACTCGCATGCATCCAAATTATAACCAATTCAGTAAACAAGAAACTCTGATTTCATATAAAAACCAAATCATATAAATATATAAAAAATTGTATACAAATATCAACATATATCAATGAATCTCACAAGATGGAGTCTTTATATTTCTCTTAGGACGACGCCTAGAATACATAGCTAGTCGGGATCTATGTGGTCCCTGCGGTAATCTCAAATCCTGAGCCGATGGAGCTAATGGATGAAATACTCAAAGATAATGCAGCGAGGCTCGCTTAACTAGAAGTGCACCAAACTCTGATACAAGGTCAACCATGGTCTCATCAATGGAAGGCAATGAAGGGGATGATAAAGGGTGGGATGATAAGGTGATATCTACTGTCATGGAAGTCGGCTCGGTAAATACCTGAGATATAGAAGATAAAAGATGCAGAGGGTACTAAGATGATGTGTGTTTGTGGGGTATAAAAGTATCTAGCGATGGGGTAAGTACGGGAGGCATCGGCAAGTACGCTCGCCTGTGTGTACCACGACCTCCCTCACCATCTAGACCACGACCTCGCCCACCATCTCAACCACAACCTCGCTGATCTCTCCCTCTCCCTCTACTCTCAATCAACAAGATACGAACCTGAGCGACATCGGAGGTCTAATCTTGATATCCAATAGATGCCTCCCATCAAACCAACACGATGCCCTCTTCGATGATGCAGTGTAACATCGATATATAATACGACAAGTCGCACACCAATCCTGAAGAGCTCACGAGAGCGTACTAGCCATACGCCCATGACAAAGATCTAAGAGAACCAACCAAACAATTATAAATACATAACCTATTTATTCAAATTTGAAAAACACTTTAGAAACACAGGACTTTAACTTACCAAAACCTGAGTAGTACTGGTTGTAGTATGGTACCTCATATCATTCCTGGAGCATGGAAGCCATAAAACATCGTGTAATACGATCGACACGACAGATATATGGATTATGGAAGTCCATAATACCCAATTATAAGGCTTATCAATATCCTCCTGCCGCTTCAAGATGATATCTATAAGCAACATGGAGCACGACATATCACCAATCCTTTCTAAAATGCCCACACGTATAACTCACTCATATGGTAAGACAATATAAGAGCAGAAGATGAGGTATCTCCTAGTGTAAATCTAAACTCACGATAAGAGTCCCCAAGCGACATATAAGCTTATGGACATCGCCTCGCCAAATCTCCTAATTAGATAACCCATATCTAAGAGTCAGGTCAACCAACTCTCCGACGATAAATTGTCATTGCACCTACACATTTACATCCTCGATGTTAATAAACGCTGATGTGAATATGAATGAAATTACTATAGAACCATATGTTCTTTACATATATCAATACCCGATCAAGAGTCTATGTCACGCCCGAACTCCTATCCGACCCGATCATGATCCGAACCGGCTTCCGTGATCGCGAGACCAAACACCGGACTCTTTACTCCATTTTCAAACCACTCGATACCGTGGTACGGGCCCACATCTTATAACAGAAGTCAAAATCTCATATACATTTACGTAGGTCCCATTTGATATATATACAAAACTGAACTTTACATTACAAATCGTAGCAAGGAACCTACATACGAACCCTGCCAAGTTACATGCACACTGTATGCGATGTTCACGACGTTTTCTCAGACCTACACTCCGACAAACCCGCATAAGCTTACGCTGTTGGGAAACATTTATGCATATACACACATTTAACGTATAAATATCAATGTATAATATAAATTTTGTCGCATTTATATTATGAGCTTATACGAGTAATTTCAACAGCTTACGCTTTATTCGCTGATCTCCCATAGAGTTACAGATCTTATTCTTATGCGTAATCCTATGCTTATCAAACTTATGTTCGCCATTCAAGAATTCCCGTAGGAGTTACATAGTAACTTATACTCATTCAACTATACTTTCTAATGTGCTTATGTTTATTCAGACTCCCCTTGTAACACTCGAAATATGTACCCTCTAGCGCTTTTGACATGTTTGTGTGGTATAATAAAAGTAAAAGTATATTTATCCGAAGTAAAATAAGCAATAACTTGGAATTAATACAACAAATAAGGGTAAATTACTAATACAATTCATGACCCAAGGGTCATAATATAATAAAGTCATACGTCAAAAGAGTATGATTGAAGTAACTCAATGTAGTAATAAACCGGAAAATGAGAACAAAGAGTAATAAAAAAAAAAAGAAGATATTAGAATAAAATAAAGGAAGAAAATTGGTGGGAGAGACAAGGGCTTGAAGGGAGAGGAGGAAGTTTCCTCTTGGAAAGTGAAATAAAAGGGATAAGATCAATATGAGAAGACTAAAAGAACATTCATTTTCGTCTTAGAGAGGGGAGAGAGCAAAACCAAGAAGAAGAAGAAGAGAAAAGAAAAGAAGAAAGAAGGAAAAAGGAGTTATAAGATCACGTGTATGGAACTGAATATTTGTGTGTAGGCTGAATACACATGTCTTCAAAGGATAACTACTAAATTTGAATATGGATACATGTCTTGGGTTTGAAACTCCCAATCTCATTTCTCGTTAGGATTAGGTTGGAGAAGAGCCCCAAGGATCCTAGATATGTGCTTTTAGCAGCGTGGTCTGATAATATGGCAAATGCAACCAAGAAAATTCCTTATTTTCGATCATATGCAACAAATTTAATCTTAGAAATCCAGTTTTAGGTCAGAAGTAAAAGGGAATCTGGAAGTAAGTCCTTCTGATAATATAGCCACATCAATTAACTTGGATGTTAAGCCAATTTGATTTGGCCTCTCGTAGACTAAGTTATAGTCCTTTATCAGGCCTGTCTTTACACTAACTTATTTTATTAGCTCGCACCCGGCCAAATCCAGCGGGACCCTTAGAATGGGTTTTTGGGTCAGAAATAAAAGAATTCAAGAAGTCCTTCTAGGAATTGTAGCCACATCAATGAACTTGATGCTGGGGCTAATTTCTTAATTTGGACTCCCAGAGACCAAGTTATGGTCTTTTTACTCGAATACCAACGGTGCGAGTCGCCCATGAGGTCGCCCCGTGAGGGCCTCGCTGCATCAGAGGCCGCCAGTCCTCAGAGAGGCTGGCCCCGTGGGAGGCTCGCCTCTCGCCAGTCTCAAGAGCCTGGCCACGTATGACTACAAAGATGACCTCCAACTTCTAAGGTCATATCTCCTTCACACTCCGACATGTTTTCGGACTCTACGGAAAGCCCATTGAGTCAAGTTAGAATACATTCATATACCCGAGGAAGATATTAGGATGTCGACTGAGGTGTTAGACTGAGCCGTCACTTCAACGCAGCCTTCGTCGACCTGCGCCACCATCGCACGGGATCACGCATGACCTCAAACTCGAATGTCATATCTCCTTCGTTAACCTCGATTGCGTTCTCGACTCTATGGCCCATTGAGTCAAGAATACATTCATATACCTGAGGAAGATATTAGATGTCAGAATGAGGTGTTAGACTGAGCTCGTCACTTCAATGCAGCTCGTCAATTCAGGTCAACTCGTCAAGACTGACTGCGCATGACCTCCAACTTCGGAATGTCATATCTCCTTCGTTTGAACTCCGATTCGGTGTCTTCTAATTCGCTGGAAAGCCCATTGAATCAAGAATACATCTATACCTGAGGAAGATATTAGATGTCAGACTGAGGTGTTAGACTGAGCTCTGGCCACTGATCTCAGCCTCGTCAGACCAGTCACTCGTCAAGACTGACCGCGCATGACCCCTCCAACTTCTAATGTCATCATATTCCTTCGTTTGAACTCCGATTTCCTGCGTTCTTGACTCTATGGAAAGCCCATTGAGTCAAGAATCCATCCATATGCCTTGAGGAGGATATTAGATGTCAGACTATGTGTTAGGACTGAGCTCGTCACTTCAGTGCAAAACTGTCAGCTCAGTCACTCTTCAGATTTAACTACGTATGACCTCCAACTTCGGAAGGTCATAACTCCTTCGTCCGAACTCCGATTTGGGTGTTCTTGGACTCTATGGAAAGCCCATTGAGTCAAGAATACATTGATATGCCTGAGGAGTATAGAAGATGTTTGACCGAGGTGATAGACCAAGTTACCGAGGTCACTCACCGTCAACAGTCAACTCTGCCTAGGTTGGATTAGCGACACCTCCAACTCTAAGGTCATATCTCCTTCGTCCGAACTCCGATTCGGTGTTCTTAGACTCTATGGAAAGCCCATTGAGTCAAAAAATACAGCCATACACATGATAAAAGTAGAACTCATATTAGGTCCGTAAATAAGGAAAACAAGAAGCGATATGAACAAGAACTAATAACATAAGTAGATTCGATATGTAAAGGAATATAGAAGAAAAGAATAAATGGATAAGTCTGTAGAAAACGTATAATCGCGGTGGGATCGCTCAAGACCGGACATTGAATGACAAGACATATATGATCGCCGCGTTTCACCGCTACAGTTACGGCCGCTTCATCACGCGGGCGTGCACGTACATAAGACAAGTGGCTTTGGCACGATATTACGATCGCGCTTCGCACCCTCGCAAGGTTTCTACATTTCATTACGGGCGTGCACGCCTTTGTTCTGCACTGCATCAGACCTTTCTGCATATATTGTACCGAGTCTCGTTCATTCCTTATCTCCGGTCCAAGCAAGCGAATATTTATACGTAAGGACTGAATAAGAAAAGGATAAAATGGCATTAGTTCGATACTTAAGGGTACCTAAGGGTATTTAAGAAGAAGTCTAGGTTCCGCACTCTACGGAGATAGAATGGCTGATAAAACACAAGTAAAACGTACAAGTATAGAAATGTATAGTATATGTCATAAGATATGATAAGATAATAAAGCAAGTTATGAAGATAAGGTTAATAAGATATAAGATGTTAACCAGAACGGGCACCTATTACCGAATTATAAGCATATATGAATATAAGAATGAGCAAATGCATGCATGATAAAACTATAGAATATATGTATTATGTGAGAAATATGATAGCCATAATACGGTTGCATAAGGAGAACGAAAAAATAGATTTAAAGAAATGATGGCATAAATTGCATATCGTGATTTAAACTCGAAACTAAGGAATGGCTTTGTTTCTACTTACCATATTCCTCAAGCTTCAAGCTACGTTCGTTTCTAAAAGCATATTGAATTGATTTAATTGATTCGAGAAAAGCGATCAGGAAATGTTTGCATATAAAAATCGCATGATTATTGAAAATAAATCGTTTATACAAGCGCATATATTGTGCTCATATTTTGCTATAAAGGATTTGAACGCCTTAATAGAATGTTAACCGTTTATTTCGTATTATGATAGATTGGTATACCAATAGGGTCAAATAGCAGTACTACGAACTATTGATGTCATCTCGACGCTGAGCCTACGGACCGTGACTAGTGTTCACTATTTGATTGCTTATAACTAGTCGCTGCCCGCCAGACCGCATCGTGTTATAAAACCATTTGATACCGCCTACAATTTCGCAGGGACCGTGCCTGGTGGACTCGATATCCTCGTATATCGAAGCATAGCAATTCGCGCGGCATAAATCGAATTGATTTTCAGATAACTCGAACTGGACCGGCACAATCGAATTGAATCGCGTAACCGAATCAATTTCAGGAGCATAATTGAATCGACTTCCGAGATCGCGAAATATTGAAAATGAAAGTGTATTTTCGGGATGATCAATGAACCATGACTAATCAGATATAAACAAGTATATGTATCGTATTTATATTAATCATCCATAATGATTTAGTTTTGAATTGCAGAATTGTATAATGTGATAACAAAGATGTGAAAATGTGACATGAAAATGAGCATAACAAATGGTATATGCGATATAACCATGAAAGTAATATATGTATAAGAATATGACATGCACATAATAGATATGTAATATGGAAACCACGAAAGATAATGTAATTAAATGATAAGTACTGTATCAAGTAATATAAAAGCTATATGCATATGTATAAGTCAGGACTACCATAGGTGGTCAGCCCGCGCTTATGTTCCCACTCAAGCGTAAAGCTTAGCACCCGTGTTCAACTGCGGTAGTACGTATGTAAGACAAGGATAGAAGATGTGATATCCCACACGCCAGAGCAGCCGTCGTAGATAGGTAATCACCGCGACCGCCCCATGATCTCTCGATGTTTTGTAGAAAAGAAAAAAATGTACATGTATAAGTAAGTGGACTCGTGATATGTATATGATGTCGAGGGACACCACTCCTGGGTAGTTCTTTATATATGAAAATGATTTTGTTATTACGTAAATTTGTCTCAGGAGCAACCACAGTACAAGTTCGCCTCCGAGAAGAACAGTCAACGAGTCCCAAAAGTATAAGGTCACACCCCGACTTGCCGATCCGCCTAATCTGCCCGGATCGGAAAGGCGCTATCCCGTAGGAGTTACGTAACTTCATCCTTTATACTACTGAGTTTACCCTTATTCCTGAGGTACCCGTAGGTATCGAAATTACTAATGTATACCGATAATGCAAGAACTTATTCTTATACGTATACTGTAAGTACTACAAAATTTATAATCGGGTATTTCAAATCTTATACGAGTATTACGTAACTTATACTTATCTTACTTAAACTATAATCGGTCTTACGTAACTCGACATGTATTTCAGATCTATACATGTCTTACAGAGCATATACTTATCTTAATAACTTATACTCGATCTTACGAGCATATACTTATCTTACTTTAACTTATACTAAGCCTTACGTAACCCTTATTATGCGTTTAAGATCTTATACATGTCTTACGTAGCATATACTTATCTTAATAAACTTATAATCGATCTTACTTGATAATGAAAATTCTTAGGTACTACCTGACTTATACTGCTTTATCAATATCGGAGTACCTGTGAGGTACTAACTGACTTATACTTATTTTACGTATCCTTGTACTTGCTTTTACCCGATACGAGTACCCTGCAATACGTAACTTATACTTATGTTATCGAGACAAGAGTACCCTCAAGTACTACGTAACTTTATCAAATACAGAGGTCTCGTGAGGTACTACGTAACTTTAATCTACATGTGAGTACCCGTAGGTACCACGTAATTTAATCAGATACGTGAGTACCCCCAGGTACTACTTAACTCGGGATTTAAATAATGAGAGCTGCCCATTCATGTAATCCTTAATCGAATACGTGAGTACCCGTAGGTACTATAGGAACTTAAGCAGAGACGTGACTTAATCGTAGATCTAACTTATTCGGGGATATTAAGGCACCAGAGAGGTACTACAGACTTTATTCAAATACGTATACCCTTAGTACTACTAACTTATCAGATCGTGACTTATTCAGATACATAAGGGCCGTGAGGTACCACAAGACTTATTCAAATACAGGAGTACCCGTAGGGTACTATTGCAACTTAATCAACATGTGAGTACCGTGAGGTACTCACTTTAACTTAATCAGATACAAGAGCACCCCAGTACTATGTGTGACTTAATCAGAGACAGGAGTACCCATAGGTACTACAGAACTAAATCAAATACAAGAGTACCCGCAGGTACTACGGAACTTAATCAGATACAGGACAGAACTTACTCAGATACAGGAGTACCCGTAGGTACTACATAACTTATACAGAGATACATTCAGATCTTTACTCTTATTCGGTCCTATCATATAACCGGTTAATTACCTGCATCAAGAATAAGGAATCTAGCAGACAAAGACAATTATATCAAAAGATACTATACAATACTAAGGACGTAGCGACTAATCGGGATCGGCTGAATATCGAATAGGAGTGTCATAACACTTATCAGACAGAGGCCGAGCACTAATCGCATCAAGATTTAACTGCAGCTGCCGGAAGATTCAATCGTGAGCATCAAGTACCACCGAGTGCCGGAGCACTAATCGTGAGTACCGGGCACCAATCGAGTGCCGAGCACTAATCAGAGTACCGGCAGGCACCGGGAGTGCCGGAAAGCACTAATCGAGTACCGGTACAATCAGAGTGCCGGAGCACTAATCAGAGTACCGGGTACTAATCAGGAGTGTCGAAAGCACTAAACAGAGTGCCGTGAAGACTAATCTGGGAGTACCGTTACTACGGACAGAGTGTAAGCACTACCGTGAGTACCGGTACTAATCAGACAGAGTGTCGTGGTGTCATTAAATAACCGGGTCTTGTGTGGTTTTACAATTATACGAAGTTCAATAACTTACTATCTTATAATAGACATTGTTAGCCACATTAGCGCGCTCATGACGTATCGTATTCCATATAATCGGTAAGGTATGATGAGCATGTAATCACACTTTATTCATGTATTCTTATTCTTCTATGAATCTACTTTACCCAGAATTGAATCAATCCAATCTGATCGTCTAAACTCGCTATGGCATTTCATGCCAACTAGCCTGGCAACGATTTTACCGAGGGACGCTTGAAATATTTATTTTCCAGTGCCTTGTCTCGATATTTGACACTGGATCTTTTTGTACTAATTTAAATTTAAGGTGCTAAGGTTCCATTCCAACTAGAATCACCCACTCGAGCACCTAACTCAAGTTACTATCCGAAACATCCCTAGACTTACAGTTCAAAGCTGGAACCAGAATTTGGCTTGCACATGGTCCCACTTTCGAGTGAATTCAGGCCACTTAGATCAGAATTTGGCGATGCCTATTCTTAAGTTTTGTTCTCCTTGAAGTCTATTTTACGTAGCCCACTTGAATCACTCAAACTGATAAGAATGTGCAAGTTACGCCAAAATACAAAGCTGGTCGAAATGAAAAACCATACCAGGTGTACCCCAGACACCCCTAATGTGTACCGGTACACATCAAAAATGACCGGGGACCAGCAAAGTGTACCGGTACATGTTCCGGGAAGTGTACCTAAGACATCACCCAGAATGCCCGCACGTGTTTTTCTCACATTTTTCCATACTTTTTGATACTCAAATCAATTCACACTTCAAACATCAAAACCATTCCACCCACTCTAATCTCTTTTATACTCAACCATTTTCAATTCTATCTTCTTTCAAAACCTTTCCATGAATTACTTCAAAAACCATTCTAATATGGGTTATAACCCATACACAAACCAAACATGAGGATTAGTTAGGGTTTATTCTAACCCTAACTCAATTACTCTCAATTAACCATATCTACAGAGGATTTCATGAGCTTGCGCTATACTGGGGTTTTACCCACTCCATTTGCCATCAATTACGGGTTAAGATGAAACCCCAACAAACCCCAAAGTTCGGGGGACAAGCTACTAACCAACCAAGCATGAAAATTCATACATAATCTCATATGTAATCCATAACCAAGGTTAGTTTCCGCTTCGACTCTCCTTCTCTCTTCTCTTCTTCTTCTCTTCCTCTTCCTCTTCTTCTCTCCTTCTCCCATCCGATTCTCCTCTTTTTGGAAGACCACCTGTCTTAAATCAATTTGTTAAGGCCATGCTTGGCCTTCCAAAACCCATTGGGTTAACTTTCTCATTTTCTTTAAGCCTCCATCTCTTGGTCATTTATAAATAAACTTTCATTTATTTCATTTACCTCAATCTCATCAATTCATATCTTTTTGGCTCCATTGACAAATTACAATTTTGTCCTTAAGTTTTGTAACTTTCCAGGTCTCTCGTTTCCATGTTTCGCATTTAACTTACGAAACATTCAAATTAGGCTTACAAAATACCCTAAACATGTCGAAAACGACTAAGGTATGTTTTGGGGTGTTACACTATGCATCTAGCTGATCTCGGTATAGGAGGAGTACACCGGATGGGTTATGCGCTAGTGTCAAAGGTACTCTCCACCTACACCTCAATAAAAGAGTTGGCTTTGGCTCAACCACAAGCTCAGTCGGTAATCCATTGTGGACAACCTCAGCTACGTCTCCATCGACGACATCGACGTCGTCATCATGTAAGGCATAAGTGACTGGAGGTGTTGAATGTTCTGTCGGTCGCCCCACGTAAAGTCTCTCCCAAGACCATAGTTGAATACAAAATAAACAAAAAGTAAGCAAACTAATGATGTGTTGTGTATATGAATGTGTATGTAATAAAATAAAGTTATGAATACTTGTAACAGTGTAATATAACCGCTAATACCGTGTCTACGATCAAGGCTGACTCGGCATAACTCTCGATATAACTATGCTAGTACTGCACCACCCAAATTATAAGTTGTTGTTTCGCCAACTACAAGAGCCGAAGAAGGCACGTATGGACATGCACCCTTTTGTCTCGCAACAAGAAGGATCCCATCAACGCTTAAGATGAAACCACGCACCCGCTCTAAAATGACCTCATCCGCGCGTGCCGGGTGGATAATCGGTCACATAACCACGTGATGGGAGATAGAAGATCCTCTGAGAGCATCAACGGGTGGGGTGTCACCGAGCAACTCCCCACACAACTCAGCTATCACATTGAACACACATGTCCCGATGACTGCTGGTCCGTGGATATGAAGCCCAAGGATGATACCAACATCCTGTAACGTGATCGTCATCTCTCTGATGGGTACATGAAACGTGTGTGTCTTGAGCCGCCATCTCTCGACGAGACAAGTGATGAGTAGCCAATTGATCATGATGTGGCACAAGCGGTATATACCATAGAATCCCGCACGTATCATGACAGGCTGAAAACGTGGTGTGTAAAATATACGCCTATACGCGCAAGTGCACGCGTCGCCTCAAGTAATATAGTGTACTAGTGTACGAGTATCGATCCACGCCAGGAAAGATGAATCGACTTCGCGTATGTTCTCAGCTGCACAATATCCAATGAATGATTCTAAGATGGAATCAAATAATCGGATCGTAACTAAACTATTGGTTTTGGTGGAATTGATAATGAGGGAGCCAGTGGTTAAATCTCCCCGTCACATTCGATGGATTATTCTCCTAAAGATGTTGTTATTCGGGACATTTATAATATATCAATGGCGAGGTGATCTCGCTTACGAGATATCCTCTCTCGAGGTATATTCGCCTTATTTCGTGAATAATAGAACGAGTATATCTCTATCTCGACCTCCCAGATCTCGTAAATGCTTTTAATGTTCAACCCCCAAACCACCCTCGTTCGACATCCTATTACCCGACCTACTTAAAGGCTACTCGACCTCCAAGTGTATCCCCTCGAATACCCCTCATCTCTCAATCCTGGATCTTCGCTGTGAGTATGTTAATATTGGCCGAGCATATCATATAATTAACATGTAGGTATAGAGCAGATGTGATAAGTTAACAACAATCGATTAACATGAAAGGTTAAATTTAACTATCAGGATGGCTTGATGTAACCCTAGAAAGAAGTTTAGAACATCATGAAGGAAAGAAATAATACATGTAATATGAAAAACATCCTCATGTGATCCATAAAATAATCAAAACAATAAGGAAAAACTAATACAAAAATCCAAGGAAATCCTCAAGTCCGTGGCCGCAGGTTCTCCACTCCGTCCTCGTCGCACGTCCCGACATACTCAAAATCCCGAGCCCTCAGATTAATGATGAGATGCGATGAGTCGGACGTCATGATGGTGACGCCGGCGACGTGGTGACGTCGCGATTTAGAGACGTCATGACGTGAGACGCCGCGACGCGGCAGCGACTTCCTCAGATGCTCCTTTATTTCTCCAAAATGGCTTTTAAGTTGTTCTTTTCGCCTCATCATGCCTGCATTCCAAAACAAAAACTAAATAAGGAATCTAACACTAAAATTATATAAATAATGCCAAATCAACATGAAAATGCAAGACTGACGCGAGTATAATTTGAGTGTTTTAAGCACTCATCACACCCTCAAACTTAATTTCGCTGGGCCTCAAGCAAGAACCGACTCTAAACAGGACACACACCCGACAATATGCAACTCACACTAAGACAGTAATGCCATGCTGAAAAATAGGAGATCAATTTGGACTGATTCACATATCCACTGTTTTGCTCGATGTTCAATGAAGGCATACAGATACTTGACTTTTGGTGACTTCGATTGAAATATGTGTCTACTAGTACTCCATTCCCATAGTGTCTAATGGCCGTTCTAAAACCCTATGCCTCTATGGTAGTGACCTCCGTAATATGCCCGAGTTCCGATACTCCCAAACTTAAGTTCAACCCACCTATTAGGAAGAATCAACTAGACAAGGATAGAACGTGACCCAATTATTCATGTCTACATATCTAGAATTTCCTATGTACCAAAACAAATGCCTAAGAAGACCTAGTGCCAAGGAGCGAGCCAAGTGTTCCCGTAGGGCTGGATCCATCGTGACTCCTCACCGGGCCAAGGTTAAGGGCACCAGCATTAAGTTCCCTTCAAACTTCACCTCGAACACTCAACCAAACTCACGGGCCCTAGGTTGGCGTGAATCCATCTTCCGTCCCATGTAACGCAAAAGGAAGTCACGACTCCCGCCGCTCAGGCATTAGGCTTTGATGTGCCCTCGACCGTGTCCGATTCCGATTGATGATCCCGCTTGTTCTTATGCATATGCTTATTTTTATTTTTCTTTTTCTTTTTCACAAGCTTTTGTATTTTTCTCTGGGTCGGGGCTCGATGGGCAATCCTCTTGCTTCAGTGTCCCATCACTCAAATGGTTCGAATCTCCTAGGTTGGCTCTAATTTTAGTAGTCAAGTTCTAAGATTTCAGGCATACTCCATCACACTAGTGTGTGAATGTGATAGAGTTTTTGAGAATTGGTTTCACTACCCTGATTGGTTCACTAGCCTTTTCACTTATTCAATCTAATTACCGAGCATCAAAACAAAATGTATGCATCCGAACAAATCTATAGTGAACCCTTAATCTAAAACTGATCCACAATTTTCAACATGGCAAAACTGAATGCAATTACTACATTATGCATGAATATCCTAAAACAACAAACAACTAACAACTGACTCACAAACATAAGCAAAATCTGCGATGCACAATAACTCAAACAAATATTAACACTACCTACAACTGCATGCAATACTAAAAACAAAACACACCCCAAATGCGAACAACTAACAATACTATAAACTACTAAAACTAAAACAACGAAAATAAAGGGAAGATAAAACATACCATCCGAACAAAATAATCCCCCAAACAAAAGATCCATGGTCTCACTGGTAAAATGAAAATATAGAGGGTGCGGACTCCCCGTAGATCACCGCGGCATGCGGCGTGGTGGTGGTCGGTAGAGCCAGAGCCACGCGACCGGGCTCGTATAGTTCGTCGGCCAGATGATGGGCCTCGACGCCGTAATCTGGCAGTGCATGTCAAGACGCTAGGCCCATGTCTCGAAGTAACGAGGACTCGCGTGCTCCCGGGTCTCATCCTGCACGCGCTCAAACGCCGGGAGTGAGAGCACCGGTCCTCAACACGGGGAAAGGACTAGAGGGACGGCGCCCGAGGCCGGCTGGGTGGAGGTGGTGGAGGTCGAGACAGGACCTGCCACGTCCTCCCGGGTGTCACCTAGAATCCATAGCGAGCCCGAGCACTGAAGCTCGCCCTCGTCCGAGGGCTCATGTCCGAGTCAGACTCTCAAAGTCGCGGACACTGTGTGTCCCGCTGACCGATATGGCTCTCGAGTAGGATGAAGCCAGCCTCATTGTCGCCAGTATACCCCTGCTTGCTTCGCATGTCAAGATCGTAAAAGGTGCCCTGTGTTTATTTTCGCATCCCGCATGAGGATAGTCCTCGATAACCCGCCCAACGCCAAATGGTATATCCCGTAGTACGAAGTCAAAGAAGGAGCGCCAAGGCCACCTCACCACACCGCCGTCGTGATAAGACGCCGAAGTGATAAAGTGATGCCACACCTTAGGAATGTGTAGCCAAATGCTTTACCTGAATTTACTCGGCGGTCCCGCGGCTATTGATCCGCCCACTCACCCCGACTCGTCAACACTCCTGATGACCTCATGGTGGTCGTGTGCTCGCTGAGTCGATCAAAAGGCCCTGCGGATATGCTCGAGGCCATAGTAGCTATTGATCGACCGTCTGAAGTTTGATCAATACACCTCGTGACCTCGACCTTTGAGGACATGGAGGCGAGGCTGATGAGAATTCCTAACTACGCTCACATGGTACCGGGCGAGGGTCAGTACAAAGCACCCAACCCGCCTCGATCGTTAAGGAAGAAATCGTCAGGGTGGTGAAACCCTTCTTCCTAATAAAGGATCTAGCTTGCAAATTATGCTAAACCGATCCGAAGGGCATCCGCTTACAAAACGCGAGGCACACGGGAGCTCAGGCCTCACCGCCCGACCGCTGGCGTAACTTTTCACGCTTGCCGACATCCTAAGTGAAACCAACTAACAAACACCTAGTATGCACTACAATAGAAATTAACTAAACACTACCTAAAGACTCAAGCAAGACCTAAAAGACGACTCAAAAGCCCTAATGAAACTAGGTAACCCGAAATGACCCTCTAAAAGACATCTAGGCTAATCGAAAAACACTAAAAGAAACCCTAACTAATCTACCCAAGCTAGAATCTAATAATAATGCTGGTGGTGTGCCACTATGGTCCAAAACCGGCCAATGTGGGAGACTTACAGTGGTCGGCGAGCAAGGAGGAGACTTCCATTCAGCTGAGCCCAAGGCAAGTGTGCAGGAGGTTAGGTTTCTGGAGGAGGTGGTGCGGTGAAAGGCCAAAAATGATCGATTCTAGGTTTAAAACCAGTCTCACGTCGCGACGTGCGAGGCCATGTCGCGACGTGACGTAGAGTCGGATTCAGGGCGACGCCGCGACGCGGTAGAGCAAACGGGCCGCGACGCGGCGCAGACATATCGTGTCGACGTCAGCGACGCGGGAGATTCACGTCGCGACGCGACGCAGGAGGTGACCAAATGACGCCACGACGCGTAAAACGACGCCGCGACGCAGGTCCACGCCGCGACGCGGAGAACTTCACGCCGCGACGCACGCGAGCCCACAATATGACGCCCGCCATATGACGCCGACGCGACGTAGAAGTGTAAAAATGACGTCGCGACGTGAGAATCCCACGTCGCGACGTGGCAGAGAAGTGTAAAATTGACGTCGCGACGTGAGAATCCCACGTCGCGACGTGCGCAGAAGTGTAAAATTGACGTCGCGACGTGAGAATCCCACGTCGCGACGTGACAGAGAAGGTCTCTCATGAGATTTTCGATACATTATGCAGCCCACTTTTTCAAGAACTCTCCACATGCGGACTTTATTCCGGTCATTGAACACGCTGTAAGACTTGCACCCACGCTTTCGGGTCCTGCAATTAAACCAATAAACAAAAACATTGAGCATGAACACAACTAGAAACCAAAAATTGCTGAAAAAAACGTATAGAACTTAAAACTACAGAATTTAAGAACACTCGTTGCCTCCCAAGAAGCTATGTTTAATGTCGTTAGCCTCGACAACTCGGATCTCAATGTGAGCAAGAACGCAAACCCGGTGTAATCGATGATTATACCGTCATGCAATGTTAGAGGAATGATCAGTTGTCGCCAACACCTCGCCAATTACAAGACGGTTTCAAACGTTGAATCGCGATCGTGGAATGTCCCTTTCTTCTCGTGGTGTGAAACTTCCACTCCTCCATGGGAAAAGACTGGTCACCGTAGGCGTCCTAATTCATCGAGACTTCAATTTCCCCGAAAGAGCTTGAAGTGAATTGAATAAAAGAACTGTTGTCCTACCGCGGAACTCTTTTTCGAAAGGGACGTGTTTCGTCATGCCGTGCCTTGGTCTTCCTTAAATACCGCGTTCGATGCTTCGCTTCGAACTCACTGCCTACATCGAGTTGAAGTAGTCGCTTTTCACCGCCCAATGTACCGTCCATGTTTAGTCATCGAGCGCTCCAATAAGCCTCGATGCTCCAATTCCACCGAAGATGACAAGCCTCTACCATACAATAAGTTCGAACTGTGGACATACCCAAAGGGGTTTTAAATGCGGTGCGACACGCCCGCAGTGCATCGTCTATCTTTTTTAGACCAACTTTCCCCTGAGCCGTTTTACATCGCCTTCTCGAGAATGTATTTCACTCTCACTACTGATACCACACAATTTGATTGTGGGTGGTAGGCAAGGGATGCGATGGCGTACTCCATACTCTCGCGAAACTCTTATCAATTACCTTGCTGCGTAAATGTGTACCATTATCCGTGATCAAGCTCGATGGAGTTCCAAAACGTGAGAAGATATTGCTGCGCAGAAATTGGGCCACAACCTTGGCATCATTCATGCGTGTAGGAATCGCTTCTACCCACTTTGAAACATAGTCCACTGCCAACAAGATGTACAAATTGTTGTACGATGCAGGGAATGGTCCCATGAAATCGATCCCCCATAGATCGAACAACTCCACTTCCAAGATAGGATGCATAGGTGGCCTGCCCTTTCTAGAGATGTTCCTGCTCCGTCGACACTGTCACAAGTGGAAACGAATAGATGAGCATCTTTAAATAAGGAAGGCCAATAAAAGCCCGATTAACTCGCCGTTCTTCATTCACCAAAGTGTCCACCACACGATAGAGTGTGACAATGGTTCAAAATATCATGCATTTCATCTTCAGCACACATCTCCTATCACCCGACGCCACAAGGCCCGTAGAGAATAGGCTCTTCCCAATAGTATGCTTAAGGTGCGCAAAACCTTTTTTTCTCGATAGTTAAATTCCCCGTGGAATCACCTTTGCCACTACAAATAGTTCACATAACTGCGAACCATGAATTGCCTTCTTATCCTCAATAGCAAAGTTTCTCATCCTGAAATTCATCGCTCATCGGAATATCATCTTCCTACTTTCCGTACTGCGATAGATGGTCCGCCACTAAATTTTCAGTTCCTTTATCCTTATTTCTACGTCGAATTCTTTGTAACAGAGGACCCAATCAATCAATCTAGGTTTTGCATCTTTCTTGGTCATCAAGTACTAATATTTAATGATCGCATGCACCACGGTACTTGTCGCTAATTAAATATGGCCTAATTTGTCGAAGCAAAGACGATGGCCAGCCAAATTTTCTCGCAGGCATAATCTAGTCGAGCATCATTCAAAGTCCCGCTTATGCAGTAGATCACTTGGAAAGATCTTCTCCCGTTTCGCCCAACCGCCCAATTGCATGTCGCTTGCATCACACATCGCCAAATGGAAAAGACCAACTGAGCTACAACAATAGAGCCGATCAACTTATTCTTCAATACGTTGAAAGCATGTACGATCGGGAGTCACCCAATGGGATCCCCCGGACTAACAAATTGATAATGGTTTCAACTGCGGAGAAATCTTGATAAACCGCCTATAAAATCCAAAGATGGCCTAGAAAACTGTGATCCTCCCTTTCACGTGTTAGAAGGAGGAGGCAACTCAATTGCTTCAATCTTCGCCTCCTATCTACTTCATCCCTCAAGTAGATCCGATGTCCAAGAACACAATTCTCAGACCATGAAATGGCACTTCTCCCCAATTGGAGTACTAAATCGTCTCTTCACATCGTGTGAGTACAGCTTCTTCAAATTTGGTAGATAATCACATGAATTTCCATCACCGAAATCGTCCATGAAAATTCAATCGTCTTTTCTACCATGTCGAGAATATGGCCATATCATGCATCTTCGAAAAGTACTGAGCATTGCTATTCTCCAAAGGGCATCCGCCGGAAGCTTAATGTACCATAAAGTGAACGTTTGTCTTCCTCGATCTTCAGCTTATGGCGATTTGCTGTAACCGAATATCCATCCAAAAAGCAATAATATTCATACCCTGCTAATCGATCGAGCATCTGATCTAGAAATGGCAGAGGAAAGTGATCTTTCCGAGTGGCCTTGTTCAGCTTTCTATAGTCAATACAAATTCTCCAACGGCCACAACGTTCTAGATGGCAAGAAGATATCAAGTTTGGGCCTTGATAATGCGCTTATCCCCCTTTCTTTGGTACTACCTGAACAAGGCTTACCCATGCTACCGCCCTCGAAATGGGGTAAATCACCCCAAAGATTCAGCCATTTTAACTCTTCCGAACTACCTCTTTCATCGTCTGGATTCAACCCTCCTCTCGTGCTTCCACCGAGGGCTTGTGGCCATCTTCTAATAAAATACTTCTGCATGCACATAGAAGGGCGGATCCCTTTAGGTCGCCCAGAGACCATCCGAGTGCTTGCTTATGATCGCAAGAATCCTCAATAACTTCTCCTCCATTTCGCTAGGGATGATGAAATAATTATCGCGCCAGAGATTCTACCCTGTGTATTTATATTTCAAATGGCTGTAGTAGAGGTTTTGCTCCATCTGGTGGTTGCTCAATTGATGGAACCACGTTTAGCCCTTCGTCAGCGATTCGAAGTATTTCCTTCTATTGTGCCCAAAAGAATCCATCCACTTAACGTATTCTTCTGCCTCGTTACTCAGGTTCTCAGATGCATTCGCCACTAGGCTAGTCTCCAAAGGGTCAGTGAGGCCACTTTGGCTAGACACTATAGCCTCTACTATATCAACCATTAAACACGTATCACTTTCTGCTGGGTGTCGATACTGCCTCGAAGACATTGAATTTCTTCACTTCTCTTCAGACTCTTAACTTCGTCGCCCTCGCATCAATCATTGCTCGCCGCTTGCTAGAAAAGGTCTTCCTAAGACACCTGCATTTCTCTATCTTCCATGTCTTAAACTATGAAATCTCGCCGGGAAGATAAACTTGTCGACTCCTACCAAGACATCTCTATTATCCCTCTCTGGGTGCTTCAAAGATCCGTCTGTGTCAAGAGTGATCATTTGACGGGCTTCCCTAATCCCAAACGCTTAAAGATGGATAGGGGCATAAGATTAATGCTGCACTAAATCACACAAGGCTCTTCAAAATAGCATTCCACTGTACCCGGATAGTGAAACCGCCTCGGGTCTTCGAGTTTCGCTGCAGCTTTCTCTCGAAGGATGGCACCGCATTCTACTGCCACCGTCTCAAAGTCTCGCTTAATCTTCTTCTCGAGACACAAAATGTCTTTTCATGAACTTTACATAACTCGGGCATTTGCTCTAAGGCATCGCAAATGGGATATTTATATGCGCCTTGAAAAACATCCATAAACTTCGCGGAATTGCTTATCCAGCTTATTTCGAGACGCCGCGGTAAGGGACCCAGATAGTCGACCTTTGCTTCATTAGGAGGTCTCGCCGACCGCTTTCTCCTGCGGATCGTTTTGACCGCATCATCTTTCTCGGTCCCGGCCGTGTGATCTCCTCATTTCTAACGCTTCTTCGAAAGTAGGGTTGTACCAGGTTCCAAATCTCTCCCACTCTCTTAGTGTGACCGCGAACGTGCTCATTCCCTTCGGTTTACTCCGACTGCCTCGCAAAGAACCCGCTGTCTTTCAGAAGTAGGTTCGCCATTTGGCCCATTTGTGCCTCCAAACCCTTAGCTGCGGCCGCTTGATTGTTTAATCGTTGTTTCGCTCGCATATTCGCCTCGTCTCATTCATAAACGCAGATAGTCGCCAGAGTATAAGCAGGAGTATTCCCACTGGTCACGCGTGACCCGGCCCGATCCACTATGAACTACGCCAAAACTCGACAGTCAAAACGCAGGTGTAAAATATACGCCTATACGCGCGCGCACGCTGTCGCTCAAGTAATATAGTGTACTCGTTGCAATGTGCATCGATCCACGTGGAAAGATGAATCAACATGATGTTCGCTTCACAATATTCGAATGAATGATTCTAAGATGGAATTTAAATACTGACTGTAACTAAACTATTGGTTTTGGTGAATTGATAATGAGGGAGCCTAGGGTTAAATCTCCCCCTGTCACATTCGATGGATTATTCTCCTAAAGATGTTGTTATTCAGATTATTTATATTTATATCAATATGAGGTGATTCTTGCTTCTACGATATCCTCTCTCGAGTGTATATTCGCTTATTTCGTGAATAGAATCGAGTATATCTCTATCTCGACTAAGATCTCGTAAATGCTTAATGTTCAACCCAAAACCACCCTCAAAGTTCTGATTATCTCTATTAATCTCGACCTGGCTTAAAGGCTACTTTACCTAGATCCCCGAATAATCTCTATCTCGACCCTTTGATCTTCAAAGGTGAGTATGTTAATATTGGCCGATATTATCATATAAATTGGCCATGTAGGTATAGAGCAGATGTGATAAGTTAACAACAATTGATTAATATGAAAGGTTAAATTTAACTATCATTCGTGACAGGGCTTGGTAACCCTAGAAAGAAGTTTAGAACATCAAGTGAAGGAAAGAAATAATACATGTAATATGAAAAACATCCCCATGTGATCCATAAAATAATCAAAACAATAAGGAAACTAATACAAAAATCCAAGAAATCCTTGAAGTCCGTGGTTGCAAATTTCCTCCACCCGCCCTCCGTCAGCACGTCCTTCGATACCTCAAAATCCCGGAAGCCCCCCCGATTAATGATGAGATGCGCATTTTAGGTCGACATCGCGACGTGAGACGCCGCGACGTGAGACGCCGGGCGGGACGCGGAGACGCCGCGACGCATAAAGTGGACTTCCTATTCTTATTTCTCCAAAATGGCTTCCTTAAGTTGTTCTTTCACCATCATGCCTCGCAT
>JAEQBH010003044.1:0-130034 GCA_016808115.1 Tetrastigma voinierianum | reverse complement strand
TTTGTGCAAAGAGCACATGAAACCTTTGAATGGATTTGAGGTTATGTGGTAAGCCGATTGATGTAAAAACTTGGAATCATCAAATTACATGATGTTTAAAAGAATTGGTGGACCTTGGTAGTGTTCTTGGATTTTTCACCTAGGTTTTGGGTTTTGGAGTTTCAGCACCAAATTCACATGTTATTGGGTTGTTTTTAGATAAATTCCAAGTTGGTTTTGAGGGTGATATGAATTATAGAAGTTATATGGAGTGAATTGGCATCAAAAGTGGGAGAAATAACAAAATCTGGGCATTTAGTTAAATTCTACCGGTACAATAGGAGTCCTACTGGTAGGACTTTGCTACCTGGTCATTTTGGCGAGTCCACCGGTAGAAGATAAGTCACCGGTAGAACATGTTCTGGTTTCCTGTTTCGACCAGTTTTAGTATTTTAGCCATAACTTGCTCATTTCTTATCCGATTTGAGTGATTCAAGTGGCTCGTAAAATAGAATTCAAAGGAGAACAAAACTTAAGAAGTAAAGATCATAAATTCTTATCCTAAGTGGCCTAAAAATTCCCACTTAGAGTTGGGACCGTATGCAAGAAAAATTCCTGCATCAGCTTTGGACATAGAGTAGTCCGGGTTGTTTGAGACGTGGCAGGGATTTAAGTGCTCCCGGGTGGGTGATTCAGTTGGAATAGAACCATAGCACCTTAAATTTAAAAGAGTATGAAGAGGTGTAATGGTCTAGGAAATGTTAGAAGTTATGCGATTAATTTGTCGTCGTATTCGTTGAGTTGTAGGTTAAAGTAAAGGCAGGATAAGTGTGGAGCAGTGCTCAAAGTTAAGCAAGCAAAGAGAATTTGAGTGTTCTAAACTCATTTTCCAAATAATAGTGTATTATTATTATTATTATTATAAATTGCTTTACTGGTATTTTATGGTTTAGATAGAAACCATTTTCAAGAAGCAAGCAATGAGATAAAAGCAAGCAAATGGTTTGGGTTAAACCATTTTGAAAAGCAGAAAGCAATGGTTTTAAAATTGTAAAACCATAATTAAATAACAAACAAGTAAGTAAATGGTTTTGAAAAGGGTTAAACCATTTTGAAGCAAGCAAGGCAACTAAGCAAAATGGTTTTGAATAATTAAACCATTTTACAAGCAACAAGCAAGCAAATGGTTTCAAAGTGTAAAACCATTTACAAGAGCAAGCAAGCAAGCAAGCAATGAAAGGTTGGCAAACAAGGCCTTCCTAGTTTTAAGCAAGCAAACCGGTCAGAGGTATCGTGCGTTGCCCCGCGGTGGTGTTGGATTTCATACATGCATTGTAGTTTTGCACAATTCGGCAAACTTAGGACATACATCATGCATTTAAAGGAGACAGTAGCGCGTCTGGTATATAAGGTTATGAGCTCTAACTAAGTATGGTGATGGCGACACGAGGTCAGATTCACCATATTCATGGGAAATGAAAAGGTGAGCGCGAGATGAAGGTCCTTCAGCGCGGTGGAGCATATAGGTTCCGTGTTCGCTAGGGCATGATAAGCAAAATAGGCCTCCATTGGTTGATGTTTACAAACATGATGTACGAGTTTGAAAAATCAACCATTGGTTCCAGTCGCCAAGGCTTGGAGAGTTTTTTAAAGCAAGCGGTTGAGCCAAGCTCGTTTAGATTTCAAAGCGATCGGTTGAATGACTCGTGGGTTTTATTTTCAAAGCATGTGGTTGAGCTCAAGCTCCCACATTTTTATGAAAAGTTTGAGGAACTTTTTAAAGCAAAGGTTTATGAAAGGTTTTAGAACTTTTCAAAGCATGATAAAGCAAGCAAGCAAGAAAAAATATGAAGTTTCATAAACTTCTAAGCAAAGAAAAAAAAAAGAAATAAGAGTTTCTGACTTTTAAAGAAAAAGCAAGTATTAAAGTTTATAAACTTTTAAAAACAGAAAGTACAAAAAGCAAGCAAGCAAAGAAAGTTTTAGAAACTTTAAAGAGAAAGCAAAGCAAAGCAAGCACGGAAATATTCATAAAAGAGAGTTTTACATGTTTGAAATGTTTTAGGAAAGAAAACCGTTTATAAGCATACACTCCTTGAGACTCGTTAGCTCATTATTTTCCATTTTAAAAACTATTTTCCAGGTACAGGTACGCAAGAAGCTGGAGCACAATAGGATTAGTCACGACATCGAGTTTAAGTGTTGTGTATTAATTATATTTTGTAGAACATACTTTGAAATGGTATAATGGGACATATGTACCGCAAGTTAGTTGTGAGAATGTGTTGGTATGCTGGTTGCCATAATTTGGATATTTGGATATAATGTAAATTGGATGTATCACAGGTTGGAATTTGACTATGTGCGGTCGTCATCTTTGCGAGATTGTCATTCTAAGATTTGCAAATCTAGGTTATAAATGAAATTGTAGAGTTAAATAAACAAATCGTTACTAAAGGGTTCTGATGTCAGATCAGTTTGTGATGCATCACGCCTACCCGGCCGTGGGGGTAGGGTGTGTCGAGTGGTATCGGAAGCGGGTTGTATGTCACAGCGACCTGGGACATGAGTAAAAAGATGATACCACGACGTGGTATCCCCGAGCATAAATGCGGCAGCCATGCATGTTCCAACTTGAAGTACCATACATGTCAAGTGATTCAAAGTATTAAACAATTGGTATTTTTGGTAGTCCTGACGCTATGTCGGGAAGAGAGGACGTGGGGTCGTCTGGGAGAAGTAGTTCCAGGTTCACAGGCGTCTACGATTTTGTGAGGGCGAGCACGTAGTAGGTTCCTTACCGCATCTATGAATCAACCTCCGGTGACGAATTAATTTGGACCATCTGCGCCCCCAGAAGGAGCTCAAGTGCCAGGAATGTTTACGGTAGAGCAAGTGGCACAGATTGCACAGATAGTAGCCATAGCGACCGTCAGCAGTCGCAACCTCCACCGCCACCTAGAGGCCATGGAAGGCAGGAGGTCGATAGAGTCTGGCGGGTGCCAAGCCATATGGCGGCGGTGGTGATCCGAGCCCAGTCGGTTGTGGTTAGGCAGAGTAAACAAAGTTTATGAAGTTATGGGCTGCAATGGATGAGCAAAGGGTCTTGTTTTCAGTTTTCCTAATGGAGAACGGGGCTAAGGTGGTGGGATGCCGTAGAGAAGGAGTATCTGATGGAATATGGGACGATTCAATGAGAATTCAGCGATTCTTTCCTCGAGTCATAGGATGCGAAATTGAGGAGTTCTTCAGAAGTTAGAGACAAAGAACATGTCGGTTTCAGTATGAGGAAGAAATTCTCGGAACTAGTTAGATTGGTTCCATACATTTCAAGCGGATGAAGTCTGAATGCAAGAGGTTTTTATCGGGACCACAACTCAGGATCGAGTGCATTTATCGGTGGTCATATAATAGATTTAGGGACTTAGTTGGTAGCTGCGAGAGTTGAGCAAAGCACTGATGTGCATGTATCGAGTAGACGGAAGGGTAAGAGTAAGAGGAGTGCACCAGGCACGTCCAATAAAGCTCGGGACGATTATAGCGAAAGAAGAACAAGGCGGAGATTCTGGTAGGCGCGGAGTCGAGGAGCTATCTATAGTCAGGGATCAGTGAGGCCCCCGGTTGCTAGTAGTGGCACCCAGAGTATTCCTCCCGTTTGTCATATGTGTCAGAAGCGACACCATGGGGAGTGCATGAGATTGATCTGAGTGTTTCCACTTTGTGGCGAGGCCATTTTATTGGGAGTGTCTCGGCTGATTGGTGGAGCCATCGGTGGCCCGATCCCCAGCTACCCGGTGCAGAGATGAGCCTTGGTCGACGGGGAGAGGCTTCCCAGGCAGAGGAGCCAGCACAGTAGCGCGGTGGGAGTGAAGCCGTGGAAGGTAGAGGCGGTGCCCGGGGATCTGAGACGGAGCCCTTTCGGGCCGGGTATATCTTGTGACTTCGGCCAAGATGCGAGGATCACGACTCCGATGTAGTCCACGGGTATTATTTCTATTCTTGAGCATGATGCATATACCTTAGTAGACCGGGGAGCTACGCATTCATTTGCATCAAGCCATTCTTAGATCGTGTCGAGATAGAGACCTTAGAATTAGTATGAGGGTTTCCCTTCCAGGTTGGAGATCCATTGCTCGCGACCAGTAGTCGAGAGATAGTAGAGTTACGATTGAGGACGGGAGTTCCCGAGCGGATCTTATGTAGCTTTAAATGAGGGACTTTGATGTAGTTCTCGGCATGGATTGGCTATCTACATCATAGAGCCACAATAGGTGTTATAAAAAGGAGTAAAGTTGAACAGGCCAGGGAAATTGGAAGTAAAGTTCAGAGGATTACGTAGAGTTATCTTCTGTATGATCTCAGCCGACAGCCACAGAAAATCTTTGCGTAAAAGGTTGTCGAGGGTTATCTAGCTTATGTGGTGGAACAAGGAAGGAGGGACTATATTGGATGAGATTTCAGTTATTAGAGTTCGGATGTGTTCCGGATGACCTCGGGATTACCTCCCGGAAGAGGAGTGGGTTCACCATTGATTTAATTCCGGGGGTGAGCCCGTTTCCATTCCTCCTTATGGGATGGCTCTACGAGTGCAAGGGAGCTTAAGGCTCAATTAGAGGAATTGTTGAGTAAAGGGTTTATTAGACCGAGCATATCCCCATGGGAGCTCCGTTCTCTTCGTGAAAGAAAGATGGGAGTTTGCGGTTATGTATGAATTACAGGCGGTGAACGGAGTTACCATCCATGATCAATTATCCACTCCCTAGAATTGATGAGTTATTTGATCAACTCCAAGGATCTCGAGTATACTCCAAGATAGACTTGAGGTCGGGATATCATCAGTTGAGAGTTCAGAGAGTGATGTACCTAAGACAACATTCAGGACACGCTACAGACATTATGAGTTTCTGGTGATGCCATTTGGTTTGACTAATGCTCCGGCAGCGTTTATGGATTTGATGAGCCAGAGTATTCAGTAGAGTATCTGGATAGGTTCGTCATAGTTTTGGTGATGATATTTTAGTGTATTCCCTTAGTTCAGAGGAACATTGAGCACGAGGATTGTATTACAGAGACCACAAGGAGGCTTGAGTTATATGCCAAGTTAAGCAAGTGTCGATTTTGGCTCGGCGAGGTGGCATTCCTTGGTCATGTAATTTGTGAGAGGGGGTGAGTGTGGATCCCCCGAGGAAAATAGAAACGAGTGGTAAATTGGAAACCACTAAGAATGTGTCAGAGGTCGGCTTCCTTGGTTTAGCGGTATTATAGGAAGTTTGTTGAGGGTTCTCGATAGCAGCTGCTTGACGGTAGTGGAAAGATGTCAGTATGATTGGGTAGATGCATGTCAAAAGAGTTTTGAGGAGTTGAAGGAAGATTGACTTCAGCTCAATTCTGAAAACACCCGATGGAAAGATGGATTCGATTTATAGCGATGCTTCTGGGCAAGGCCTTGGTTGTGTTTTAATGCAAAATGATAGGGTGATTACATATGCCTCCTAGGCATTCAAAGAAGCATGAGGAGAATTACGGAGCCTGACTTAGAGCTTGCGGCGGTCGTGTTTACTTAGCGAAAATATGGAGACATTATTTATATGGTGTTCATTGCAGGATCTTCCCCGAGATCATAAAGTCTTCAATATATTTTCACCCAAAGAGTTAAACACGAGGCAAAGAAGATGGCAGGTTGATTAAGGACTACGTTGTACTATCGAGTACCATCGGGGAAAAGCTAATGTCGTAACCAGATGCCTTAGTGGCGACCCGAGGAGAGTTCTTTGTCTCACATGAGATCGGGTTATCTTCCACTATTGGTGGATCGAGGCTTTAGGGGTGATATTGGAGGTTGAGGATTACGGGCCTTGTTAGCCATTTCATGTTAGGCCAGCTCCTAGTGGACCGATTCCTAGCGAGGGACGTCAAGGATCCACGAGATGGTGCGCTTAAAGAAGAGATAGAAAAGGGAAAGAACGAGTTTCAAATTAGAGATAATGGCATGCTAGTGAAGGTGAGGAGAATGTGTGTTCCAGTATGGCGGCGAAAGAGACATTATGGAAGAAGCATTCATCTGCGTATGCTAGCCATCGAGTAGTACCAAGATGTATAGAACTTTGAAAGAACATTCTCTTTGGTGGAGTGGGATGAAGAAGAGATAGTGAGTTTCGTTCCGGAGTGCCTAACATCGACGGGTGAAGGCCCGAACGTAATTATGAGGAAGATACGATTACTCTTTATTCCCGGTGTGGAAATGAAAAGATTACTATGGATTTTGTAGTCTTCCACGGACTGAGAGGCAACATATGATGCGATATGGGTGATAGTAGATCGATTAACAAAGTCTGCTCATTTTCTGCCAGTTAATGTTGAAGATTCTTTAGAAAAGTTGTGATTGTATGTGGATGAGATAAGTAACAAGACTTCATGGGGTTCAGGTTTGATAGTGTCGAGATCGGGACCAATTTATCTATAGGTTTTGGCCTGGTTCACAGGCGGCGTTAGTGCTCGCCTACATTTAGCCTGACATTTCATCCTCGAGACCGGATGACGGTCAGAGAAAGGACTATTCAGACGTTAGAGGATATGCGAAACTTGTGTGATGGAATTCAAAGGAAGTTGGGATACTCACTTAGCACTAATGGGTTGCACCTACAGCAATAGCTATCAATCCGGTATAGATAGCTCCGATGGGCGTTGTATGGCGAAATGTAGGACTCCAGGTGTCTTTGGGATACAGGTTGGTGAGGAGAAATTTAGTAGGCCCTGAACTAGTACAGATCACTTGAGGAGAAAGTGAAAGTTGTTCGTGATAACAAAGATAGCAAGAGATAGACGGAAAAGCTATCACGGACCGTCGTGAGGAACTTGCGAGTTTGAAATAGGTGATAAAGTCTTTTGAAGATTTCACCTTGGAAAGGTGTGTTGAGATTTAGGAAACAGAGGCAAAGAAGCAATTAGAGGTATATTGGACCTTATGAGATCGTGAGCAAGTGGGACCCGTGCTTCTGATTGAAGTTACTGAGTTGTCAAGGATTCATGATACTTTCCATGTATCAATGTTGAAATATATCCGAGGATCCTTCACATGTATTGAAGGCTTGACGGTGCGGAGTTAAAGAATTTGACTTATGAGAGATACACATGTAGATTGTAGATCGCAAAAGGAGAGCAGGTGTTGAAGCAAAGTGATTCCATTAGTTAAAGTCTTGTGGAAGAATCATGGGAGGCGGCTACTTGGGAGCGGGAGGCGGATCATGTCGGAGGTACCCTCGCTTGTTCTCGGGATGAGGTATGTTCCCTTCCCTTTTGTTTTGGAGTTTAATTTTTCATTTCGAGGGCCGAAATGTTCCTAAGGAAGGGAGGATTTTTGCCAACTTACGTCCAGAGAGTGCACAGTACATGACTTTGTAGGGGTGTATAAGAGTACCAGTGTCACCTTGAAATATTTTGGAGACTAAAATGAAATGAGAAATATAGAACCAGTTTGTGGTATTAAACCAAGGGTACAATGGTCATTTAGCAAAGAATATAGAAAAGATCAAAATTTAAGGTGTAGAGATGGGCCATAGTGGAAATTGGATAAGTTGCAGGTACGTAATTAAAGATGAGGTTATTTGCAGGTGTGGAAAGTTAATTTAACAAAAGGAGAATTTAAAAACCAAAGTGTCATTTGGTCTCGAGTTGGGAGCTTCACGATTTGGTGAGAGGAGAAAGAACCAAGAGCAAGAGGAAGAGAAGGAAGAGAAGAAGGAAGGAGAGGTCAGATTAAGGGTATGCCTTTGTCTTAGAATCAAGAGTGTATTAGATTTCTAGGGCTTTAGGTATGATTAGTTCTCCTTTGATCTAGGTTTTGTGCAAAACACACATGAAGCCTTTGAATGGTTGGGGTTATGTGAAGTAAAACCCAATTGATGTCAAAAGCCGGAATCATCAAGAATTACATGATGTTTAAAAGGGTGGTGGACCTTAGGTAGTGTTCTTGGATTTTCACACCTAAGTTTTTGGGTTTTGAGTTTCCAAAACACCAATTCACATGTTGTGGAGTTATTTTAGATAAATTCCAAGTTGGTTTTTGAGGTATTATAGATTATAGAAGTTATATAGGTGAATTGGCATCAAGAGTGGGAGAAATAACAAAATCTGGGCATTTAGGTGAGGTCTGCCGAGTACGATAGGAAGTCCTACCGGTGGGACTTTAGCTCTGGTCATTTTGGCCAAGTCTGATAGAAGATAAGTCCTACCGGTGGGAGACATGTTCTGGTTTTCCTGTTTACGACCAGTTTTCGTATTTTAGCCATAACTTCCTCATTTCTTATCGATTTGAGTGATTCAAGTGGCTACGTAAAATAGACTTCAAGGAGAACAAAACTTAGAAGTAGGAATCCTTAATTCTTATCTAAAGTGGCTAAAAATTAATAAGTGGATGTGAAAGTCTGCATCAGATAGAAGTGTCAGGTTCTTCAGTGTAACTGTTTCAGGTGCTCGTTGGGAGTCAGTGAATGATTCTCAGCCTGTTGAGGTACAGTGTGACAATCCGATCAGTTAAGTTATCGTTAAATTATGTCGTTCGATTAAGTTATCAGATTAAAAATAAAGCGGGATAAGTGACATTATCAGATCCATCAAATCAAAGGGTGAGTGTTCTAAACTCATTTTCCAAATACTAATTAATATTATTATTATTATTATTACAAATTACTTTTGTTATTTATGGTTTGAATGCAAACCATTTTCAAGAAACAAACAATGAGATAAAAAGCAAGCAAATGGTTTAAGTTAAACCATTTTTGAAAAACAAACATTGAAGTTTTAAATTGTAAAACCATAATTAGAAAAAGCAAGCAAGTAAGTAAATGGTTTTGAAAAGTTAAACCATTTTTGAAGCAAGCAAACAACTAAACAAATGGTTTGAATAATTAAACCATTTACAAGCAAGCAAGCAAGCAAATGGTTTCAAAGTGTAAAACCATTTACAAAAGAAACAAACAAGCAAGCAAGCAATGAAAGGTTGTAGAAAACAAGGCCTTCCTAGTTTTAAGCAAACAAACCCGGTCGGGTATCCCGATAAGTGCGGTGGTGTTAGGATTTCATACATGCATTGTAGTTTTGCACCATTGAGCAGGCTTAGGACATACATCATGCATTTTAAAAAAAGGGAGATCGGTAGCGCGTGCGGGGTATATAAGGTTATGAGCTCTAACTAAGTATGGTGGTAGCGACTACGAGGTCAATTCCACCATATTCACCGGAAAAATGAAAAGGTGGCAGTGCGGGACAGGGTCAGCTGCAGAGCGCGATTTGGAGCATAGTTCCGATGTTCACTAGGCATGATAAGAAAAATAGGCCTCCATTGGTTGATGTTTTAAGAACATGATGTCTGAGTTTTGAAAAATCAACCATTGGTTCCCCGATGTAAGGCTTCCGGAGGGTTTTAAAACAAGCGGTTAGACGAAGCTCCGTTTAGATTTCAACGATCGAGTTGAATAAGCTCCAGTGGGTTTTATTTTCAAAGCATGTGGTTGAGCTCAAGCCCCATTTTATGAAAAGTTTGAGGAACTTTTAAAGCAAAGGGTTTGTGGTTTAAGAACTTTTCAAGCATGATAAAGCAAGCAAGCAAGAAAAATGTAAAGTTTTATAAACTTCTAGCGAAAAGAAGTAAGAGTTTCTGACTTTTAAAGAAAAGCAAGTATTAAAAGTTTTATAAACTTTTAAAAGCAAGCAAGTACAAAAAGCAAGCAAGCAAAGAAAAGTTTTAGAAACTTTTAAAGAAAGCAAAGCAAAGCAAGCTTCTGGAAAATATTCGTAAAGAGAGTTTTACATGTTTGAAATGTTTTCAGGAAAGAAAACCGTTTATAAACATACACTCCAAGGCTCGTTTAGCTCATTATTTTGTATTTAAAAACTATTTTCTAGGTCTGATGCAGCAAGGCGGCTAGACACAATAGGATTAGTCCTGACATCGAGTTTAAGTCTTTATTAGTAACTAATTATATTTTGTAAGAACATACTTTGAAATGGTATAATGGGACATATGTATGTACATAGTTAGTTGTGAGAATGTGTTGGTATGCTGGTTGCCATGTTTGGATATTTGGATATAATGTAAATTGGATGTATACAGGATTTGGAATTTGACTATGTGCAGCCGTCATGCTGCCGAAGTTATTCCGCTGCTAAGATTTTACCAAATCCTAAGTTATAAAATAAAAGAAAAATTTTATAGGAGGTTTAATCAAGCAATACGGCTTCGCTTCACAGGGATTTCTAGTCGTTAGAGGTAGCGGCGGGATTTCTGTGGGTGGCGGCTGCCTAGCCGGTGGGGGGGTGGGGTGTGTCGATAAACCTCTTAAGTCTGCAATAGTGTGTGGATTTTCATTTTCCATACCATGATGTGAATTAGGGGTGCCAAATATGGCCTCCTTGCTGCATCTTGATAGGAGGAATGATGGGGATGGGGCACTAACTCTAGGAGGGTGGATGTGATCCCTCATGGTTCTATAGGCTGTTGGATTCATTCAGGGTTCGGGGCTAGCTTCTGTTGTTCTTGATTAGTGGATCCATGGTATCGGTGTGTACACGGCTTCAGCGACTAGGTCGGGTTGTGTCTTGATTCTATGCGGTCTTCCTGAGTTCCTACTGTCCGGCCTTTGCATACACAAGCTGACACACAAGGCTTGAGACACAACAAAGAGCACAAACCAACTTGCAAAAGGTTAAGTTATTTAAAATAAGCGGCGTATATAAAAAAAAAAAAAACGAGTGGGATTCTGTGAGAGTGATGAAACTACTTGGAGTTCTTTGCCATTGGGTTTTCAAAAAGAGTTAAAGATTACCTTCCTTGATGTTAATCCACAAGTACACTTCAACAATAATTTAGTGATTTGGTACCATCGGCAAGAAGCATCATTAGGTCGTGCCACAGTAGGCTGAGCTAAAATCAGTAATTTATATACACCTAAGTTCCTACTCTTTGCAGTGAGTCAAGCCATTTGCGGGTATGGTGGTCTAGGGTCGAACTCTGCGAGGATGGGTTTTCATCCTAAAAATGATTTTCATAAGTGCACGAAATTAGGAGCTTTCTATTTGGACTTTAGTTTTGTTTCAAAAGCAGTGTGATGAGTTTGGCGATTAATATGCGAAAATGAAGTGTGAAAAGTTAACTTTGAAGATTTAGGTCACTAACTTCCGGTAACTTAGGGCAAATAAGTGTCCTCGGGTTTATCCTCGCGTTATGACAAACAACCTATAGTCCAAATACAACCGGATCTATGTTTAACTATGAAACCTCACCTAAAATCAACTCCTATTTGAGTTACTTCGGATAACATGCATCTGTTTTTTTAGGTTTGAAACCCCCAACGTGAAATATCATCTCGAGGAGGCTCGTAAAGACCATCTAATGAACCACAGTGCATCTAGCAATAGAAGTATGCCACTTTGTATCATGAGCTTTATGGTAAGTGTGGCTAAAATTAATAACATTCAATGCTATTGACCATATTTTGAGAGAAGATAGGGCCATAAACACGAATTACTGTAGCTTTTTTTAACACAAGAGGAGACGACACAACGTGCCCAGCAAGCTAGCTTCCTTCACTCTTCAAAGAAGAGCATGACATCTCTCTTGAGTTGTCATCCTCAAGAGGGGGTGTTTGGCAACCAAAGAAAAATAAGGAAAGAGGAGAAGAGAAAAGCAAAACCCTAACTAAATATTGAGACAAAAAATAAAACTTACCAAAAATTGCTTCCTAAATTTCTCCTAGGGTTACAAAATGGGAGGGGCTTATATAGGCCACCCCCAATGTATAAGAAAAATACCACAAAGCCTAACAATTTGGCTAATTTAAGGGACAGAGAGTAATACACCAAGAGTGAAGTCGGTTGCATTAATTACAAAAACACTTGACAAGGCGGTGAATTTATTAGGCTCAAGAAATTTATGAAGCGTGAAAATTTAAGCTATGTGAAATCACCAGAAGATAAGCGAAAATGCAAAATTCGCTAGCGTTAGTGATTTAGCTAGCTAGCGAAATTTCGTAACAAGCGAAATTTATGTGAGTAGCGAAAATGCAAAGATTTCGCTAGAGCAGGTGCTGGCAAATTCTGGTCTCTAGCGAAAATTGGTAATTTCATTGAATTAAATTTTGCTGGAGTTCGCGAAATTTTAACGATCGAATTTTCGCAATCTTAGCAATCACAGGACCTGGCGATTCATCCTTGCATTGCTTCTGTCCTCTTGCATCGATTTCCATCCTTTCCCTTCATTCTTTCTTTGATTTTGAATTGCGACGATGGGTGGCAGTTTGGTTGATCTTCATGATTCATCATATATCTCGATATTGAACTCCCAAAGCACAGGAAAAACCTGTGAGAACAGCCAAAAAATAACCTGCAAACGGCGTAAGTGATACTAAGGAGCTTGAACTTACTTCAATTGGCATAAATGACATGATTAGTGTAGCACTCAAAACCTATCTAATATAGGGTTGAAATAGCACTTTTGGTGCTAATCACCACTGGTGGCCTCCACTCCCGAGGAAAGGGTTTTAATTTGCTCATCATCAGAGTTGTCATCCTCGGAGGTGTTTGATTTGCCCTAGAAAGTGAGAAAATGAGAGAAAAGGGAGAGAAAGAAGAGCAGAAGCGGGAGAGCTGAATGCTTCACGTCACTTTTATTGATTAAGTTGATTGATCTCTTACAGACCTTGACTCCAGCTTATATAATGCTCAAAGCAAGGGAAGTTACAAAAAAACCTAAGCCAAAAGCTACTACAAGGGATAATAATGGGAAGAAACCAAAAAATGCAACAGCTTGACTAGAGAGTCAAAATGTGGGTGAGCAGGTGTTTCAGCAATGAATAGTGTCATGCAAGTGAATAGTGCGCGTAGGAACAATTTCTCAACGTGCAAAATTTCTTACAGCTCCACTTTTCTTGCATTTTCTGCTCTTCTTTCCTTCTGGTATCTGATCTATAATGCAGAGTTTGACTCGAATTCTTCGTGCTTGGAATGACTCAACAATTTGCTTTGATGCTTCATAAAAGCTGCAATTTGCCACAAGAATCACGATCGAGTAGAATAGCAGGGACCTTAATGTGCAAATCGGGTTAATTAGAATTATTAGTACACAAAAAGCACTCAAAACCTATAATAAACAGGGTTCAAAATAGCACTTTTTGGGCACTAATCAGGAACATGGCTGCAATCTTGACTCAATGGGTTCTGAGAGGTCAGAACACCCAAACGGAGTTGAGCAGAGGAGTTATGACCTTAGAGTTGGATGCCACACACGAAGAGGTGACACCTGGGCCGACCCTCTTTGGACTACCACACTTAGAACTCCTTTTCGACCATCTCCAGTACCTACTTCCCTCCACAAGCATATGGCTAGAATCTTGACTTAATGGGATTTCCATAGATTCCAAGAACACCTGAAACAGAGTTCGGACGAAGTTGGAGGTCATGCATGACCCTAGCCGGACGGACCCAGCCGGGCGAACTCAACTGGACAGCCCTTCCACTAGATTGTTCAGAGTAAACAGGCCATGGCAGAGCTGAGAGGTCGATTTGAAATTCAGCTAACATCAAGTTCACTGATGTGGCTACCATTTACCTGAAGGACTCACTACCAAATGCCCTTTATTTCGTACCCAAAAACTAGTTCTAAAGTCCGGTTAATGTGTACTACCACAATATGGCAGCTTCCCATGGTTCAAAACAAAACCAAACATTCCACTTAGGGAAAGAAAACCAACACCATTATTCATTTTAACTTTCTGACACTAAAAATGGCACCTGAGGACAATTGCTTAGTCCAAAGTCAGTCCTCGTTTGTTCGAAAATAGTCTCGAATCTCAAACTGCTTGTCCCAAGGTCTTGGGACGGTTCCTGACCACTCAGCTGGCCTCACACAGCCATGCCATTTGCAGATGGCCCTTGGAAAGTTAAACCAAGTAGAAGAAAACCCTGCCTCGGAGTTTGTGAAACTCCCAACTGAATCTCTATCATGAAGCCCTTATCGTGAGGGATGAACTCTTCCTTTATCGCGAGGGGAAACAGGTGGTCTGATGATTGAAAATCTAGAGGAGATAGGGTGGGGCCCTCTCTCTCTCTAGCTATTCCTCTCAAATTTGGTTTTCCTTTCTCTCCCTTACCACTCTCTCTGACCGGTTGGGAGAGAGATTAAGTCCAGTGAGATGTCCTCTCTTGCCACATATCCACTTCTAAGTGGTTCTTTGGATACACCTTACCCACTTATCCATCTACCATGGTTTTCACCCATTCTGTGTTTCACATGTCTCTCATGGTTCATTAGAGCTCATGTTTGATTCATTACGTACATGACATGTGGCACCTTTTCGATCCGCTCTGCGATGCCCAGAGTGTCCCTTTCACACTCGGTGCCTCGAAAAATGTGAAATTTCGAATGTCTCATAATTTGAAAAATTTCGACGTGGTAGCTAGATTTCGCAAGACAATTCCAACGGTGAAGTTCGTTTAGTCATTCGAGATCTAGAAAAATTTCGGATTTTTGACCAAAATTACTGTTTTACCCTTTATCCGAAAATTCGGATTTTCCAGGGTTTCACATTCTTCCCTCCTTAAAAGAATTTCGTCCTGAAATTCCACACACATAAGCATTAAATCACGGCATGTAACCTACACCACTCAAATATCGTTTGGTTTGTGAGCGATAACCTCCCTACAGTCATGATCAGCGCGGCTTGGAGTAGAACATGACTATCATGTCAAGAACGACATCCAAGTCCGATATGTCTACCACTCGAAGGTCCACCATGAGCTGAATTCTTGAGATCTATGACTCACATTTTCAACATACCTTATCAACTCTCACTGAGCCTTAGGACTTCCAAACACGAAACGCCACAGAGGCCTCGACCTCCAAGCCTAAACCCCTCACACAAAATGCAATAATGAACATGATGCATCAGACAACAAATGCAGGTATAAAAATGTACCCTGCATACCCGGCTGATATGAATGCTCAGCCTGTGGTACCACAGCGTAGACACACCCCTGGGTACCCGAAGTCCTGGCCTGTGAGCCCTGTCCCTGACCTCGACCCATGTCACGGCCCCTCCCAGCAATGCGTGCGGCGAAGGTGCTTGTCTTTTCTGGTGATGCTGGTTCCTCTGGCCCGTATTGGGGTGTGAAGGAATAAACTGTGTCCGCGCTTGCCCCATTGATGATTGGGACTGTGATGTCCCATGGCCCCCAGGATCCCTTGTCTGCGGGAGTAATCTATTCATAGTGTCGGTGGTGACCTTGGAAACACGCCCTCTGTCGCGGTTGGTAAGTCGGAAAGTGCCCTCCCCTCTTAGGATGCATTTGGTCTTGTCCCTTGAGACCCTACGTGGAGCAAAGTCTTGTGCTTCTTTCCGAGCTGAAGAAGAAACTTGGCTCCCCCTCTTTGCCTTATCCTTGGCACCGCATCCCGGATGCTACGGCGTCAATATCTCTAGATTAATGATCGAGAATTTGTCTTGACCAGCGAATCAATATCTTGTAGGTTAATTCCTACAATGTTGCTCGGATAGACGACGCTTGACCCGTCCTCAAACTTCACGATTTTGGTCGGCGTTGGTGGCCATATAATCATCGAAAGCGTGCCAACTCACAGCCCAGATCGGCTACGTACTTTCGATATGATCATCGATCCTGACTCGACTCAAAGGAGGAACTCTCGGGCCTTCACATGTAAGCGAGGAAGCGGAAGAATTACTTCCCCATGAATAGTCTACAAAAATCATCCCATGTCATAGTCTCTAAGTCCTTGGCAGTCGTGACCCACTCCCGCCCATGTTGCAGGACTCTCCCTCAGTGGAGATGAAACCAATAATGTCAGAGTGATAGTATCCCAAAGGCGATCTCGTGGCACAAAGAGTCGATTTCGTCGGCCGGGACAATGGTCGACTACCATCGGGTCCCCTCTTTCCGTGAACGTCAGAGGATGATGTGCCTTGAACCTTTGGAGGTTACTAGCACCTCCCTGACCTCTAGCCGCATCAGCACAGTACGTGGTAGCTATCGCGGCCTCCATGGCCTACATGAAGCTTGTTGATAAAAGCGGTGGCGTGTCATCGCTAAATGAGACGACCTCTACGCTCCTGTCCTCTACTTGCCATTTTATAAGTCAAACAACAAGTTTAGAGTCATTTTAGTGTCCAACTATTAATTGCACATGCCAACGATAATAGACCTAATATCCGAACCATCACATTTGTTTCCGAACTCCCTGAGTTACGTTTCTCAACCCTAGTGTTCGGATTTCCCATACACATCCTACCACGTATATAATTCACACAATTTGTATCACACAATCACGCACATACAATCAAAGCATACATAAGAAAACACACAAGGCATGCTGTGATCTAATCCTGTCCCGTGGACTCCTAGGTAACCTCCGCACAGACCTTGATACGAACTATGGTATTTAGTATTAGATATCGGCGCGACAATCATAACCGGGCACTACACTACAACTCCATATCCCGAGGCCCATGCCCGGCCCACTTTTCACAAATGTCATTACATAGCTCGATACCATGCTATGATACTTTATCTGAGGTCCGTTGGGCCCGTCGACCCGTGGATGTCGGGTGCTCGATGTACACTCCCTGTCTCATATATCGAGACCCATTTCTATATAATTTTCTCACAATTAACCAATTTCTTATAATATTTTACAAGAGTTTGATGTACCACTCTTCTACACTTTTACATGTCAAATTATATTAAAACTAGATTGTTCTAATATATTTTACAAAATGCTTCTCAAGACCACAACCTAGCCTTCTTTGTATTCACAACCTCGAAGGAGCGCAGTCTTCTCGTGTACCTGAAAGGGGGGTCCCACGACGGGGTGAGCAAAGCTCAGTAGTGATAATCTCCTACAAGGGTTACCCCCCACCTAAGTGCACATGCAATGGTCGCACAACAAACACACATCCAAGTAAAATATCTACATCAATGTCATATGTCATCCATGAAATGTCATCATGCCCATATCCCGAGTCACTCACCGACTCCCTCATACTTGCCTATGCCAAGGGTGAACTATTGTCATTTTTCGATGACAACCAAAGATTTTTCTTAATCTTTTAACATTTTCATGTACAACCATGCGCCTTTTGTGGGTAATGGATTTTTGGTTTAGAACCAATGGGCTCCATAAACCCATACACTTTCTAGGCAACTCACTTATTGAGGTATCTGACCATAATTGATGGGTCTTTCACCTTGGGGGTATCTATCCTAACTTGCTGATACCCGGCACATAATTATCCTTTACCATTTCCTTAACCAGTGTGACTCATTTAGACTATGTCCCATGGCATTATGTCGACACCATGTACGGTGTTAATCCACAACCGTGTACCCATGATACTCCATCGAACACTTAACACAGTGTCGATCCCGACCATGCACTCACACCCATGTCATGCGATGTTTTTGTGCACGTGCAATGCAATTATGCCATTGCCTACTTATACCATGCTACATATAAAATGAGAACTCTATGTGCATACATACTCATGCATATTCATCCATGCATCATTTGGACATTTATATTAAAGTGCATACAAATTCAAAACCATGATATCCTTCATTCCACATATCAAATTCAAGCCATAACACACAACCTAACCAGACAGTACTAATTGGCCCAATTGCCTAATGTCCTCCACAGGAACATGGCTGCAATCTTGACTCAATGGGATTTCCATAGAGTCAGAACACCAAGCGGAGTTGGACGAGAAGAGTTATGACCTTAGAAGTTGGAGGTCACACATGAATAGAGCAACCTTACCTGTGACCTCTGGACTGCCACCTTAGCCTCCCTTTCCTACCATCTCGGTGCCACTTCCCTCCACGGGCATATATTTAGAATCTTGACCGATAGGATTTCCATAGATTTCACAGAACACCCAAGGCGGATTCGGACTGAAGAGGTGCGACCTTTGAGTTGGAGGTCATGCATGACCTAAGGGATGGACCAGTAGAGGCGGACCCAACCGGGGTGAACTTGGTTGGGCGGACCCGACCAGTGACCAGCGGGAATTGAACCCAGGCGTGAAACGACCCTTCCATTTAAATACACATTTAGGGTAAACGGACCATAACTTGGGCTACAGAGGTCCGATTTTAGAAATTCAAAAGCCTAACATCAAGTTCACTAATGTGGATACCATTTACCTGAAGGACTTACTACCAAATTCCCTTTATTTCCTACCCAAAAACCAGTTCTAATGTCTGGTTAATGTGTACTACCACAATATGGCTGACTTCCCATGGTTCAAAAACACAACCAAGCGTTCCCTTAGGGCAAGACAACCAATAATTATTCATTTTAACTCCTAACACATAAAAATGGCATACAAGGACAATTACTTAGTCAGTAGTCACAGATGTAGAAAATAGTCTCGGAATCTCTGACACCTTTGTCCCAGTCTTGGGATGGTTCACATAGCCACTCATGGCCTCGCACAACCAAACCATTTAAAATGGCCCCTTAGACAAGGATTAAACCAAGTGGGAAAAGCCCACCATCTCGGAGTTCAGCCAGGAAACTCCCTGACTCAGTCACTATCACGAAGCCACTGTCGTGAGGATGAACTCTTCCCCCTTGCTTCGTCGAAAAATCTAAAGAGAATGTAGAGCCTCTCTCTCTCTCTAACTCTTCCTCTCAAATTTGGTTTGCCTTTCTCTCTCCCTTCCCCTCTCTCCCAACCGGTTGGGAGAAGATATAAGTCAAGTGAGATATCTTCTCACTTGCCATATGTCCACTTCTAAGTGGTTCTTTGGATACCCTATCCACTTATCCATCTACCATGGATTTTCACCCACTCACATGTTGCCACATGTCTCTCATGGTTCCATTAGAGCTCATGTTTGACTCATTCTGCACATGACACATGGCACCTCTTGAACCACTCACCACGTGCCAAGTGTCCCGCACCACTCTCGGTGCCTCGAAAAATGTGAAATTTCGAATGTCTCAAAATTCGACAAATTTTGGCGTGGGAGCTAGATTTCGCGATTCAATTCCAACGGTGAAGTCTGTTTCGTCATCCGAGATCTAGAAAAATTCTAGATTTTTGACCCAAAATTATCGTTTTACCCTTTATCCGAAAATTTGGATTTTCCGAGGTTTCACACTACTTCCATTCTACCTGATACCTCTATCACGAAGCGGCAGTAATTTTTTTAAGATAATGCCTCTTTTGGTGATAGGGGCATTTATAATAATTTCAAATTTTAAAGATTATCAAACTATGGTTTTTAGTTTAAATAATTTATCTAAATAAATCCACTTTTACGCATTTGTTGAATCAATAAAAAATCAAATACAAATTATTAAAATTAATGATATCTTACTTTATTCACATGTGGTCTTATTTACTACTCACCCTTGAATAACTTGCTTTTATGTTTAGGAGATTTATAATAATAATAATAAAATTAAAGTAATGGTAATTCTTTAAAAAAAATTTAATAAGATAAATATGAAAAACAATATAAATGGCCAGTATACATTGACCTTCTGAGCATTATCCCGGGGCGTGTAGATCTCCGGTTTGTTGGATAGAGGTAGGGGAGAGACCCTCCGTGGGTCTAGAATTGATTCGAGACACCTCGGAGAAGATGGGCCCCGGATACGAGCGATCTCTTTCTTGCTTTCGAGCCAGACGAAGAGTTACCTTGATATCTGACGACCTCACAGAGTTTGAGGCGGTGATCATGTCTTCTTGAAGGTGATGCCTAAGGAAGAGTGATCGGGTTCGGCCAAGCAGGGAAGTTGTCGTAGGAGTACATTGGACCCTTCGAGGTACTCGAGAGGGTGGGCACGCTTGTGTATCGATTAGCGTTGTCGTTGAGTTTTTCGAGCGTTCATGAGGTATTTCACGTCTCTATGCTCCGGAAGTACACTCCATATCCAACTCATATAATAGATTGGGGCGAGCTTGTTATTGATACAGATGGAACCTTTGAGGAGGGACCAGTGCGTATCATGGATAGTCGAGAGCAGGTTTGTGTGGTAAGACTGTGAGGCTTTTGAAGGTGTTGTGGCAGCACCGAGGAGTTGAGGAGGCGACATGGGAGCGCGAGGACACCGTGCGTGCCAACTATCCCTTCTTGTTTGATGGGGAAGGTGCGTTTTCTAGTCATTAATGTTTTAAATGACTGTTGGATATGCATGTGTTTGAATGTGTATGTATGAAAAAATTTCGGGATGAAATTCTTTTAAAGGGGAGGAAAATGTGAAAGCGACGAAAAACACATTTTTAGAAAAGAGCAAATCGAGTAATTCTTATCGGGCCAGGCAATGAAACCCTAGATTTTACTCTAGATCTCGGATGACGAAACGGATCACTTCGTTAGAATCATCTCGCGAAATCTAGTTGAACTAGACGAACTGCGTTGAATCCCGAGACAGTTGATTTTTCACGTAATTCGAGGTTCAATGGGCCAATCACGGGGTGACACGTGGCATGAGAGTGTATGCCACGTGGCACCAAAATTGGGGACACTTGGAACTTGAGTGGCCAAGTGTCATGCCCTTGTGAATGCATGCATATGCATTATAGTGGGATGAGTTTTGGCATGAGTGACACATGCCTTAACTTAGGCCATATGTCATGCATGTTTGAGAACATGTCTAGGCTTAGTGGTTTGTGTTGGATTGATCAAAACATGGTGAAGGAAGAAGGACTCTCCTCTTAGAACAATTCGTGAGCTGAGGAGAGGGAGGAGAACTAGGGGAGAAAAGACTAGAAAATAGAGAAGAAAGGAAAGGAAGGAAGGAAGGAAGGAAGAGGAGGAGGAAAAGCTACAAGACCTCCATTGTTGCAAGGTTGAAGGATCAAGGACTTGATCCCACACACTACAAGAGGTAGGGACTTTGCCTATTTGGTTATTTTCCTTTCTTGGGGCCATGTAAATGGCATTGGTTAAGTTTGGTTGTGACCCTCAATGGAGGAGATGTCGTGTATAGGGTAAATATTGTGTTTTAGGGGAGATGCTGCCCTTTTTTTTTTCCTTCGACCCCTTAACTGTATTCTGGCCATAACTTTGCCATAACTTGTCCGAATTGAGTGATTCTAATTTCTAAGTAAACTAGACTTAGAAGAGAACAAATCTCCTTGAAATAGGTATATTCACTTTCCGACTCCTTTTGACTCATAAATGCATTCAAAGTGGAGCTAGGTTTAGGCAGTTTTCCTGTGCTGTGTTGAGATCCCGTGATTGTGTTTTGGCCATAGCTTGGCCATCACACGTCTAAATTGAATGATTCCAATTGATCGAGTAAAACTAGACTTATAGGGAACATATCTCAGCGAAATAGGTCTATCGATTTCGGCTCCTTTTGACTTCGTAAATGAATTCAAAGGAGCTATGTTCGACGGTTCACAGTCTTGTTGAAAGCGAGTAGCCATGTTAAAAATAGTGTTTCCAAAACTGCTTCTCCTTCCTTTTAGATCAGTTTTAAATCATGGATTTTGTGATATCTGGGGTTAATCTCTATACTCAGTTATGATGGTATGAGGCTTGAATCTTAAGCCATTGTGAATTGTGGATCAAAGTGCCATCTCTTGGTTAATAGATGACATGATGACTTTATTGTGTGTTCCAAATAATTGAAGTTATATGTGTTGTGCTTTAACATGGCCATGTTTTGGCATGTTGCAGCCTGTAGGACTGAGGTGCTATGTCCAAGTCTGGAGACATGAGCCATGACCTCTATTTTCCTAATTGATATTGGATTTATGGGAATGTATGCTTGCATGATGTATTGAATTGAGTGAGTGGAATTCTAGCATGACAACATGTAAATTGATATTGAACTGAATATATGAACTGCTATGTGCATTAGACATGAGGGTTCATGGTACACACCTAGTATATAAGGTAAAATGTCCATGTAGAGGTCTTCATACATTGGGCATGAGTTTGAGTCAGTTTGAGTGCAGTGGCACAATTGCATTGCATTGGTATACGACAAATCATCACATTACATGGCTGTGTGCACATGGTATTGATTTGGCACTGCGTTTGGTGGTTAATTGTGTGGGCTCGGGAATGGGACGAAGTCTAATTGAGTCACACAGTGTTAAATGAAAATGGAAAACGAATAGTGTCGGCGTAGCAAGTAGGGGATAGACACCCCCCTCAGGTGAAAAGCCTGAAAACCTCGTTAGACAGCGTATCCACTAGTGAAAGCCCGAAAAATGTCAGAGTTTGTAAGAGACCCGCGGTGAGACCCCGGAAAGTTATGTTGCCCAAAAAGACACGAAATGATTAAATAAACATCACATAGACTACGGGTTGTGTGATGGGAGTCGAGATTGAATCGGTATTGATTTCCCATGGCACTTGCATTGGGTGGTGGGTCGAAGGTTGAGTCGGTACATGGGGCATGTAGAGTGTCGTCTCATACATGCATGTAGTTTTTTTTAATGATAGGACAGCATGTCTGCATGGATTGTGTTGTTTGTGTATTTGGCCAAAATGATCATTTGCATGTGCACCTGGGTGGAAGTAGCCTTAGTGAGTTTTGTTTCTACTGAGCGTAGCTCATCCCGTCATAGGACCCCCCTTTTCAGGTAAGTCACGTGCGGGGCAAGCAGAGCCCCCAAGTGACGGTTGAGAAGAGAGGTGAGGTTATGTATGATGTATTTTTGTATATGTATGAGGCTATTTTTCGTAATACATATCCTGTTTTATATATTGGAACAACATTTGGTTCTAATGCACTATTTGTACCATATGTGTGAGTGAGGTGCTATAACTCTCACGTTTTGTATACGAGCTGTATGAATCTATTTTGTGTATTTATGAATTAAATATGCAGGGAAGAGTTTCGGTATACGAGACATGTGAGTGCGATATCGAGATACCCGATTTCCATTGACTTCCGCAAGTTGACAGGTTATCGATGAGACCCTCGGGTTTTGGGGCTTCACATTTTCAACGGATAATTTAAAATATAATTATTTTAAATTATATTTTTCTTTTCTTTTATATTATTATTTTTAATATTTATCTTATTAATCTTTTTAAAAGATGCACATGACTTTAATTTTATTATTATTATTATTATAATAAATTTTCTCAAACACAAAAATAAGTTATTTAAAAGTGGAATTTTTTAGATAAATTATTTAAACTAAAAGGATTATTTAAATTAAAAATAATATGTTTCATATAGTAAATGTCAGTGTCACCAACAGCGGCATTATCATTTTTAAAACATTAAAATGCCACTATTTCTTAAAAAAAATATTATAAAGTCAACAGCTGCATTTGCTTAAAAAAAGGAAAATGCTTGGTGACATCATGATGTTAGACACCATTTCCAAAAATATAAAGTTTTTAAGGATAAACTTGAAAAGTATAAATGTTAAATGACATAACTACCCATTACCCACTTTCTTCCATCCCTAATAATAAATGACAAAAATCACTATAGTGACTTTTTTTTTACACCAGTGGTGTCATGTAGCAACACCCTAAAAAAATTTATAAAGTCTCTATTGAGTACAACAACATTTGCTATAGTTTCAAATATACATTATTTTTATAATTTTTAAAATATATATCTATATATATATTATTTTAATCCAAAACATTCACCATCTTTCGTCATTTTTACCACGTGTTGAAAAATTTTGTCATGCATTTGCATGTTTAAGAACAAATCCTGGTGTCTCTCCCGAACCTTGTTGGCATGGCCTTGATTGGCAATATTTGATTGGGTAGCTATTTTGAAAGTTGAAGTGTAATGACGGAAATACCCTAAAATGGAATACGGAAATACAAAAATAGATCCAATGGAAGGATGCCAGGTAAGCAAGTTATAACAACTGCACCAACCTGAGTCAAGGTGAGTCTCTACGGTTGTTTGAAACAAAGACTCATCCCTTTGACCTTTTTTACCAAAATGGAAAATTTAGTAGGGCCCACTGTCCCACTACCCATACAGAACTTACAAGTCACAATAGTAGAGCAATCCACACTATTGGATTAATCCCAATCAACGGTAAGGATGAACCCAACTAATAGTAAATGATTTCCCCATTCTCATACCTATTAAGAAATTGAGAGTAAAGGATAACTACCTGGTGGTAGCTCAAAAAACACACACACACACACACAAAATTCTCTCGCTTTCCCATGCTTCTTTCTTCCTCTCTCTCGTGGATTTTGACAGAAAGTACAAGGAAAATCTCGGCTTCTCTTAGCCAGCAATGTTCTTCCCTGAGAATTACGTGAAACCACCTTATATGGGTGGAGGAGGAGATGGTGGGTTTTCCTTAGAACCCTGTTCATCAAAATCTCTCTTCCAAGATTTCCACCATCTGGATCATCAGTTTCTCACCAATGCCTCCTCAAAAACTCTCCAATTCGAAGTTCAAACCACTTGTTTGGATCCCTTCGAAAAATTCACATATGGGTCTTCCATGAATCTCGATGTTTACGAATTGAAGCCTTTCGCCAAAAACGTCGGAATGGCCGAGTTTCGACCAATAATGGAGGCGGAGGAGGAGGAGGAGGATATATGTTGCAACATCATCATTAGAGAGCGGCGGTTGTAGTGCAGCCGCCGCAGAGCAGATAATTAGGACGGGTGGGGTGTTGTGAAATGTCAGACAGTAAACTTTGTTATCTTGGATGAAATTAATCATGCATAATAGGAGAATCATTTGTACAAAGAAAATCCAGTATGGTCGACTAAGAATAGAGTTTCTTCGACCCCCTAAAAGACACACAAAGGTAGAAAGAAACCCCATGTGGTTAAGAGGCAGTGGACAATTGAAGAATACGGGTGGGAAATTTAAAATTAATAATAATAATAATAATAATAAAAATGTATAATTTTTTTTTTATTTGGGTTTTTGTTCTAATGTTCTGTCTTTGATAACATGTTTTCTCATTCTCATGCATGAAGACTGTTGATTCAATTGGTGGAGCAGTATGGTGTGAGGAAATGGTGTCTGATTTCTCATATGTTGAATGGCAAGATAGGGAAGCAATGCAGAGAGAGATGACACAATCATCTCAGGCCTAACATCAAGGTTTCTTTTGTCTTTCTTCTTCCTTTTGATTCTAATTTTTTATTGTTATGTTCACACAGTGTATTGATGAATTTCATTATATATATATATATATATATCCTTGGAGATATATGGGGTTTTTTTTTCCTTCCACTGAATAAAAAACCCTTGTGTCCATTACCCAAATGACTTGATATTAATGTCTTCCATCATCTCTTGTTTGTTAGCCATCCAATATTCCAAATTCAGAAGCTTAATTAGAAAAAAATTATGTCTCCCTTTCCCACCATAGAATTAATTACATACATCATCATATATAAAACATATATACATGAATAAAACACTCATACCTCCCAAATGGTGCATAAAATATTAGGGTTTCTTGTGGAGATTAATTATATGCTCATTTTCCATCCTTTGGGTAGAAAAGAATATATGCAATCATCATAGTTCTAAAACGTAAAAGCCTACGATGGCTACTAAATACTTAAGTATGACATAAGACACGTAGCGGGTGAGTAAAGAAAGGTGAATTGACAGATTCAAAATCTAATTGATCTATAAAAAAATTAAACATTTTAAGAATAAAAATATTTAAAATAGAAATTAAAGTCTAGGATGCACTTTTTTTAATAGGATGCATGTATTAAAAAGTGAGACACTATAACTAGGGACCCTATGGTTATATCTTAAGCGGTCTTTTTAAAACTATGACCATCATCAGTTGTAGACCTATATAAGGGTTTGAGCCCCTGACCTCAAATTTGGAAGGTAAAATACTTAGTCATCACACTCCTAACTATAGTTTCTAGGTACATCCCACCATTGACCATCGTCTATATATACATATAGAAGTGGAATCATATATATCCACAGTGCTAGTTTTTTGATATCTGGAAAGGACATATGGAGTGAAGAGGAGGACGAATTCTAATCTGACCCATGCGAGAAATAGGAAACAAGTTGGCATAAATTGCAAAGAGGCTGGAAAGAGTGAAAACTCCATAAAAAACCCTTTGGAGGCTGAAAAGAAAACTGACTCGAGGAGGGAAATCTTTATCGGATGCAGCCCATCAACATGTTTATGGACATGGAATAATAAAATTTAAGATAATATTTGCATTATTTCTGTAAAAATTGAAAAGCACATCCCGCATCTCGCATCCCCCATCCAAGTTCAAGTAAATACAATAGTACTAGTTTAGGTTTGGCAATCAATTATTTTCAATAATATGGGAGAGAACAATGAAAATAAGCAAAAATGTTGTCAAGATGGTGTGAGAGATATCATATCATAATACAGCAAAGAGGTCAAAAGCATGCATGACAGGTGACAAAGAAAATTAGGACCCGACCGGTTGGTTAGCGTTTTTATTGGAAGGAAATTCATGGATCGAAGTTATACTGAATCGATTCAGATTAATTCGTGACGGCAAACCACAAAATTTCCCGGAAAGGTAATCTTAGCTTTATTCATGGTAGTGAGGACTACTACTAACCTAAAGAATTTTACGCAATCCTCTGTTTCCTGCATCTTGTATAGGTTGATGGAAGGAAGACCCGATTCCTAGCTAGCTTTCGACACCTTTGGCTTGCCCAGCTCCACTCATTTCGTTTGTTCTTTCGAGAATTCCATTTCTTTCTCACCATACACAGATCTACAGAGCCAAATGAGGAGCTTAATTTCTTCTAAGAAAAAGTAACCATAGTTTATGATAGACAAGCAACCTTTTCATCATACATGTTTTCTCTAGGTTCATGTTCCTGTTCCTGTTCCTTTTCCTTTAATCAGATATGTTTAACTTCCAATAAAAATATTCATATTCACATTTTAATTCCCAAAAAATATTCTAAAATCTTAAGCAACTGAAAAAACAAGGTCAAATGTAGCCATGAACGAGTTATCACCGTTAAGGAACCGACAAAGCACCAAAGGAGGTGTTTGTTATTGTAATATAGAGTGGCATTGCGGTAAACGAAGGTGCAGGTGTGAGTTACCCACGACCATGAAAGTTATGGTGCTTTTGCACCTAGAAATGACCACTACAGAAGGGTCAAAACTGAGGAGAGAGTCAGGGATGAAGTCAACATGGAGAGGCTGACGGCAGTGGTATGAGGGTGGAGGCAAGGTGGCAAAGTTGGCGCGATAACGGGTTTTTGTGCCTTCACGTCTCTTTTTGTCTTTTGTTCTTTCTGTAGATATTGTATATGCATTTTTCCTGTTAATACTATTCTTATTTGCCCATCAAGAAAACAAAGATCAATAACTTAATACCACCCATTACAAAAACCATATTCTGCTCCAACTAATTATCGATGGAATTGAAATGTTTTCATACATATTTGCCCCTAATCGATAATCGTGAACTTAAGAAGAAGAATCATACTTTGCATATTGCATACGCCCTTCTTCATCAATAGGTGGTGGAGTTATAAGCACTACTAGCATGGTGGAAGACACTCTGCCACAATCCTTGTTTCTGGAAGCGGTGAAAGCGAGCTGAAGATTATTACATAAAATTTTATTCATATAATAATTCTAGATATTTCTAACACATTAATTTTATTGACTTTATCAATCTTTTTATTTGTCTATCGGTACACGAATTTCAGAAGGTGCTGTTTAGAGTTAGTGCTTGGTGCCATTAGTTCAAATGGCGAGACTGACCCACAAGAATGGAAGATTTACACATATGAAATTAAGACCGCCATTACCCATCTTCATTTTCCTTTAAAAGAGAAAGGTTCTTGGCAAATATATATGCATCCTTGAACTACTCAACGAGGTGTCAATGATGAAGGATAAAAATTTCTAGCATTTCATGTTGTAGTGCATGCCACGATATAGTTTCTTCAATAGTTCAAGTGACGGTAGTCCTTGATCGTTTAAAACCACTCTGATGAGGTGGGTGATGAATCGAGGATCACAGTGCTTTTTGTGCTCTATTTCTTCACTTAGTGGTAAGCATTAGCTGGTATGAATGGCAACCAAATCTGATTGTTAGACATAAAGTCTTTCATGTAACAGCTTGCATACATTGAGCATTTTTATTTCTTCTTATAGGACTTTTTTCTGTGCTTGGAAAGCAAAGCTTCTACTTATCTCACACTTCTATACAAGATCATTGCTACTTCACTTAAGCAGACTGGCGTCTAAACATCCTGATAAACCAAGTGAAATGTGGAATTTGAAACATGGAAACCTTTTTTTTTTTTATTGATAGGCAACATGGAAACCATATAATGGGCATGAGAATTTCAACATAGGATATGGAATGTAGGATTCGACCTTCAAATGATGGACTATTCTTCTAAGATTGTCCTTGTACTCTTCATTGGAACATACTGCACTCATTGGTCCTCCTATGAAGTGCGTCATTTGCCCCGAAAACTGTTGTTACGACGGGAGGTTTTAGAGCCACTGAAAGAAGCCATACTCGCGGAAAAGCTGCGGGATGAAGAGCTACACCTGAGATAGAAATGTACTTCGCAATGTAAACAAAGCGCAAAATGAAGCGCTACACAAGAAGATGTAATATATTGTCACTAAAATGCCGGGGAAAACCAGGAGATTGGCTGAATCTTCCCTGAAAAAAAACTTAAGATGTCCTTAATAAGCAATATTGACCTATGATGTAAATACCAAACTGAATGAAATAAACCATTTTCTACGGTCAAATAAGCATAATAAAACTTATCCCGGCAACTATGGATTTGTTTTTGAAAGAGGTATGGTAGGTTAAGAAAGAGCTCCTTGGATTTCTTTTGGGGCCATACAGATTTTTCAATTTAAAGCTTGATCTTCTAGACTATAATTTATCTTTGAGTGTGCGAACTTGTTGGTTTGAAGCTTATGCGAGAGATTTCTTGACATGTCGGTATTAAAAAGACTCTGAGAGTTCCTTTGTTTTTGTTTTTTGTTTTTGTTTGTTTCATTTAAAGGCAAATAGATCTGTTAAGAGGCATTAAGTCTACCCTTATAAGTTTAATTTTGTCCTTTATGAGAAAATTTTTATTGCAAGATTTTACCTGAGTCGATAGATATTAGAAGCCCGACAGTGGATGAAGATGTGCTCCACATATGTGCGATCATGTTTGCATAGACAACACTGTTACCCCCGTCGGAAACATATATCAGTATTACTATGGAAAACAGTTTGTGAACTAATAGAATAGAACAAGAAGGAAAAAAATGTTTTATTGGAACACATTTGCGAAATCGGGAGGCTTGAGAAATAAAGGCAGTCAAGTCTTGTGTTGGACCTGATTTCCTTAAGACTATTTATTGCCCTCGCAGTGGTGTAGTCCTTGGAAATTTGTCTCCCAAAGGAATAAAATGATCAACTGCAAAGCACTTCTCAAGGTTGGGTACATCCAAACAAAACTTGTGCAAAACTTCATTTTATTGTAAGCGAACAAAGATGATGTATGAAACAGGAAAAATCAATCTATATTTAATGAATGAATGAATGGCCTATTCATAGACTCGGTCATGATTGTTCGGTACAGTCATGAAGCTTGGGCTAGGGTCGTGTATGTGGAGAAAGAGCGTCGATGAGTCGAAGCGGTCCTTCGAAATGACGGCGTTTGGACTCCCAATGGTAACCTACGCAAAACGACAACGTTTTTATGTTTCAGGTTTAAAAAATAATTGGATATATATACATCCCGAACTCGGCCCGGTGCAGGGCAGGGCGGCGGCGGCGCGCGCGCGTGTGTGGTGAACCAAGCATGAGCAAGGTCCTCCCCTTCCACTTGTGGGGGTGCCTTGGGGCCCCAGACAACTACAAAGGTAGGTGTATATATACCCTTTAAAAGTCTTGTTCCCATCAGATGTGGGACACAAACCACTTCACAAACAAACTGCTGTTACCATTTTTCAAGTGGTGATGTTTGGAGCAATTTCTAATTCACTTCTTAATGGTTTTGAGCAACTTAATAGATAATCTTCATCTCCTCATGGAGGAGAGACACATTCATATGGACCCACTACAAAGTTTGTGGAACCCATTTTAATTTTAGCTCAAGATAGCTAATTCTAATGCTCAAACCCATTTTTTCCAACAAGCACCAATTAAACAGACTCTAGACCCTCACCCGAGCTAGTTGATTGTGACATCATCATGACCTCCGCCCCCCCAGACAAAGCCCCGATCTTTGATGTTGCCCTCGAAATCAAGACTCCTTATCGGGAAGGATGTCACCTTATGAGATGACCAAGACATGTAATAGGATTTAGACTAGGAACATCCCTTTATTTGAGATCATCAACCCAACATATTTTGCAGTAGCACAGATATACATGCTAAATTTATTTGATTTAAAATTTACCCTAATCATATCAGCTATCTTGATATCAAACGCCTCCATTTCTTTTTTTTAATAGGCAAAAGGGAAATTCATTGAAAGGAAAATGAGTATACATGGAGCATACAAAAAAAGACCCAAGAGGCTATGGGGAAAAAATGAGTAGAAAAAACATAAAATGAGCTAGCTCCTAAGCATAACAGTCGAATCTAAACAAAGAACCTAAAAAAGAAATATACGCATTTGGAGATACAACTTGACCTAAGTAAAAGCATATGATAGAGAGTGTTTTAGTCGGAGGTTGAAAGCCGGCATCTTCAAAGAGACAATTCTATTTCTTTGCTTTCCAAATGGCCCGTAAGAGAATTAAAGTACCCTCCAGGAGATTTGAAACTTTTTCCTAATCGAAAAGTGCGACTAGGTTAAAGGAGATCTTTGATCAATAAGGGAGGAACTTGACTTGCACGAAAGCAAAGAAGATTAGTCCAGCGCTAATTGGTGGACAATGGATCATAATATGCTCGACTTTTCTTCTCTTTTTCCTTAGAAAGGGCACTTATTAGTTAAGTGGAAACGTCTTTTCTTTAGTTGAAGAAAGGTGAGGACTTTTCCCGACCATGCCTCAAAAAAAAACCAATCTTTGAGGGGACATGAGGGTTCCAAAGGATTTTAGAGGGCTACTCACTTAAGGAAGCACCTTCGAAAACTGAAAAACTCTTTTACCGTGAACACCCCTAGAGTCATTTGCCCTTCTAAATAAGTTTATTATTTAACTAAGGAATCACAAATCTACTGTTTAAATGACCTAAAAAATTCTAAACTACCTCCAACTCTTAGTCATTGAAAGACCTCTCAAACTTTGGATCCCAAGCCCCTTTATCACCTAAAAACACGCCAAGGTCTGCAATCAGAGCTCATTTTGAGCCAGCGAGTGTAAAAGACGGGGAAGCACGCTTAAGGTGTTCCCCACCATTTGTGACATGGTTAAAAATGAGCTTGAGTCCGGTACGACTCGACCGAGTTGTAACCTCCTCGTTGTTGACCGCACCAAGACCGATTCCAGATACGAGCCTTAGTAGTGAATCGGTATAAAATAGATATAAATCAATATATATCCAATATCTTGGCCAAGTTCTAGGTTTGACTCAGTAAAAAATTACAACTTCTCACAAAGAATCTCGGTTATGGAACATAATCTGTAAAGATAGATATGGCTTATATGTAAGATTTCTTAGGCGAGACAAATCTAGGATTTTTAACTATGAGAGCCCAGAAATCAACGAGCAAAGAAAAATAAAATCTAATTAACAAGAGATTCTATGAAAATTGAAAAGCCAAAAAAAATAGTGAATCTAAAAACTGCTTGGACATAAAACCACAACCAAAAATCAAATCTTTACAATGAATTAGAGATTCCTCTTCTTGGAATTTGAATGAAGCGACCAAGAAGAAGGAAAATAAACAAACTTGACACAACTAGTGACCTTACACGAAGTCTATAAAGAGAGGCGATTGAAGGAATTTCTACTACGTCTCCCGCTCTCAAGTCTCAATAGAACATCATAAGGTTGGGAGTTGTGATTGTTAGTCAGATGGATGCGACAAAGTAGAAGGCGAAGACGAGCGTGGAAATTTAGAGTAAGTCTCTCTTTTAAGTAGGAAACGACGAATAGGAAGATAGGGAAAATGTTTCCTTTTTAAAAAATAAAAAGTGTGTGACTATTTAATATTTTAAATAAAAATTAAGAGGGAAATAGTGAGAAAATTCAAAACCCACCGTTTTGTGGCCTCTGCTTGATCTCATCAGCCAACGGTGTTTGGAAGCCTCTCCGCTTAGGGCGCGGTCGGGCGACTTATAGGGTCGGCGAAGGCGGCGATCTGAGCCAAGGGTATAGTCGGGCCGAGCTTGATTTAAACTAGGCTACCATTTTATGGAGTAACTTGGAGCCCTATATCGAGACATTGGACTATAGAGCCCGTGACCACATGTGAAAAAACAAAATTAAATTATTTTATTCAATAAATTACTTTCATTCTCTATTATTTGTTTTAGTTCAGGTGTACTATGATTTCTCTCTTGCAAATAATGTTATAATGCTCTTGCCTTGTATTTCTTTTTTTCTTTGCACCATATCATATGTCATGCCTAAGCTACCCAATACTATGTAGAATCTGACAATGCTCGAACAAATAATAAACAAAAATTTCTTTAACATCAAACTAAGTGTACATGAGTTTTTCCATACTTTCCCAAATACTAATTGCTTGAATAATACAACCCCAATACTAAAAACTATTAAGCATAAAAAACCATAATTATGGAATGTATAACTTGTAGATTCAGCAACCCCAAGGCTTTAAAATTTTATACTTAAATCAATAGTACGGCTTTAAATATTTTCACTTTTGTAGCTTCAGCAAATTTAAAGTCTTCAACACTAAAATTTTTCGTTTTATTTGATACTATCGAACAACAACTTGCTTGCCCACTCCAATCACAATGTATTTCTTGCTTAGCCGGGAGTCAGGACCTCGACTTCTGATATGTATCATGTATGAGGTAGAATAAAAATATACTTGATCTTATTTTTGCTGTTTTCAATAACATTAACCAAGCATTCCCTAACAAAAACATGAAACCTGTTTAAAACTGGTTTTTATTCTGAAAAAAACAAGAACACTTTTCTACACAATTAAGTGGCCAGAAAATTTTCTACCGCAAAATTAGTGTACTAGGCATTATAACCGGCGTCACTTCAAAACCATATGTAGTAGCGGACACAAATACGTAAGGTTTAGTGAAAGTAAATTACCTTTGCAAAGCTGTGTTACGACTTCCCACGCCAATGAGGAGAAAATCAAATCAATGAGATAACAATCAAAAGGACAAGAACATTGTTATAATTTATCATTTCAGAATGCAACAATAACCCCTAGAAAGCTAAGGCAATACTCAAATCATGAAATTCATTCTAAACCTTTCATAACTCAGTGATATTGTTGTTATCTACTATCAATGAGGTGCGAAGGTCATTGGATTGAGCCATATAACAGGTAACTGAAGAGACTGCTCTAACTTTTACTTTTTATCTCTTATTTGCATATAAACATTCACTTGCTTGATATAAAATTCATGTGTTTAGTTATTTTAGTCCTTAGTCCGTTGTTTTACACCTCTGAGATTAGAGCTACTATAAACTAATGAAGGTTTTACTCAACTGTTGAATTAGTCAAGGCTTACTCAAGACATCCACTAAAATAAATTATCGAGTTTAATAATTTTTTTATCTTATTTCATTTTTTTCTCTTTTACTTTGTCTTTATTTATTTATATTTTGGAAACTAAACAAAGGCTAAATGCATGTTTGGCATGCAAGTTTGGGGTTCGGGATTCGGTACTGGAACGAAAGAATGAGTGTTTCTATATTTGTGTAAAACATACTTGTAACCAATAAACAATGAAACAAAAAACGATATAATGGCCTCCCATTAATCAATGATCAATGACAACAAAAAGACACTTGGTTCTATTTATTTTCATTTTTATAGAAATAGTGAGAATGCTTAAGAATGCTTCTTAATATGTAGATAGACACTTGGTCAATTTTGGATTAATTTGTTTTAAATTCCTCACCCTATAATTAAAGCTTGTTTGGTGGTCTTTTAAAAAAAAAAAAACAAATATATATATATATATATATATACTCTATATATATATATATATATATATATATATATATATATATATTAGTATAAAATGCATCTTAAGGGAAAAAAATAAAAATAGGATATGAGAATTTATGGCAAGCTTGTAAATGGTTATCGATAATGTAAAACCCGTTAAAATTTTAAATTTAAATTTTTCAAAAAAAGAAAAGAGGGGCAAAACGGTAATTTACCAAAATAGTCTGGAGAAAAGTTGGGATTTTTCTAGATCTCAGATGACGAAACAAATTGCACCATTAGAATCGTCTCGCAAAATCTAGCTACCCAGTCGAATTTCATTGGATTCGAATGGTAATTTGGTATTTTGAGGCAACGGGTGTCGGGCGACACATGGCAAGCCATGTGAGTGACACATGGCATGCCATGTGTCAACATGCATGGCACCTTTGAAGGCTATAAAATGGGAGCTCCAATTCAGTTCGTAGAGTAGCAAGAAGAAAAGGGAGGAAAGGAAAAGAGAAAGGAAGGAAAGGAAAAGAGAAAGGGAGGAAATAAGAGAAAAAGAAAGAAGAAAAGAAAAGAAAAAAGGGAGGAAAAAAGAAAAGGAAGAGAGGAAAAGGAAAGAGGAAAAGGAAGGAGTGTCGTGAAGTGAGCAGACCCGGACGACGAAGAACCTGGAACTGCGCTACAAGAGGTAGGTTTCCTCCTACTTTGGTTATTTGACGCCTAAGGGCCACGTAATGGCCTAACGGTTTCGCCCCATTTCAGGGCGAATTTAATGTGTGTGGTTTGGTTGTTGTTGTGTGATGGTCAAAGATGGGTTTTACGGGGTTTCGGGACTGTTTGAGACCGAACACTATGTTTTGGGATGGCAAAATCCCGAGCAAAATGGCAAACGGTGTGCCCCAATTTAGCACACACACCCTTATGAATAGGCAGCGTCAACTTTGGATAGTCATAACTCCGTCGAACTCCAATTAGCACGTTCTTAGATTCTGGAAAGCTCATTGAGTCTAAAATTTAATAAGATAAAGTCCTCGGCCAATGTAAAGTGAACATTGTTTGAGTCACGAACGATTGAGAATGGTCAGTTCTAGTTTGAGAACCACATTTTTCGGAACCGGTTTGTAACCGAAATGCTTGAGACTGCATATGGCCCGAGCAGGGAAATGCATGTTGGATGTTTTGTGTGGTATTTACAAAAGCTAGACTTTCTAGACTAAGTCCATATTATTTTTCGAGAGGCCCGAGCATGGCGGTTATGGCGGGAATGGCTAATGTGTGTGTACTTAACATAGAATTGAATGACATACGGAATATGTGAAATTATGTGATATATGTGTGTGATAAGATGGAAATAATTATATACATTAGGTTGTATGGTGACCTGCTATGTCTCGACTGGGAATATGAATTATAGCATTACTTGCCCTGGCGGTTGGTTGGAATTATGTTAATACATGCTTGAATGATGTGTTGACATAGATAGGCTGAATGATAGAAAATATGTAGTGCATGTTTTGTGATGTCTTGATTTGGTCTTATGGAATATTAACGCATGATTTCATGTATGTTGATGTTAGTTGAATATATGAAATGTTGTGTGCATTAGACATGAGTATTCATATGCGCCTGTAGTGCAGTGTAGAATGTCCATGCTGAGGTCTTCCTTACATTGGTCATCGGTTTGAGTGCAATGGCACAAATTGCATTGCATTGGTGTACGGTAACATCGCATTACATGGGTGTGTGTACCTTGGTGCCTAGTTTGGCAACTGCGTTTGGTGCGAATCGTGTGGGCTTAGGAATGGGGCCAGTCGATTGGGATTCCATAGTGTTAAATAAAGGAAAGAATGAATAATTATTAGAGATTGTTGCAAGTAGGATAGACATCCCCTTGGGTCAAAATCCACGAAAACTGGTTAGACGGTGTATCCATCGGTGAAAGCCCGAAAATGTCGGTGTAAGAGACCCACGTGAGACCACGAAAAGTTTGCTACGAAAAAACACGAAATGATTAAATAAATATCACATAGACTACGGGTTGTGAGATGGGAGTCAGGGCTGACTCTGTATTGATTTCCCATTGGCATTTGCATTGGGTGGTGGGTAGGAGGTTGACCCAGTACATGGGGCATGTAGAGTGTCGTCTCATACATGCATGTAGTTTTTTTTCCATGATAGGACAACATGCATGCATGGATTGGTTGTTGGTTTGATTGTGAAATGATCATTTGCATGTGCACCTAGATGGGGAGTAGCCCTTGTAGAATTTATCTCTACTGGGCGTTAGCTCACTGTCGTGGAGACCCCCTTTCAAGAAGTGCAAGGGATAGGTGAGCGAGACGGGGCGCTCCTTAGAGGTCGGAATTATGAAGCGGGCCGAATCGTGTCCTTGATTCTTGTTTTGTGTATATATTAAAACTACCTAGTTTTAATATATGTTTTGTATTAAGAGTGATGTAATAACTTTTGGATCTATAGAAATGTATGGTTTTGTAACTGTATGGACGAGTATGGATGATGGGCCATATTGGGTCATTTTAGTCATGTATGGGTCTCATGATATGAGACACACAGGTTTCCGTAGGTTGACGGTGGTCAACGAGACCCCCAGATTTTGAGATGTCACAACTTGGTATCGAGCATGGGTACCTGATCACGCACGTAGGGCTTGAGGGACTTGGGCTTAGGCCATGGTCATTAAGGTATAAGAGCATCACAGCTTAGTATAGCTTGGTGTCTGATCTTGGGTTAGAATTACCTAGTGCTTGGGAAATTGATATCTAGATCATAGTTTGGTATCAAGGTCTAGGTAGGAGGTTACCTAGGAGTCCATTGGATAGGATTATATCACAGCATGCATTGTTTGTTTTCTTGTGTATGCTTTGATTGTCTATGCATGATTATGCGTTACAAACTGCGTGAATTATAAACGTGGTAGGATGTATATAGGAAATGCGAACACTAGGGTTGAGAAACGTAACTTAGGAGTTCGGAAGCGAGCCGGATGGTTCGGGATGGGTATATTGGTTGGCTTGTACTAATAGTAGGACACGAAAATGATTTTTAAACTTGCTGTTTGACTTGTGTAGATGGCAAGTATGGGGCCCGGGGCGTAGAGGTCGATCCACGGGGCGTGGTCGACCGCCACATGTTTTTAATCGTGAGCCTTCGCCGAGGCCATGGGTCTTCGAGATAGCCAACTTCTTGCCGCGAGGCCAATGCTAGAATTCGAGGAGGTGCCAGTAACCTCCAAAGGTTCAAGGCACATCATCCTCTGACGCTCACATGAGGAGGGGACTCGATGGTAGCCGACCATTGGTTCTGTCATATTGGGAGGATTCTCCGGGCTATGGAGATCACCTCGGATACTACTCGGATTATCTTTGGCTTCATTCCGACGAGGGGTGGAGTCCCGGATCTGGTGGAGTGGGTCCGCGACTTCCCGGGGACAGGAACTATGAAATGGGATGATTTTGTGGACTATTCATGAGGAAGTACTTTTCGACTTCTCTGAGAGACACGCGAGGCCGAGTTCCTTGGTGGGAGCGGGGGCCCGATGGCCCATTGCTCGATGCGGTAGCTAGATTCTGAGTTAGCCCGCGTTTCGAGGATGATTATGTGGCCAGCGTGGCCAAGATCAGAAGTTCGGATGGGAGTGGGATTGTCCATCAGGGGCAAGATTGTAGGACATAACCTATAGGATATGGACTCGATGGTCAGTACAACCTTGATCATTGAGCGAGAGGTAGATGACACTTGTAGCATCCGAGATGTAGGTGTCAGTGATAAGAAAAGGGGGAGCTAAGCTTCTTCTTCAGGCTTGGGAAAGAAGCAGAAGACTTCTGTTCCACGAGGGTTTCAGGGGCGGGGCCACGGCCAACAGGGCCAAAGCCAGCTCCTGGTTACTAGTCGGTAGGCCGGATTATGTTTCACGCCATCGATTGGGACACATGAGGTTGGGCGCTCGCAAATACAAGGGTTTTAGGATCAGGGGATGTCAAAGTCCTGATCATCGGTGGGACATGAGTAGACTCAGTATGTTTCTCCTTACCCCAGCACAGGCCAAGGGCATAGGTATCAGTTTCAAGGCGCGACATGAGCATCAGGTATCTTATAGACAAGCGAGGGCCCCGAAGTAGCATGGGTCGAGTCGGGAGTAGAGTGTACGGTAGTGCCTTGGGGACTCAAGGGTGTGTCTATGTCGTTACTCCACATATTGAGGTAGCGAGGTCCGATTCGGTGATTCGAGTGCGGTTCTACTCTTTACTTTGTGAGCAAGGGTGTTATTGACTCGGGTGCATCATTCCTTTATTGCTACATCTTGTGTAGGAGTATTGGTCTTAGAGGTTGAGACCTTAGGCGAGCCACTTGCATGTGAGTTCTCATACGGATTTAAGGCGAGGACTATCGGATATATCGGGGGGGATGTAGGTTAGAGATCTTCAAGATTCTACTCACGGTAGACCTTCGAGTCATGGACATGTCAGAGTTCAAGGTCATCCTTGGGATGGACCGGTTAACGACACATCGGGTTGTCATAGATTGTGATCGTATGAGAGTTACCGCCTACACACTGGACGGTACTTGTGTTGTGTTTTAGGGGAATAGGCACGATGTTTCACCCCATATTGTGTATGATTCACGATGGCACGGACAATTAACGGGTTAGCTAGCTAGCCTTACCCTAGAGGATGAGGTGAGACAGGATATGAGTCTTCCTCGGGTGGTTTGCGATCTGAGAGTGTTTTACGGAATGACCATAAGTTTACCTCCACGGGGATGTAGACTTCCGCATTGAGTTGCATCCTGGTACATTGCCCATTTCTATGACTCTGCATAGGATGGCGCCGGTTGAGTTGTAGGAGCTCAAGGTCCAGATACGGAAGTTACTGGGCAAGGGTTTCATTAGACCGAGCACTTCACCATGGGGCGCTTTGGTTCTATTTGCGAAGAAGAAGGATAAGACCCTTCGATATGCATCGATTACGAGCAGTTGAACGGGTTACAATTAAGGTGGTATCATTCACAGGGATTAATGACTTTTTTGATCAGTTGAGGGGGGGGGGGGGTGTGAGTCTACTCTAAGATAGACCTTTGCACTGGTTACTATCAGTTGAGAGTTAAGGAGGCAGACATCCATAAGACAGTGTTTAGGATGCGGTATGTGCACTTTGAGTTTACGGTGGTGCCCTTTGGATTAACTAATGCATCGGCAGCATTCATGGATCTCATGACTAGGGTGTTCCAGCCCTATTTAGATCAGTTTGTGGTGGTCTTTGTTGATGACATCCTGATCTACTCCCAGTAAGAGGTGGAGCATGAGGATCGCGGGAATCGTGCACTACGACTTTAGAGATCATCGGGTTATGCGAGTTCGGTAAGTGAGTTTTGGCTTGCGAAAGGTGTTGGAGTTTCTTGGGACACATGATGTCAGCTTGGGCGTGTCGTGGACCACAGGAAGGTTGAGGTTGTGATGAGTTGGGAGGGCAGTCGGTCTTCGGCTTGCCGTTTCTTGGGATTAGCAGGTATTACAAAGAAGGTTTATAGGAATTCTCGGCGCATCCCAGCAAGCGAGATTGACCGAGGAAGGAGAGTCGAGTTTGTGTGGGACGACTCATGTGAGCGAGCTTTCTAGGAATTGAAAAGGAGAGCACTTCAGCTCTTGTTTTTGATAGTCCCGAAGGAGACAGTACACGGTGTCTTGTGATACTTCGAAGAATGGTAGGATGTGTTTGATGCGATCGAAAGTTCCCTAATAGCTTATGGTTCTCGGTAGTTGAAGAATCGCGAGCAAAATTACACAGCGTAGTGGGTTAGTAGCGTAGTCTTCGCCTTGAAGATTTAGCGCCACTATTTATATGGTAAGCAGTTCGAAGTGTTTTCAGACCACAAAAGTCTAAAGTACATCTTCACGCAGCGAGACCTCAACATGAGGCAACGTAGGTGGATGGAGTTTTTGGAAGATTACGACTTCACTTTGCATTACCATCCCAGTAAGGAAAATGTGGTAGCTGATGCACTCAGCAAAGTCACGAAGTGCTACAGCTGGTATAGCTTCTAGGGAATTGACGGATGCTAAAGAAGACGATGAATGATTAGGCGTGATACGATGAGAACATGCTTTCCGAATTTTTATAGGAAATCCCAATAGGCTACGCCCGTCTCTCTTGTGAGTAAGTGATAGAGTCAGTGGTAAGACCACGCGTAACTAGTGTCCATCGGGGACCGAGTGCGTCAGTCGGTGGGCGAGGCTGGGCCATCACACAGGATGGTAGTCTTGGAGATAGGACGGGTTGTGAATTTGATCTACAGTTGGAGAGAAATCTCGGGGGATTTCCATTGCTCAGATTCTCTATGCGTCAGGGTGGCCTGAAGATGTATCGTGACTAGCCGTCGCCCCGGTGTGCCCGGAGCCCGGGAAGAAAGGAGCATGTCGAGATTTTGTCCGGCCAGTTGTCTCAAGTGCCAGCAGATTCAAGGCTGAGCACCGAGGAGGCCAGTAAAGCTACTCCAGCCATTGGAGATAGCGAGTGGAATGGAGCACATCCGCGATGGACTTTGTGACTCACTTGCCGCGGACGTCAGGCATGATGCGGTGTGGGTTATAGTGGACCCGACTCACCAAGTGGCATGTTCGGCACGTGCGGATGACCTTCCTGCTTGGAGGAGTGCGGGTTGTATATACGGGAGATAGTACGGTTGCATGGATTGCTAGTCTCCATAGTATCGAATCAAGATCCTCGATTTACGACTCAGTTCTGGAAGTGTTTCCTGAAGGCCATGGGGACACAATTGTCGATGAGTACCGCTTTTCATCCTCAGACAGATGGTCAATCAGAGCGGACTATTCATATTTTAGAGGACATGCTACGAGCATGCGTCTTAGATCTGAAGCTGGGAGGAGCACTTGTCCTTGGTAGAGTTTGCCCTCTGATAGCCGGTTATTAGGAGAGTATTCGGATGGCGCCTATGGGAGGCTCTCTATGGAGCCTGTCGATCACCGATATGTTGGACAGAGGTGGGAGAGAGCTCCATAACTGGTTCAGATTTGATTAGAGACACCTCAGAGAAGGTGGGCATGATCCGAAAGCATCTCCTTCTTGCTCGGGCCGCAAGAGTTACGTGTCTGACGGCCGACCTCACAGAGTTTGAGCGGGTGATCGTGTCTTCTTGAGAGGTGATTCCTAAAGAGGAATGTCAGTTCGACAGCGAGAAGTTGTAGCCAAGGTACATTGGACCGTTCAAGGTACTCGAGAGGGTAGGCGCGGTTGTGTATCGGTTAGCGTTGCTGCCGAGTTTGTCGAGCGTTCATGAGGTGTTTCACGTCTACATGCTGCGGAGAGTACACTCCCGATCAAAAGCTCATACGATTGAATTTGGTGAGCTTGTTGTTGATGCGGATGGGACCTTGAGGAGGGACGGTCTGGCACGTATCATGGATAGCCAAGGCGGGTTTGTGGCAAGGCGCGGGGCTTGTGGAAGGTGTTAATGGCGGCATCGAGTCGAGGAGCGAAATAGGGCGAGGACAGGTGTGCGCTAACTATCCCTTCTTGTTCAGCGGGGAAGTCGTTTCTAGTCATTAATGTTTTTAAATGAAGCATTTGTATCTAGAGAGAGAAAAGTTGGGATTTTTATAGACTCGAATGACTAAACCGATTGCACCATTGGAATCGTCTCGCAAAATCTAGCTACCTAGTCGAATTTTGTTGGATTCCGAGATAGTCGAAATTTCACGTATATAGAGGCAACAGGTGTTGAGCGACACATGGCGAGCCATGTGGATGACACATGGCGAACCATATGGGTGACACATGGAAAGCCATGTGTCTGATGCGTAACAAGGCTTACACATGCATGGGCTGTAGCCCCAGAAAGCCATGTGTGTGACACATGGCAAGCCATGTGTCAACATGCATGCCACCTTTGAAGGCTATGAAATGGGAGCTCCAATTCAGTTCGTAGACGGCAAGGAAGAAAGGGAGGAAAGGAAAGAAAGGAAGGAAAGGAAAAGAGAAAGGGAGAAGAAGAGAAAAAAGAAAGAAGAAAGAAAAGAAAAAAGGAGGAAAAAGAAAAGGAAGAGAGGAAAAGGAAGAGAAAGGAAGGAGTGTGGGTGAGTGAAGGGCCGGACGACGAAGAGAACCGGAGCTAGCGCTACGGTACAGGTTTCCTCCTACTCTAGTTATTTTATGCCTAGGGGCCACGTTATGGCCTAACGGTTTCGCCCCATTTCAGGGAAAATTTAATATGTGTGTGGTTTTGTTGTTGTGTGACCATTAATGTGACGCCCCAAATTCAGGGGTCTTTTCCTAGTAATTAGTGCACTTAGTGCAATGATAAATTTCCAGAAATTATGTGAGCACCAAATGCCATCCTCAGGCATGTGGTTGAATTCTAGACTCAGAGATCTTTCCATAGAGTCGAGCGCAAAGCGGACTTGGACCCGAGGAAGTTATGGTCATCGAAGTTGGCACTTCATATAGAGCGAGAAACTGACGTGCAGAACTGACAGGTACCTACTGTTTTTGTCTTTCCGAACAAAATATGAGTTCAGATTATAATGAGCCATACATAGTAGATTCTAGACTCAAGGGGCTTTTCCATGCAGAGTCTTGACACTTATGAAACGGACGGATTGAGAAAGTTATGATCGTCAGAAGTTGGCTGTCGAGCTCATTCCTTGGAGCGAATTCGACAAATGCGACTCATACGGCTCATGTAGAAGGGCTCATGCGGCTCATACAGAGCTCATGGGTTCATGCGGAAAGGCTCATGCGGGAGAGCTCATGCGGGAGAGCTCATGCAGAAGAGCTCATCTGTGGCGGCCTCATGCAGCTCAAGCCCCGAAGAGCTCGTACGACTCATCGGAAGAGCTCGTACAGCTCATCTGAAGAGCTCATGCGGCTCATGCGGGAGCGCATCGCGGTATGCGAGAAGAGCTCATGCGGAGAGCTCATGCAGCCCCATGCGGAAGAGCTGTCGGCTCATGCGGGAGGCTCCATGCGGCTCATGCGGGAGGCTCATCTCGACTCTCGTGAAGGCTCATGCGGGGAGGCTCATGCGGCTCATGCGGGAGGCTCCGCCGTCATGTGCGGGAGGCTCATGCGGTTCATGCGGAAAGGCTCATGCGGCTCATGCGGAGGCTCATGCAGCTCATGTGGGGAGGCTCATACGGCCCATGCAGGGAGGCTCATGCAGCTCATGAAGGAAAGGCTCATGCGGCTCGTGGGGAGGCTCATGCGGCTGTGCGAGAGGCTCATACGGCTCGTGCGGGAGGCTCATGCGGTTCATGCGAAGAGCTCATGCGGCTCATGCGGGGAGGCTCATGCGGCTCATGCGGGAGAGCTCATGCAGCCCATGCGGGAGGCTCATCACGGCTCATGAAGAAGACTGTGCGGAGGCTCATGCAGCCCATGCGGGAAGAGCTCCGCCACGGCTCATGCGGGAGGCTCATCACGGCTGCGGGGAGGCTCATGCGGCTCATGAAGAAGAGCTCATGCGGGAGGCTCTCATGCGGCCCATGCGGAAGGGCTCATGCGACGGAGCTCATACAGAGAAGGAGCTCATGCAGCGAGCTCATGCGACTCATGCGAGAAGGAGTCAGTTCGACTAGATAGGCTCGTCCACAGCTCATCCTCCCAGACCCTTACGAGTAAAAGGCCATAACTTGTCTTTGTAGAGGTCCGATTTGGTGATTCGAAGCCCATCAAACTTCTTGAGTGGGGATACAATTTCTATTAAGGATGCTAGCCCAAATTCTCACTTTTACTTAACCGAAATTCAATCTCAAAGACTGGACGTCTCATAGACTCCAAAACAGAATGCTACTCTCACACAGCTCATCACAAGTGAGCTCGGCCACACACAGCTCATCCCAAGTGAGCTTGGCCTGCAGAGGTCAGCTCATGCTAGGAGAACTCAGCCAGAAGAGGTCAGCTCATCATAAGAGAGCTCAGCCAAAAGAGCTCGGCCACACAGCTCATTCTCTTAGTTGAGCTCGGCCACACAGCTCACCCTCTCAGACCTTTCCAAGTAAAAATGTCATAACTTGGACTGTAGAGGTCCGATTTGGGTGATTCGAAAGCCCACGTCAAGCTCACTGACGAGGCTACGATATACCAGAAGGTCACAGGGCCAAATTCCTTTGCTTCCTAACAAAAAAGCAGTCTTAACGTCAGACTGAAAATAACAAAGGTAAGAGATAACCTTTACAAAATTGCATTAAACGTGTGAACTGAGTTTAATTACAATTTATCTCACAATATATCTACAAAAAACTTGATAACAGTCCAGTACATAACAGAAATCGGGTTTTCTACCCAGACTTTTACAAAACACAAAACAAGCCATGCTTGACCTTCTTCTCAACTAAAGCCTCATGAAGTGCCTTCTCTTGGTACCTCCGATTACCTGAAATGTTTTTCCACGGCCAGGGTGAGCGTATGCCAGTAGAAAGTCTCTCCTACAAGGGCTACTCCCACTAAAAATTTTGCAAATCATTCACACATTCATATAAAATATGCATATCTCTATATGAATGTACATGTCGTATCCGTTCAGAGTCTCATACGACTCCTCGCTACGCCCGTTTTCATGTATGAGAAGCTGTTTTCAAAACAAAAGCTTTTTTATTTTAAATCATTGGTTACCTCAATTATCAAACCATTGGACCATCTCCCGAGAACTCTTTTGTTGGACAACCCTCCGATAGAGTTCATTGGACAAACCTCGATATAATTTATTAGACTGACCCTAGATATAATTTGTTGGAACGACCCTCGGAAATATAATTTATTGGACAACCCTCCGATAAGATTTGTTGGACAAACCTCCGATAAAATTTATTGGACAACCCTCCGAGTACCAATTTTATTTATGCACTCACACCCGATTTACGCGATGCACGAGCACATCACGATGATAATGTCAGCACATAAAATCTCATGTTACATGCATCACCGAAAACTAAATCTGACGAGTTATATTCTAACACTTCATTTCAAGCATCATGTTAATATATCAAGCATGAGTATATCAACATCAATATTCACACAATCTGCATGATATTCAAACAAGTAATACACACAACAAGATCATCAATGCTCGGACTCACATATCGATGGCAATACGGTTCGGAGCGTAGTTGAAACTACACAAACACGGACCCGGAAAATGGGTTACCTGACAACAGTTTTGTCGAACTCTTCTTTGAACCAGCCCATCACCGGGGCTACACCTCATAATATGCTCATGGCCTAAAATGAATTAACCATAGTAAGAGGCTTCTCTCGAAGTGGATCCTTATGCTTGAAACTATTAGTTTGTTAAATCCACAGAACTCCCTCTTCTCTTTTCCCTTCCTCCCTTTCTATTCTCTTCCATTCCACCCCACCCATTTATCTTAGGTGGAAGACTTATCTAGGTGCTTAGGACCTCTTGCTTCTACTCGACATGCCTCACGTATCATCATGCCCTTTTCTTCCACTAAATTTCTCATGCAGAGCCTATCCAAAACACACATCATCCTTTAACATTTATCCTCATGCAAGACCACTTTCTTTCATGCATGATTTTAAACGTGGCTTATTAACACTTGGCCTCACTAATGCCAAGTGTCCTGCCCTCAAGTTCCCTGCGGCAACTGCAATCCTCATGCCACGTGTGTCATTGTCTAGATTCGTCCATTTTACCTCGAAATACGTGCAAAACCCAATTGTCTCGGAGTCGTGAGGGGTCGACTATGTGCTTAGATTTGCGAAGCGAACTCAAGCGATATGTCGTCATCATCCGAGTTCTAGAAAAATTTGATTTTGACTAAATTACCATTTACCCATTTTGAAATTGATTTTAGGGTTTCTGCGGGTGCAAGACTAGCCGGTTTCGGGGTTTCGGAGATGCGAGACCGAACACTAGGATGCAGGATGGCAAAATCACGAGAGAAAATGGCAAGCGGAGGTGTACTAAATTTCCACACACCCTTGTGAATCGGCCTCGTCAAACTCCGATTAAGCGCGTTCTTGGATTCTGAAAGATCGTTGAGTCTAAAATTTAATAAGATAAAGTACTTTCGGCCAAAATGTAGGAGTGAACATTGAGATTTGGTCACGGGGAGTTGAGGAATGGTCCATTAAGTTTACGAAACTTCTATTTTTTGGCTTAGGTTTGTGGCAAGAAATTCTTAGGGCCCATATTTGAACTTCTTTGGTTACAAAATTCGAGGCGACAGGCGTCGAGTGGACCCCAAAAACAAGATTTTTAGAAAAATCTCGAAAAATGTTAAATATTTAAAGAAGGTCCATTTAAGATAGATGGAACTAAAACTGGGACGAAATAAATTGTTTCGGGGCGAGAACGGAATCGAAGAAGTGTGACACGTGGCGTGACGTGAGCCACGTGTTCACACTATAAATAATCACTAATAGCCTTTAAAAATATCTCATTTTGGTCTAAGACCAAACCGTAAGAGAGAGAGAGAGAGAATGAAAAGGCAATCTTCTCTCTTCAATTCAGGGTTTCGTTAGTAGAATCTCGTTGGTCGAGTTAAAGTTGCTCCTACGCTCGAAAGCTACGCGTAGATGCGAGAATCTGAGATTTCGCCAGGTTCAAAGTTTGGGTTTTTCGAGAAAGCTGAAAATGCGGTGTCTGGGAAATCACTCTTATTGGGTAAGGTTTTTTTCCTACTCGGGTTGGTATGTCTAAGGGCATGTGTGTATGTCCAAGGGAGATGCTGTCCAGTGTTTCCCTTCGACCCCATGACAGTATTTTGGCAATAACTTGGTCATCACTCATCCGAATTGAGTGATTCAAATTGCTAGATAAACTACACTGATTAGAGAACATATATTCTTGAAATAGGTCAATCCAAATTCTGACCCCTTTAGACTCAGAAATGCATTCAAAGTGGAGCTATGTTTAGGCAGTTTTCCTGTTATGTTTTGAGACTCCATGATTGTGTTTTAATATACTTGGTGCCCATCACTCATCCCGAATTAGTGATTTGATTGCTGAATGAGGCCCATGGTGATAGGAGAACATATCTCCATGAAATAGGTATATCCAAATTCCGACACTTTGGGACTCAGAAATTCATTCAAAGTGCACCAGCACACTAATTCCCAAGTGGGACACAATGGTCATGGCCTCCAAGTTCGAAAGGCCATAATTTCTTCGTCCGAACTCCGTTTTGGGTGTTCTTGGATTCTATAGAAATGCCATTGAGTCAAGATTCCAGCCATGTTCACGTAGATGATGGTGGACAGTCAGCGTGTGAAAATTTTGTGTTTTGCACCAAGTGTGTAGGTTGCTTGGTTATGTCGATGTGAATGGCGGGTTTGACACTGACCATTTCATGGCATGTTGTGGGATATTGTATGGGGTAGTAATTGCCATGAGTTAGCATAAGAAAAGCATGAAACAAAAGGGTTGAGTTCAATTGATTTTAATCAATTGAAGTGATCTAAATGCTTAAGGGTTCTTTGGAAAGTATATTATAGTTAATGGTTTAATTGAACATAGTTAAAGTATGGATGTTAATGGATTTTATGGATAATGTTATAAGTAGGAGAAAGTGATTAAGGGCAAGGTGAGGAAAATGTAAATGTTATGAATATATATATATATATATATATATATATATATATATATATATATATATATATATATATATATATATATATATATATATTAATGTTTACCAATGTATATGTTTTAATATTTATGTTATAAATGTTCAAATGAAAAAAAAAGAAATGTGGTTTTCTTGACTTTAAATTATGTTGAGAAAATATGAAATGATTATGGTTTCCATAGTTTTATAAAGTATGATTTATGGTTTCCATATTAAATGAAATGTTTATGAACATATATTCTATAATATATGTTTATATGAAAATGTTTGAATCCATGGTTACTCTATGTTACAAAGATAAAGTTAAAGGAAAGTCGACTAAAGTACTTTACACGTGCATGGTACATGGGAAAGGGATAGGATTTTTTTATAGAGGGAAGGGAAGAGTGATACATATTGCCATGCACATGAAAAGTATGAAAAGGTTACCAACGCATAATGTGATTTATTCCATAGTGCAATGGTATTGAAAAGAAAGACACGATTTATCGGAGGTTCCTTTTTGGGCCATCGGTGATCGTAAGACTATTTCCTCGAAGGTTCTTTCTGGGCCAACCACTACAAAAAAAAAAACCAAATAGCTAGGGAAATTTCCCTAGCTATTTGAAAAGTCCATTAAGCTAAAATAGCATACTTGACGAAATATTCCCCAACTAAAGTGCTTATGTAAAATTATCGAGAAAAAATTTTCCCTAGCTATTTTTTAACGACGGAAATTCCATTGTTAATTATATATTTTCCCTTGCTAATTTTGGTCGTAATTCAGAGGACCAATGAATGTTTTTCAACTCTGTCACTATTTTTGTCTAATTTTAGAGAAATAGCTACGGAATTGTCCCTAGCTAATTTAGCTAGGGACAATTTCGTCACTATATTTGTCTAATTTTAAAGAAAACAATGACCAAATTTTCCCTAGCTAAATTAGCTAGGACCAATTCCGTCACTATTCTTATCGAATTTTGAAGAAATAGCTACGAAATTGTTCCTAGCTAAATTAGATAGGGAAAATTCTATCACTATTTTCATTCAATTGTAAGAAAATAACTACAACAATAGCTAGGGATCATTCCATAGCTATTTTCACTATTTTATTTATTTTTTAAAATTAGACTACATACTTTTAAATTTTTATATTAATAATGAATAAAAACATATACTAAAAGCATTTTTTTTTAATTAACCATAAGTCAAAGCAGTACAGAAATTAATCTGATACAATAGTGTCAATACTAAAATTAAAAATAATAACATAGGTCTCTAATCATCTAAACCTAAATCATCATCCTCATCATTAGTTGGTGGATGCATTGGTAGAAGTTTGTCAGTGGGTGGGTGCTCTCTTGAGCTTCGATTGTCCCGATACATTACGCATAAAGACCTTAACTATATTTTATATTGGTCATCTGTTGTTGCATTGCATTCTTCATTTCTTTCATCTCATTATTCACTTCTTTCATTTGCTGCATTTCATCCTTCAAAAGAGTAATCTGCTGATCCTTCTCTTTCATTTATGTCTCCACTCAGCATAATCGTTCATTGTTCCATTACTTCTTTGCTCGACCGCCTCACCCATTCGCTGTGTGACGGAAGAACTAGAGCTTGTTGCTGAACAAAAAGCCACTCCCCTTGATGCGATGTCGTACCTAAGCTGCTTCTTCTAACCTCCTATGGTCTCCAAATAGATTAGGATCATAGTCAATTTGCTTGAAGATCCATAGAACCCTCAAGTAATTTGAGAAAGCTGGTATCCCTACGTTCCCCTCCACAGATCTGTGATAAAATAAAAAATAAATATGAGTGCTAGATATAAATAAATTAAATTTTCTAATATTTTCATATCACACTTAACTCAGCATTTAATGCAGTAGTCGAATAGTTTATTAATATAAGAGATACTTCTGACCCGATCATCTAAATTTGTGTGACAAGCGGCCATCTGCTTTCTTCGCCATCTTTCACGAAGATCTCATAAAAATTGGGATCTCGGCAATTCTCTAGCCCTAAAGTATGAATTTATTAAGTCAAAAACAACATATGTTACAAATTAGAGAATACATTATTTAAAATTTGTAGGAACTGTAACTAATAAAAATGTGTTATCTAAAATTTTAAGTCATATTTAAAAAAAAAAAAATGACAAGAAGAAAATTTTAGCCAAAATTGCTCAAAACCATACAAAGGTTTGAATTTTTTGGACTATTAGGCCAATTGCTAAATATTTAAATGTTTTAAAGTTAAAAATGTTACCAAATCTCGAGCGTGCTCAATAGTCGACTTTGAACCTCCTGTGTGGTGAGACATGCATGTACTGGTCAGTACCTCGATCACATCGGTTCTTATTGGCTATCTACGATTTTTCTTCACTTCTGGCTCTCCCCAGTACTAAAAACCACTCCTGACATAAATCCCTCGGGTATAAAAATTAGGCCTATCTCTTACAATCTTCAATTTATGGACTAGATTAAGTGCAGTTCAGCAACTTTTCTCTCCTGATGTCTTTATCACATCCATTAAATCGAGGTGCCCATGAACACTGATTCTGTATATAAAAAAAAAAACACAAAAAAAGTGTAGTAATAACAAAGGACATCACTTTTATGCTTGAAGAGTAACCAACAATAGTTAAACAAATTAGATAATTAATTTGCAATGCTTTTATTTCTTTGTTTATACGAAATTAGTAGTAAGATGCTTTTTAGTCGATTTAGAAACTTTCTTCCACGAGAATGCTTTGGAATCAACCATTTTCTTGAAAGACTTTGTAATAATAGCCGAACACTTGTGAGATGGAAAGAAACTGTAAAAATAAACATACAACATTGAAAACAAGCAATTCATAACTATATATAAAAACAAAACCCTGCAAAGACATCATATTTTTATTAAAGTAATATATGCTATTATATATTATACCTTTCATCCCTGATCTATTACTAACTGCTTGCCTGCGGAAGGGAACCAACAACAAATGATGATGCGATGGTGTTGTAAAGGGGAACAACATCTGATGATGTAAGAAATGTGAATTGTAGATGATGGTGATTGATCAGAAGTGTGTGGAGGAGGGACAATGGGTAGTGGTCTTATATCTGATAAAGGTGATGGTGCAGGTGTCAATGATGGTGATGGTGATGGTGATGGTGATGGTGATGTTTGGATAGGGTGGGTAGGAGATGATGCGGCGGCCTGCGGACGTAAAATACTAGATGAATCTCGTTCATGTCTGCGTCCACGTCCACCATCTCGTCCACGTCCACCTCCACCACGCCTACGTCCTTTATGCGCCATCTACTGTACACAAAGTAAATACATAGAACATATAATAGAGATATAATGAAAACATAAATTGATATTGTATGATGAACAACCATGCATATTAGAATAACACAACCAATGGATTGCAACAAAATATAGAAAGTCTTTGAAACTATAATATTTTAATACAATTATAAAAGTTTAATTATCGGTATCACTATCATCCTCTAATGGATCTTCTGATATTTCATCTAATTCTTATGGAAGTTCCAACTCATCTTGAAACACTAGTAAATAAATCAGATAGTGGAACATGAAAGTGTGCACACCTAGAACACCAAATTCTCCGGAAAAATTGATTGACTTAGCCTTCATGGAATCATGTTCACCAATATCATTTAAAGTCTCTACTATGCATTAAAAGCACACACATCAAAGCCATCAAAATTTTCAACAATAAAAGAAAGTTGCAAAGGTCATGCTGTGGGTTATTGCTTCTCCATGCTTGATCAAAAACATCTCAACGTCCACAAATGCTCAATAATCCAAGCAAGTACAAGTTTCTTCCCGATACTCTTGCTTTAAAACCGAAGGCAAATAGATGAACCCATGAGATAAATAGAAGGCAAAGGAAATCATAAAACTAAAACCCACGAAGAACGAACAGAGGAACCAAAATTACAATAATTATTAATCACAACAGAGACAACTAATTTAAACCCAATATATTAACTAAATTTTGCATATAAAAATAATAATAATAGCTAAAACCAAATTAAGCATAATAACTAGATTCCCACGAAATTTAAACTCCAAATTCAATAGAACAAAAAGTTAAAACTAAACCATAAAACAAAGTCAAGCCAAATTATACACCACTATATTCGACTAGATTGAAACCCAAGAACAGTGAAGAACCCAAATGAATTTAGCTACTAATACCTATCTAAACAAAACCCGAGAATAGCAAAGAACCTAACAAAAATATCCACTAAAACCCATTTTGATAACAACGGATAAAACCAAAAAATAGCTACTGGATTATCATATAAAATGGCATGGCAACATCAACATAATCTACCTCATCTACCAGAAATGTTTGTGACCCCCCTTTCCTCCCTCACGTATATGTTACGTGTCCACCTCATTCACGAGCCTAGATTCTCATGTGCTCCACATTTTCCCTCTCTTCTTCTTCTTCTTTGTACGTCTTCTTATTTCCTACGCTTCATTTTCCACCCTATTGTTAATCCATTTTACTAATCTTAACTTGCAATTTTAGAATTATTCATTGATTAACAAAATTTGTATAACACTTCCAAAATTTTGAGAAAGGAAAATCACTTTTTCACCCCTATTCACATTAAGCCATTTCCCTAAAGACACATACCACCAACATGCCTTCTTTCCTTCCCTATTTCTTAAATGGGCATCTAAATTATAGTGCACCCTGGCATTGGAGGAGGGCTCATACATTATTTCAATTTGCACTTTGGAGTCCCCCCATCCATTCACTCTCTGATCGGCATGGATCTCAATGTTTTTCCCTTCCGACAATAATAATATAAAATAGTAACATGGGCCAACCATTTCCAAATAACACTGGGCTGTATCACTTCTTTACCATCTAATTTCCAATTACTCAATATTTGTTACCTTCAACTACTAACCTGATGTTACCAGAACCAGACCCGAGATCAATTTTTTTGAAGACCAGGCTTTTTATCCTTAGGGGTGATTTTTTTTTTTTACATTATAACGTTATAATATTATCCGATATCTTTGGATGCAAATTGAACATGGTTTTAACCAAAATTCCTAATGCATTCTGCCAAAACAAAACTAGGTAGAGGGCATGCGACTTTGTCCCTAGAGTAGGGAAATCATAGCGAAGGGCAAGAAAAATGTGGTATTTCTTGTAGAACAATTGACTACAAAGTCGAACTTCTGAGGCACTATCAAGCGCGAGTGCATGGACATGGACGAGAACATGATTTTCTATTGACCAGCATGTAATCCATCTTTTGTCAGATAATAATAACCAACTGTTTTTCGCCTTTTCCTTAAAAATAAAAGCTAACTCAAGAAGGTATAAAAGCGCTACTTGGAGTATAAATCAATGTACACGAGGATATGCTTCTTTTTTTCATTAAGATGAAATAGAAGACATTAACAAGGAATTTGAAGAAAGGGTCCACATGATGTATACAAGAGACACCTTATCACACACTAACCATTACAAAGAAATAGAAATTATGCAATAAAGGGTCCTCAAAAGAAAAAAAAGAAAAAAAAAGAAAGATACACCAACCCAAAACATGACACCATGTCTCAACCTATCAACAAAGTACTAACCATCCAAAACAAAACATGATAACAAGTCCTCCTCTGACATGCATGACAGCAGATGACAACCTAAGGTATGATATTAACTGTTGCTTAATCATCCAAAACAAGCAAAATAAAATTCTAGATATTGCAGAAGATGAAAGTCTAAGGTATCATATGTAAATCCTCCTCTAGATATTGCAGTAATGGCAAAGATCCAGTTCTACAATATCAGGCTATCCCAGTACATTCTGCATTAAGAGCACCCGTACGATCGAAACCTCACGATCAAAACAAAAGATGAAAGAAGAAAAAACCAAACAAAAACATGCGGTATTTGAAAATATGTATAAAGGATGGTAGGTGTTAAGCAGTATCTACCAATCAATATTGGAATCATTAAGGTCAGGAAGCGTTCTACCACTCGCTACTTTGCACGGGAGATACAATTAGATGCTGCCCTTATTACTGCGGAGATGTAAAGAATTCCATTGTATTTAGAACCCCAGACAGGTCATCCTACTCGACCCCCGAGAATGCACGAGAAAGTGATAGACATTTTCATTTTGTACATCATTTTGAAACACATCTCAAACCACTTCAATAGAGAATAATGAAAAAAATTGAAATTACCAATATTCTGAAAAGAATTAAAAAATGCAATTACAAATGGAACCACAGAACTGTTTTCATCATCATATAATCATATTCATCTCATGTGATGTAAATCAAGAAAACAAGGGTGAAACAAATTAGTAGAACCTACACTTCACTACAAAAGTGAAAAGAAACAAAGCAGACTAAGCAGTGCAACAAATTCATATTGAAAGCTCAAAATTAATCAAGTCTTAATAGGCTGAAGACTTCTCGGAAATTTAAAAAAAAAAATCACAAGATTTATGGTACTAATGCCTTTTGCATGCTTCTGATACCACATATTTGGATATTGGATAGGAAAGTTATGTCCATTGCATGTTAGACTAGTCGTGACCATTTCCATCGTGTTCACTACCGCTTCTATAGCGTATCATCGTGCGTCGGGACCTACCTCGATGTGTAAGTTAATTTCATGACATTTGGATAACTGCAGGGTACACCCAACACATGTGTGCGGAGTGTAGCGAGCATCATGTTCATGACCAAGTCTAGAATCACCCATCCACATCCCAACTTAGATCTAGTATATATAGGTGGGTACCAACCAATAGAATGGACAGGGCTCTGGATCCACTATTTTCATATTTTTTTTATTTCTTTCAGAGAAGTGGGATTAGTGTGATCCATCAAGTGCCTCATGTTTAAGGAGATCATGAAAAATCTATTGTTTTTGCCACTCTATTTCTCTCTCTGCCTTTCTCCATACCTTTCAGAACCAAATTATGATTAGTAGTTTCAATCATCTTTTCATATATGAGCAGGGGATATATCCTGAAAATAACATTTGAGATAATACCCGAAAGTTTTCACATTCTTAAATAATTTCTCATATTTAATTTGGCTTTCTCTAACATTTTTCTTGTCCACAGTTCTTAGGCACACCTAGATACAACATGCACTTTCTCCCAAACTTTATTCCCTAGGCCACCACTTTCTCTTCCATTTGACCAGGAGTCTCTGTGTTTCAATAGCATCGCAATAAGCGACTTTCTCTAATGCGACTTTTTCTCCTCCCGCTTCCCAAAACCTCTCAGTCCCAAATTTCGAGATTACCTTTTAGGACCTTTAGTATTTCGAGGTTTGGATGTGAATAGTGTTTTTTAGACCATCATATTTATTATAAGTTTAAAAAAAATGACCAAACTAGTGTGTTTGGAGCTAGGGTGGCATTGGCCGTCGTTGTGAACTACGGCCTTTGGCAAAGTTCAATGGCCGGCGTTTTGAACTTTCCTAAAGGCCATCGTCCACAATGACGGCCAATGATAATAAAATTGGTTATTTTTGTTACAAAGGCCATCGATCCTACTTGACGACCAATGATGCTACAAATGAAAATTGGTTATTTTTGTGATTATTACCAAAGCATTCATTAACCCATATATTCGCTCATGTATGAACATATATTGTAACGATATGGCAATCACTATAACAAATTTATTTATTCAGCAAAAAATTATTTATTTGTAAAATAGCCAAATATAAAATTATAAATTTTGACAACAAAGCACACATCAAGGTAGCACAATTAAAATGAACACAGTTTAATTTTCAAAAATTTGAATCAATTTATTTTTCCTGAGGATTACCCGATTTAATTTTATTATCATTTTTAATGCGAAAAATGGATTTTGCATTAACCTCAATTCGACCTCATGCATAAACCAAATGTTTTGTTTTTAAAAACAAGAGGAACATGTTTTTGTTTTGAAAAACCTAGAGAATATAAAAATATTAAATTTAGAATACTAAAATTGAGTTTTTAGGTATTAAAAAACAATCATCCAAAGTGAATTTAGGGCGCTAAAATTGTGTTTTTGTGTTTTAAAATCATTATTAATAATAGTTTGAAAAATAGGAAGCAAGTCTAATTTTGTTATTTTTTTTATTGCATGCATTGTAAAAAAATGGAAAATTTTATAATACCCCAATTTAAATGGGGGGAAGGGGGAAAAGGAAGGTCGTCGTTTATTTAAGCGTCAATGGCCGTCGTTCCTTTGGTATCAATGGCCGTCATTCACAATGCCGGCCATTGGCAATTTTTTAAAATCAATAGTCGGCGTTATGAGCAGCGACCGATGACCTCAGCCGTCGTTCACAATGGCCAATACTCATAAGCATCCACGTGGCCGCGCACTAGTTTGTCATTTTTGAAACACGGCATTAAATTATGTATTTTTATTCAAAAACACTATTCACATCAAAACTCTAGTTTTCATCAGCACATAGCGCTAGTCCCCATCACTTCAATGTTGTGCCCGGCCAACCATTTGCTCAATTCTCTTAAAGCCTTCAGCCTTTAGCCACATGTTCTCAAACCTGAAAGGCGATGGTCCTCTAATTGAGCAGCCCCTTCTTCTAGCATAACTTTCGAAGGTAATTTATGATGTGGAGTCTTGGAAGAAAGATACCGCCTTGCACCTCCAACGAACAGATCCCAATCGTCGGTGAATAGGAATATGTCGGGCGGACCCATCCTCTAGTTATTCTAACCTTCTTTCCAAGTGAAAGGCCCCCCTTGGAGAGGAAGATCCTTCAACTCTAGCTTGTCAATGACCTAGGAAAATCTTCTCCATACTCTTGGATTCTTTATTCTCTATTTTCTTTCAACGGGCGAGTTGTGTTGAAGTTGTCTCCCTACTTAAGGTTCCCCCACAAACCTCCTAATAGCACCCGAGTCCTCCTGATGGTTCCTTTCCCCTTTCGTCGGCGCAGACCCTCGTGAAAATCAAGTGAAGTGCTCGATGAAAACCTAAACTTACACAATAAAGAATAGCGGCTCTCCTCCACATTGACCCCCCTAACATTCCAAGAGAGAATTCTTGCTCTCATCATAAACCCATGGATAGTCCCCTAGCCTTGTTTCCTAAGGAACCAACCCTAATCCTCCCTTTTTCCTTCACATTTCATTCCAACTTCTTTAGTTCTCTAGCAAATTTGGTAGAGTTGTGTGCCCCTTTCCCTTTTCCTTTCTGCCTTCTATCACTAACTTTGTTCATCAACTCCAAAAACTCATCTTCAAAACCCTCAATAGACATTCCCATACATTTGCTAAAATTCATCAAGCAACTTTCTTCCCAAGGAACTCCTTCCCGATCTTCCGTGACTGAATCTTTCATGTTTTCACTCTGACTAAATTGAGTTTCCTCCACCACCATCAATTTTAGCGCCACAACTCTTAATGGCGTTTGAATATAGGGCCCCCCACTTCCTTTTATTCCATGTTCAGAAACAACCCTTTGACCAAAGAGCCTCTTCGGAGTAGCGGCTCGGTCCAAAAAAGGATGGGAATTAGTACATGTGGGTGAAACATACCTTTCTCCCGTTTCTCTCTCCATCATCTTCTCTATATCCTCTAGAGAAGTCCACGAGGTGTTAACTCTTAGTAGCCAAACCCCTTTCCACGACGATGAAGCTTCAAAATGGGAGCCTTCAAGGCTTTAGCTTTAAAGGCATTCGGGGGCAGGTTTTCCTCATTCTAGAGTTTCTCCCGAGAGAGGCCTTATTTTTGATGATTTACAAGACATGTTGGGTTGAGAACCAACAGCTATTCTTCGGGCTTAGGATCCACGAGCTTAGGGTTGGGCTTCTTCCCTACCAAAGAGACCCTTTTGCGTAATGGGTTAAGTCCCATCTAGAACCGGCCCAATCAAATATGTATTTGGCCCTTTCCTCAATATCTCTCCAGCGCGGAACCGACCGACTTTATGTCTTAGTCGACCCACCTCTTTCCCACAACATGAGACCATGCCTTGCTAAGCACACCCAATAGTCTTGTCGGCCATCCTCAGCAAAGAACCTGCGACCACCATCATTACCCCGAAGACTTGATGCCTTGGCGGCGCTTTGTACACACATGTGGTATGTTTCATCTTCTTCCTCAGGCTTATACAAACCAATGACACTGATTCCCTTTGAAGGATAGAGCCCTTCACTCCATGGCGGCAATTCCCACCACACCTGAAGCTCATAGCTTCTCGGTCCCTCGAGGATGTTGATTGTACTTACCCTCTCCTTCCCTTCTTAATTTACCAGAATTCTTGCCAAGAAAGCTCAGATTTTAGAGTTGTTTCCTTGTCCAAATCCACAAAGCCCCCACAGCTATCCTAATCATCTTTAAGATCTCACGATTCCACAGGTGCAACGAGAGGCCTACCACTGCGATCCACGCTTTGTTGAATCACATGTTCCTTTTACATCTGGAATCAAGACTCCACCGGTCAAAGCCTTGAAGAACCACCTACAGACCATCTTCTTCCGGCCTCGAAGGCCCATTTGCTTCATTTGGACTTGCAAACCATAAGCAGAGTCTTTACCCAAGCGATACACCATGGGTTGTCTTTAGCCTCCACGGTCCTTGCCCAAGCTGTGAATAGCCAAAGGAGCAGAGTTTGGAAGATCTTAGTTTTTCCCATGAGACAATGTTTTAAAATCCCTAGGGTTTCCTTAGACATGCAATCACCTACATCCACCCACACTGTATTTGTGACAGTTTTACGCCTCCTTGCGACCTCGATGAAGGATAGGTCGTTGTAGGCAAAGACTCTTTGACCAGTTTCCTCACGCTTCTTCCCCTTTTCTTCAACCTTCCCCCTTTCTTTGAGCTTTCTTTTTACTAGGGGCTGCGGGTTTTTCTGGGCGCCCAGCCTTTACCGAGCCACTGCAAAAATTATCGGATTAGCTACGAGTGGCTAGGGAAATAATCCCTAGCTAATTTGCGAAAGGATAAACGAAATAGCAAGAGATTTTTATTATCGATTAACGAGAAAATTTTTGCGTGGTTGTGATGGATTAGGGGCGAGTTTGGAGCAAACAAAGTCCTAGCTAACATTGTCGTTGATTTTTGAACGTACGAATTGGCTGACGATTTAGCAACAACTTTAGAGCCAGTTTTCCCTAGCTAATTAGCTAGAGAACAAATCCGTCGCTAAATCATAATCTGGAAATATATTTTTAATATTTTATATGTATAGCTAGGGAAAAAATCTGTCGCTAATATTGCCCTTAAATTGTTGTTTCAAAAAATATATGCATTTAGCTAGGGATTTTCCTAGCTGGCAGCAGCTAGGGATAGCGTCGTGGATTCAAGTCTATGCAGGAAATCTTTTTTTTGTTTTGATTTATGTATTTGGCTAGAGGATTGGTCATCACAAAATAGCTAGGAAAAAAATCACATTAAGATTGTGGTGCCCTTAAATTGTTATTTTCACAAAATATATGCATTTAGCTAGGGATTTTTCCGTCGTTAAGTCTATACCGAATTATTTTTTGTTTTGTTTTATATATTTAGCAAGGGATTGGTCCCTAGCTAAAATAGCTAGGGACCAAATCCGTCGCTATTGGTGCCCTTAAATTTATATTATGCATGCATTTAGTTAGGGATTTTTCCCTAGTTATTTAGCTAGGGATTATGTCCGTCATTAAGTCTATACCGAATTATTTTTTGTTTTATTTTATATATTTAGCTAGGGATTGATCCCTAGCTAAAATAACAGGGACCCATCCGTCGCTATTTATGCGATTGTATGCATTTAGCTAGGGATTTTCCCTAGCTATTTAATAGGGATAGTGTCCGTCGTTAAGTCTATAATAATAATTTTTGTTTTGTTTTATGTTTAGCTAGGATTGGTCCTAACTAAAATAGCTAGGGAAAATATCCGTCGCTGTTGGTGCCCTTAAATTTGTATTTCACAAAATGTATGCATTTAGCTAGGGATTTGTCCCTATCTAAATAGCTAGGGATTTAATCCGTCGCTATTCTTACCCTCAAAACTCTACTCATTTAGGAAATTATGTATTTAGCTAGGGATACGTCCCTAGCTATTTAGCTAGGGATACTTCCGTCGTTAAGGCTTTTCCGAAATACTTCTATTTTACTCTTTGTATTTAGCTAGGGAATAATCCGTCACTATAATTTACTCTCAAATTAATTTTTTTTCAAATTTACTGATTTAGCAAGGGATAATTCCTTAGCTATTTAGCTAGGGATGGTATCCGTCGTTAAGTATGCCTGAAATTTTTTTTTTTTTTGGCTTTATATGTCTAGCAAGGGATTTATCCCTAACAATTTAGCTAGGGATTGTATCCGTCGTTAGGTTCTTAAACGAAGCGACATATCGTTTACGAAGGATCCGACTTGGGATTAACCTCATGAACACAGAGGACCTCTCGCACTCTAATGGATAACCAAAACTTCCTCGGAACCATCAAATAAAATCCATGGGCGAACGCTACAATCCTTAACATATCTTTAGAAAATAATCTTGACGAAGTGGTAAATTTTTCTTTTCTTTCTTTTTCAAACACTTAGATTTTTCAGAAAAATCGGCCAGAGTTTCCTCTGTTTTTCGGACTTTCCAAAATTTACAAATGCACATAAGCATTTAAAAACACTTCTAATCTTTCCAATTTTCAACTTCCGTTTTAGGACTCCTCGTCCACAACTCAATCCACACAATATATACCATATACATTTATTCATTTCAATTATCAAAACATTCAAAACTTCTTCAATTCCAAGCACAATTTTATAAAAAGATTGGGCTTGAGCCGGACTTAAGTCGATCGCCTAAATAGTTCTTTTCAAATATATCCTTATATGCATATATACAAGACAAATTATCGACCTATAAAATAGCCACCAAACTATTTATACAATGCCGGTTCATTGGAATTAAGTCTCCTCGATGGCTCGACTCGCTGCCTGAGGAGGATACTCTATCGGCGCACCTATCTCGGATCCTGAAAATATTTTTGGAAACATATCGGAAAGAATGAGTTAAGGAGCCCGGTGAGTGTACATTTGTGATCTTTATTTTCAGTATATATCAAGTAATACATGCTTATCACAATTCGTCATCTATGCCTTAGCTTTCTTTCTTTCTTTCACTTTCTTTCTTTCTTTCTTTCTTTCGATGGAACCCGGGGATAACCACACGAGCAGTTTCGAATGCTTGCGGTGAGAACTGATCACATTCAGTCGCAACCACTACGTTGAGGAGAAACTCCGCAGCTTTGCATAGGGTTCAGTCATAGCACCTTATCACGTGTAGGATATTACTCTAAACACCTATTTCCCTCCCTCGATTAGCAACCTATAACTTTACCCCTAAATCCTTGCGCTTAAGGTACCTCGGCGATGCTCGGTCATAACGGTCATATGGGGTTAGGGTAACCATGTTAAAACATTTATCAAAATACATTTATAAATCCATTTAAATCCTTTACATTATCATTAAAACACATATATAGGAAAATATACATATGCATTCTTTACACATTTTTAAACTTCCATAGTGCCTTAACATATGCATACATATATAGAACATTTCCATATGCCTTAACATAAACTTCCATATGCCTTAACATTTATATAAACATTTCCATGAAACTTTTCAGTTTAACATTAAAACCATTCACCTTTAAAACTCAATTTTCAAAATATCATTTTTACACTCACAGTTCACCACTCAATCCCGCTTGCTTCCCGTCGAATTCCCGTTTCCCGTCCGATAGTCCTTTTCACCTTTTTCAAGAAAACCACAACTACACATTAATCACCAACTCCATTTTAATCCACCTACACATTCATTTAAATCAAATATGAACAAGTGCGCGAACACAAAAACCCTCATTTGGCCAACATTTTTCCAACAATACTCTATAGACTTTTATGACTAAAAAATTATTCAAAGCGGTCTTCAAAATTGTAAACTCTCCAGATCAGTCCTTTATATATCCAATGACATCTCTTTAAATTTTTAAATTTGAAATTCCTCTCTAAAGCCACCAACCATAAAACAAGTTACAGCATGTTTTGATGCCAACTGGTTAACTCATGAATCACCTCTTTGTTATCCTTGATTTATGGGATCTTAACTCCATAAATTGGAAATGGTTCTTCACTCATTTGAAGCCATGGTTATAAGGTTTCTTCTCCAAGCGGAATTTGGATCACCAAAACTCAAGTGGCCAGCCATTTTTACATCTAGATGACTCAATTTGGCAGAACAGAATCTGCACATAGCTCCACTTTGAAAAATTTTATGGGCACTTTAGGGTTACAATTTGCATGCACTTTATTCAGATAACTTTTTCCCCTAGAAGTCTATTTTACCCAGAATTTTGAATCACTCAATTTGGATGAGTGAAACTCCACTTATGGCCAAAACACTACAACCATACCCAAAACAGAGCAAAATCGGTGAGCTACACGAAGCTCACCTTTCTATCCGTATTTGCAGAGCCTTAGAGCTATAATTTGCTCTTGGTCCTTCACATAAATTTATCCATATCTCTTATTGTTCTTTACAATTGGAAATCAATTCATTTTGGATGATTCCTAACTTAATCTATAGCCAAAAATAAAAGCAGGGGTTTTACATAAATTTTGACAGCATTCCTTTGCTTTACAACATGATCTTAATGCCTCAATTCAAGCCTTTTCTTTTCTAACCAATTCCAATTCATTACCACCTCAATTTCATAAATCCTAACCAATTTCAACATATCATACAAATTCAACATCAAGCCCCTAACCTTTCACTCACTTGATTTTCAAACCTAACCTAATCCATTTCTTTCTCAAAGTTTCTATCAAATTCATCATGATTATTCTTAAATACCCCAATTCTACCATCCATACAAAGAAAATCAAGCATTAGAGTATAGAAAACATCAAATCAACTCCCTTCTACATTAAACTTACTTGTTCTTGGTTTTGGCTCATCTCTCTTGATTCCACTTGTAGATCACTTGAAGAGCCCAGATGAGGAGAAAAAAAAATCACATCTCACCTTGCTCACCTTTTCTTCCCTTTCTCTCTCTTCTTTCCTTTCTTTTCTCTCTTTCTTCTCCTTTTCCTCTCATAGCCGTGCTCTCCTCTTTTGAGCATAGTCTTGAATTTTGTTTTTTACTCAAACTTCAAAATTACCCTTGAATCAAGAAGCTTATTAGTTCTAGTATCATGGAGTCACTAACCCTAATAGCCTTTAAAAAAATTTTGATTGGCTCTTGTGCCCAAGAATCTCATTGGTCCATTATCATGATATTTTAATCATAACTTAGCCATTAAGAAAAGTTTTGATTGGCTCTCACAATAAAATATCTCTCTTATAGCAACTTTTATCTCAGTTTCACCTTATACTGCTTTTATAACGATTAAACGTCAAAAATATTCTATGGTCGTCTAAACTTCAGTTTGACCACCATGAAATATTCTAAGTAAATCTTCCGCAGTGGATTCGAGACTCACGAAATGCGAAATCGGTTAAAATCATTAAAATCGGAAATCCGGACAATAGCATATTTATTATCCGAATTACATTCGGATGCTTTGTATCGAACGGAATCCGTTTCACTTTCGATTTCAGTTTCGTTAGACTCTATGATTATTTAGGACATTTTTAGGTATTTTGGCCAATTCGAAAAATATCAACAGCTCACATTCGGTCGGAAATCACTATTCATAAATATCAATTCTGTGCTACAAATATCAGTTCAAAGTCATAGGAACTGAAATTTCTTAAAAATTCCTTTGCAAACCCCTCCATCCAGATATAATAAGAAAAATCACTATTCCTTAGGGCATTCGGTGAAAATTTTTGAAAAATTTCACTTTATGCCCAAATAATGATCGGCGTTCAATTCCTAATCTACCCTACATTGCTATCATTGGACCTCAAATCGGTTCGAAAGCTTCTTATTATAACATTGATAAGGTTGGGGTTTACACAATCACCCCTCCTTATAAAAATTCGTCCTCTAAATTAAAACATTGTTACACGCATCAAACATATGGGATAATGCCTCTTCATCTGCTCCTCAGCTATACATGTAGTTTCAAAGCGTATGACTCCTCTAATACCTTCACGGCCAGAATAGTCTTGTTAAACGCAAAACTTGCTCTCGACGATTCGAGGATGCGCACTAGTTCCTCTTCATATGTCAAATTCTCACCGTATTTCCAGTTTGCTCTGTCGATACATGTGAAGGGTCGGCATATATATAGACATAGAAACATGGATACATCGTGAATCACGATCAAGTCGGATAAGACTCTAATCGATATGCCACCTCCCCGATCCTCTCTGACAATCCTATATGGTCCAATATACAGTGGACTCATTTCCGTTTCCCAAATCTTAGTCACGCCCTTCCATGGGGAAATCCTCAAAAATACCATATCCTACCTCGAACTCTGAGTCCTCGGCGATTATTCGCATAACTTTTAATCGGTCTTGTGCAATTTTCAGTCTATTCCTTATAACTTTGATCTTATCACAAGTCACTTGGACAATTTACGGACCTACTAATTTCCTTTCGCCTACCTCATCCCAACAGACTGGAGTTCGACATTTCCGTCCATAAAGAGACTCATAAGGGGCCATACCATCTGGCACGATAAGCTGTTATTGTATGCAAAACCATCAGGGTAGATGATTGACTTCTCTAGCTCCAGGGGCAGATGCCCTAAGCATATCCTCCCTAAAGTCTATATAGTCCTCTCAGTTAGCCATCCGATACACATTGGATGAAAAGTGCAGAAATAGTTTAATTACCGCCAGGCATCTGGCTGAGCTAAAACGTTGGTGCTTTGGATCTCATGCATTTCAATGAGCCGCATTTTATGATTACGAATAATCTCTGTGTATAATTGGGCCAACTTATCCAATGAATCACTATTCACGATAGAAATTAAATGGGTAGATTTGATGATGTCTGCAATCACCATATCGTATCGCATGGCCACTCGACAACGTGGAAGTCTACCCTGAAAATCCATAGTGATTCTCTCCATTTCCCTTAAGGGATCGGGAATGACTATAATAATCGCTGCCGGGCTTGATGTTCGGCTTTCTGTGGCATGTGAGACATATGAGCGAACTGCAATATCCCTCTTCATACCCTTCCACCCATTAGTGTTCCTTTGGGGTATGATGCATCCTTTGTCTTCAGGATCATGCGTAAAGCGGGAGGAATGGGCTTCCTCCATAATCTCTCTCATCCACATCACACATCGGGCACACCTGACCTCTGTCCCATGACCACGGTACCATCTCTCTCAATGACAAATCCCTCGTTGCCCGGACTCTACTTCACCCCTCAGCACTATCTGGATCCCACAGATAAACTCTCTCTAATCACGTCTGTCCAATACCGGGGCGTACATGAAATGTGGCTAACAGTACTCCACGAATAATCAGGTTCCGATCTCACACCCAAGGACCTCAATTCTATGAGTCGAGGAAGATGCACGACCCTCAAGTGTGATAGGGAACTCATGGGTCTCCTACTAAGAGCATCTACTACCACGTTCGCCTTTCCAGGATGATATTCAATGGTATATTCATAATCCTTTATCAATTCAATCCATCTCCTCTGTCTCATGTTCAGTTCCTTATGCGTAAATAGACAACACCAAGCTCTTGCCAGTCGTAAAAGTCTCAGGTGCTCCATATAAGTAATGCCTCCATATCCATAAAGGCAAATACTAATTTGCTAATAGTCGTGTGGATAGTGTTCATGTAGATTACTAGAAACATATCACGATCCACCCTTGTCATTACGCATTGTACACAGCCTAGACCACATGCAGAGGCATCCATGATACAACTGCAAGAAGCCATCTTGCCTGATAATTGTAAATGTTTGGAGGTAGGTCAATCTCCTTTTTAGTTCCTTGAGCTTCTGGCGACAAGCCTCGACCATAAAATGATTCCTCTTTCCTTGTCCAATCTAGTCAAAAGGTGTGGCTATCTTGAAAATCCCTCAGCGAACTTACGGTATGCCTGCGAACCAGAAAACTTCTTATCTACGTAACACTCGTGAGAGGTTTCCAGTCGGTATAACCGACAGCCTGCGGGATCCACTTGGGGCCCCTGCGAAACTATGTGTCCCCGAAAAGGTGACCTTTGTCGGGCCAAAGCCCCGACACTTGCGGGTTTGGCATATAGCGATGTTCCCTTGATGTTTTGCGAGACTATCTCAGGTGCTCTTGCATGTTCTTCTCCACTGCCCGAATAGATCAATATATCGTCAATAAACCGATATGGCCAGTCTAAATGAGCCTGAAAATCCTGTTCATGAGATCCATAAAAGCGGTTGGGGCATTCATAAGTCCAAATGGCGTATTTAGAGCACAAATGCTAGTACCTTGTTGAATGTCTTGGGAACATCCTCATCATGAACTCTCAACTTATCAATTCACTTCCAATTAAATCAAGGCATAGGCAACATCTTTACAAACCTTACATCGAAGCCATTAGCATCCTTAAAGTAGAAAAACCCACAATACCCTTCACACTTGCAAAAGTTACATTTATATCTTAATCAATTCTTCTTCTTAAAACATTAATTCTAACACATTCCATTAGGCATTTAATCACTTCCAATTGATTAAAATCAATGGAAACTCAACTTTTCCATACTTCTCTAAGGTGGTCAAATCCTACATGTCACACATTCATAATTATTTCTTCAATTTCTTCCATTTTCTTTCAACAAATTACATTTGATAATTCATCCAATGTCATTGATTTACTTAAACTAAATCAAACCAATGCATTTCCAATTACACCCTTTCTTGGCCTAACCCTCTCATCTCATTTTCTATTCAACTTTTAATTCCATTAATTCCTTCAAGCATTTCAAGTAAATAATATTAAATCAATTAAAACCAATCAAACAACATCCACTTCCATTCGTCCAAAGTTGACCTAAATTATTAATCCTTATAATATCATTCTTCTTTCAATTTCTTAGCAAAATCAACCTATAATCATGTCAATTTAATAGCTAAGCACCCAATATAACTCAATTGAAGGTTTAGATAAATAATCCATAAAACCCTAATTGCTACTGAGACCTCCACTGAACCCACGTTGACCGCTCCGTTTACATCCTTGACTATCGTAGCACGGGTTTCAACCAGCCTCCATCCCTAACTCACGGCCTCTACTACTTCCCGACAAATCCACCACATTGTAGTGTTTGTCATCTGTGGTCAAATCTACGGACTAAGACCTCACAGTGAAACCTCTTGGTCTTTAAAAACCGTCCTCACTAAATGGGACATGTCACGGCGAGATTTCCGAGAAAACTCAAGCTCATAATCACATGTGATGTCCCTGCTCCCGGCCAAGAATATAGCGTTCCTATAACATGATGGAACAAACTTATCTGTAAATTCTTCCTTGAAGCACGTATCAAGGGGCACTTCCCTGCAGGTATCTCCTGCGAGCGCCATCCACCACTCTAATGCTCTGTCAGAGTAGGAGAAAATGAGAAAAGTGACCATACGCTCCTCTATTACCTTGCATCACTTATAGACCAGTTCATTTCCCTCTAATAAATCTGAAGCCTTTTAGGTCTCCCAATCCATCATAGTTTCGATTGCCCCTAGCTTTCGCCCCCTCTATAAGCTACAGGCTCTCGGAAATTTGTCATGTATGATGGCTAAAATTTGAGCCATATTGCTCTACATGTATGTCACCGTCCTCCCACGACCTCGGGAGGCGGTGGGTGGCCTTATCATGAGTGGCTCAAGCATGGGGTCACCTCTGTGCTGTGGGTGGGAGGAACATATACTTACTGACTCATCAACATGTTCCTCGGGTGGTGGTACTAATGCCTCAGAGGCTCCTGGTTGAAGATTAATTTCTCCGAACATTTTTACGTGAATGCAAAAATTTAATATGTCATGTAATGCATATATGATTTTAAATCATAAACAATTGTACAATTTTAAGTGGCTTATTAAAACAATCATATGAAAATAAAATTTTCAAATCTTTATAACATTTTCAAAGCCAGTGGCTCGATACCCGTTTGAAGGATCTGAACCGGATTAACCTCATGAACCCAGGGGACACTCAGAGCACTCAAATGGATATAGGAAACTTTCCTCGAACCATCAAATAAAATCCATGGGCGAACCGCACACAATCAACAACATCTTTGAAAATAATGCGAAGCGAAGTGGTAAATTTTTCTTCTTTTCTTTCTTTTTTTCAAACAATTAGATTTTCGAGAAAAAATCGACCGAGTTTCCTACGTTTTCCGGACTTTTCCCAAAATTACAAATACATGACATTTAAAAACACTAATCTTCCAATTTTTCAACTTCCGTTTTAGGACTCCTGGTTTACAACTCAATCAACACAATATATACCTATATACATTTACTCATTTCTAATCATCAAAACATTCAAATTCTCTAATCTCCATGCACGCTTTATAAAAGATTGGAGCTTGAGCTGACTTAAGTCGACCGCCTAAGTAGTTCCTTTTCAAAATATATCCATATATGCATATATACATGACAAATTATTCGACCTATAAAATATGCAACCATTTATACAATGCAAGCTCACATGCGCTGCCTCCCCATGGCTCGACTCCACGCACAGATGATACTCCCACCGCGCACCCTCGCCTCGGACCTAAAATATTTTTTGGAAACATATGGAAAAGAATAAGCTAAAGGAGCCCATGAGTGTACATTAATAAGATAACATTTTCAAGATATATCAAAGCATACAAACTTATACAATTAAAATTCATTTACGCCTTTAAACTTTCTTTTCTTTCTTTTCTTTCTTTCTTTCTTTCTTCTTTCTTCTTTCTTTTCTCGATGGAACCTGTGGATAAACACACTGAACAGCTGCATCGACGGTGAGGGACAAAATACATTCCGGGCCATAACTACTACGCCAAGTGAGAAACTCACGCTTTGCATAGGGTTCCGGGCCATAGCACCTTATCAGCCGTGTAAGGATATTACCTAAACACCTATTTCCCTCCCCGCTTAGTAACCTAACTTTACCCCCTAAATCCTTACACGCTTAAGGTACTGCCGATATCAGTCATAATACCATATGGGGGTTGTGGTAATCATCAAAAAACATTTATCAAAATACATTTATAAATCCATTTAAATCCTTTACTTTATCATTAAAACACATATATAGGAAAATATATATATGCATTCTTTACACATTTTTAAACTTCCATAGTGCCTTAACATATGCATACATACATAGAACATTTCCATATGCCTTAACATAAACTTCCATATGCCTTAACATTTATATTAACATTTTCATGAAACTTTTCAGTTTAACATTAAAACCATTCACCTTTTAAAACTCACTTTCAAAATATCATTTTTACACTCGCGCCCACCAGCTTCAATCCCGCTTGCTTCCCCGTCGACCCCGCTTCCCCGTCCGATAGTCCTTTTCACCTTTTTCAAGAAAACCACAACTACACATTAATCATAACTTCTATTTTAATCCACCATACACATTCATTTAAATCCAAATGAACAAATTATCCTTGAGCACTAAAAACCCACTCATTTTGGCAAACCTTTTTCCAACAATACTCTATAGACTTTATGACTCAAAAATTATTCAAACGGTCTTCAAAAATTATGAAACTCTCCAGATCAATCCTTTATATATCCAATGACATCCATTTAAATTTTCAATTTAAAATTCCTTCTCTAAATTCCTCAACCTCATAACACAATTTACAGCATGTTTTTGATGCCAACTGAGTTAACTCACTGAATCACCTACTGTTATCCTTTATTTATGGGATCTTAACTCCATAAATTGGAAATGGTTTCTTCACTCATTTGAAGCCATGGTTATAAGGTTTCTTTCTCCAATTGGAATCACCCAATTTGGATCACCAAAACTCAAGTTATTGTATTTTACATCTAGATGACTCCAATTTATGAACAGAATCTGCACATAGTCTAATTCCTTTTGAAAATTTATGGGCACTTTAGGGTTACAATTTGCATGCACTTTATTCAGATAACTTTTTCCCCTAGAAGTCTATTTTACCCAGAATTTTGAATCACTCAATTTGGATGAGTGAAACTCCACTTATGGCCAAAACACTACAACCATACCCAAAACAGAGCAAAATCGGTGAGCTACAAGAGCTCACCTTTCTGTCCGTATTTGGGAGCCTTAGAGCTATAATATGCTCTTGGTCCCTTCTATAAATTTGTATCCATATCTCTTATGGTTCTTTACCAATTGGAATCAATTCATTTGGATGATTCTAACTTAATCTATAGCCAAAAAACAGGGTTTTACAGAAATGACAGCATTCCCTTTACTTTACAACATGATCTTAATGCCCTCAATTCAAACCCTTTTCTTTTCTAACCAATTCCAATACATTATACCTCAATTTCATAAATCCCAAACCAATTTCAACATATCATACAAAATTCAACATCAAACCCTAACCTTTCACTCACTTGATTTTTCAAACCCTAATCTAATCCATTTCTTTCTCAATTTCTATCAAATTCATCATGATTCAACCTTAAATACCCCAATTCTACCATCCATACAAGAAAATCAAAGCATTAGGTATGGAAAACATCAAAATCCAACTTTCCCACCATTAAAAACTTACTTGTTCTTGGTTTTCCTTGGCTCCTCTCTCTTGATTCCACTTGTAGATCACTTGAAGAGCTTGAATGAGGAGAAAAAAATCACATCTCCCACCTGCCCAATCTTTCTTCCCTTTCTCTCTTCTTTCCTTTCTCTCTTCTTTCTTCCCTTTCCTCTCATAGCCGTGCCTCCTCCTTGAGCACACTTATCTTGAATTTTGTTTTCGACTCTAACTTCCAAAATTACCTTGAATCAAAGAAGCTTATTGGTTCATTATCATGAGTCACTAACCCTAACTTAGCTCTTAAAAAATTTTTGATTGGCTCTGTGCTCAAGAATCTCATTGTCCATTATCACGATATTTTAATCATAATCTTACCGATACAAGCTGATTGCTCTCACAATAAAATATCTCCTTATGCTACCTTTTATCTCGCTTTCACCTTATACTCGCTTATAACGATTAAACGCTAAAATATTCTATATGGTCGCCTAACTTTCACTCTGACCATGAAATATTCTAAGTAAATCCTTCACAAGGATTCTTGTGCTCAAATCAACAAATCTGATTAAAATCATTAAAATCGTAAATCCGCACAATAGCGTATTATTATCCGAATTATATTCAATCGCTCAAAACTATCCAAACTGACCGCTTCACTCGCTTAGTTTGTTGACTTTATGATTATTTCTCCGACATTTTCAGATTTTTCTACCACCTCCGAAAAAAATATCAAGCAGCTCGAATTTCGCCCGAAAATCACTATTCACTTAAATCTCCAATTTTCTCTAAATATCGCCCAGTCATAGAACCTGAAATTTCTTAAAATTCATTTGCAAACCCTCCATCCCGATATAATAAGAAAAATCACTATTCCCAGGGGCATTCTATGAAAATTTCGAAAAATTTCACTTTATGCCCAAATGACGTCCGGAGCGTTCTCAATTCTAATCTACCCTAGTTGCTATTATTGGACCTCAAATCAGTTCAAAAACTACTATTATAACATTCAATAAGGTTGGGGTTTTACAGTTTCCTTCTCTGTTATACTTAGAAAGCTTACAGTTAATCTTCTCTTCTCTCACCCTGTCTCACCAAAAACAAAGAAACCATTCTCTTCTCTCACCCATCTCTGACCTAATTAGGTTTGTTCCCTTCTCTCATCGTTCGTTTCTTACTTCGTTTTCCACCATTCGCACACCGCTCGTCTCTCGTGCACAAATGGCTGCCGCAACGTCATTTCGAAGCACCAAACCAAACAAACATCTCTCTCTCTCTCTCTCTCTCTCTCTCTCTCTCTCTCTCTCTCTCTCTCTCTCGGTTCTTTCTTTACCACTACCAGAACCCTCCATTTCTAACTCAATGTTATCGATGTTTTTTTTTTTTTTATTAAGCATAAACCCAAAAGAGGACAAAAATAGGAAGGCTTATGGAAAGTCATGTGCATCATTGCAGTCTTAAACAGATCAATGTCTAATGAAAAGTTAGATAATTACAATTACAAAAACCTTTTACCTTTAATATTTGAAAAATATTCTTTAAGACTAGTTTCAAGCATGACCTTAATAATATAAATACTTTGAATATTTGATATACTTACCTTCCAAATCCAAAATTGAAAACAAACACATTCTTTCAGCAATTAATAAGAAAATCATTTTTTTTCTTCTCAAAAAAGAGAAAAGAAAAGAAAAAGCAATTGGAGGATGTGAAGTTTACATCTCACAATCCCAATAACAGTTATTTAGAACCATTAATTCCATAAGTGTGGATCAGTCATTTTTAGATGTCCATGTCCTTTTCTCTTTATGCCTTCAACTAATAAAGGTACATACATATTTGTAGTTATGCAAACGCAACAGCCACTAAACAAACCAAAATGAAACAAATTGAAATTATTCAATTTCCTAAAATATTAATTTCTTATATGGTAATTAACTACTTTACACCATTCTTTTAAAAAAAAATTAGTATCAGGAAGGTGAGAAAAATTCTTACTTATTTTGTATATTTTATTTTCAACTTTCTAAATGTGTTTTAAAACCATGAGAATGATAATATTGTTATGGTTGAATATTAATGATTATATTTAAAATAAATATATTTAAGATTCGTAATGATAAGAGTGAGACCTTAATTTTGCTGGTCCACTTTTATTGTCCTTGACTTGTGGGTCACCTTAGTTGAAGATAAGATATCTTATCTATAAAAACAGAAAAAGAAAAAGAAAGAAAAAAGAAAGAAAAAGAAAAAGAAAGAAAATTTTGAAGTCTGGCCAGATACTATTGGGTTATTTGGTTAAAAGGGTAAAACCCATTTTCTAATTCCACTTAACCTGCAAAAATAGGTAGCTAAGTATAATCATAAATATGTAATTTTATTTATCTTTTATTTGGTTATTTGATTAAAAGATTAAATCTACAAATATGTAATTTTATTTTATTTGAAATTTTCATTATAAAACTAAATATAAAAATTCATTTTTAGTTTTTTTTTCCTTTTATACTTTTTAAGAATCAAACACAACTAAAAATATATGTACTTAAAAAATTCCTAATTCATTTGACGCTTTATCTTTATACCATATTTTCAAATTTTAAATTAGCAAAATAAGAATTTAGATAATAAGTATATTCAAAACCAATTTTTGTGTTAATAATTAATTTATTTTTTTCAAAAATTATAATTATTATTTTTATTGATTTATTTTATTTTACTCTTTCATCTCTCGCTCTTACTCTCTCATGTTTACTAATTTTATATCCCAAAAAAAAAAATTAACCCATCTCCTTAATTTCATATCTCTAATGTTCACATACCTAGTTTAATTAATAGAAAGCATTCAAAATTTAAAACATAGGATATTCACAAACATAAGAGGTTTAAGATTTGAATCTTAATAAAAATAATTTATTATATTATAATAAAAAAAAATCCATATCCAACCACACCTATTTTCTCCACTATTTATAATCAACATATGAGAAAAATCTCTCATTCCTACCTTCTCTGCCTCTTCTTTCTTAATTTATTTTTATTATTATTTTTTTCTTTCATATTTCCTTCCCTACATAACCATGCACTTTTCTAGTTTATACACAAAGAAAAATACATCTCTGCACTCAAATTTTAGCTAGGTTTAGTTTTCTTTTTTATTATTTTACTTATTTTATTCGATTAACTTGATTTGGATTGAGTTTAGCTTGAAAAGAAAAAAAGAAAATAAAAATAAAGAAGGAAAATTCTGAATCAAGAGAGGAGAGGACTATCTTAATAGAAAAGAAGCTTTTGGATGGGAGGCCATTTGGAGGGATTTAAAAAATATATTAATGATAAAATTTTAATATTTTAAAACACTCTTATCATTAATATTTTAAAGCTCGAACTACGCCGTAATGCTCTGAGAGCCATTCCTCCCTTCAGAAGATCGGATTCGCAGGATCGTGAATTATCAGATCACAAGATTATACACTCTTCACCCAAGATCGAAAAACGATGCGAAGTCACATTCTGTCATTCTCTAAATGGAGAAAGAAATATTTTCTATTGGTTACTGTTTTTGGATTTTATTCCATGTCATTTTGTTGCTCGTTGCTCGCTTGGTTACCGAGAAACCGATGATTGGTGAAAGAAAATAAGATACTTTTAACTGTCGCTGTGCTAAAGAGTATTAAATTTTATATGATTCAACTTTTTTTCCTACATTTTCTCTAAGAACAACCTGATAATAGTACTTCATTTTTTTTTTAGAAAATATTTATTTCTACTTCTTTTATTCTTAAATTTTCAACATGTGTTTTTCCTCTTTCTATAATTTTTTTTTGGGTGTATTTTTTGAAACAATTTCTATGAGACCCTGTATTGACAACTCATTTTCCGTGCATCCATGTGTCGCTTCTGATCCGATGTGAAGTTCTCCCTGCTTCGCATGGTCTTTTTCTATCTTATGAATCATAATGCTTTCCTTTGTGTTCGATTTTTAAATTATATTTCAAGGGACGATTTTGTCCTTTTACTACTTTTTATCTTTTAGAAATTAATACGACAGGCTTGATCCAGGACAAGTCATTTTCCATTTTTCCTAAATATTCTCGTGTTTTGCTCTTGATGAAATAGTCTTCAATATTTGGCTATTTGCACTGTGTTGTGATTGTCTTACATTATTGTGTAATTATTTTCTTCCACCCTTTTATGATTTCGTGTTATTTGCATTATTTCTAAACATCTGCTTTGTTTTTGTGATGTGTCAACTCTACTCTTCTGGATTGAAATGTTAATGCACTTTCAATTAATCCTTTTGTAGGAACAAAGCGGCCATTATCAAAGCAGGATCTATTCACAAGATGCTAAAGCTCATTGAATCTCCAAATGAACTCCTACCCAAATTCTTCTGGGGCTCACAAAGAAGAAGTGGATGAGGTGGTCGAACAGCAAAGAAGTAATGGAAACAAATGAACGTATTGCAGTTATGGAGACATAAATGAAAGAGAAGGATCAGCAGATTACTCTTTTAAAGGATGAAATGCAACAGCAGATGATCAATATGCAGTCGAGTTCCAGCTGAGCACCCACCCGTCGGACAACCTACCATAGATGATGAGGATGACAATTTATGTTTAGATGATTAGAGACCTATGTTATTATTTTTATTTTTACTTTTGACACTATTGTATCAGACACTTTCACATCGCTTTGACTTTTATGGTTAATTAAAAAAATTGCTTTTAGTATATGTTTTTATTCATTATTAATATAAAATTTATATGTATTCCAATTTAAAAATAAAATAAATTAGTGAAAATAGCTATGGAACGATTCATAGCTATTGTTGTAGTTATTTTCTTCCAATTGAATGAAAATAGTGACGGAATTGTCCCTACCTAAATTAGTTAGTGACACCTGGCCGCTATTTTCTTAAAATTGCATTAAGACAAATGACTTTAATTGCCCCTAGCTAAATTAGCTGTGATAATTCCGTAGGCGCTTTTAAAATTCGACAAGAAGGATTCTAATTGTCCCTAGCTAATTTAGCTAGGACACCCGTAGCTATTTCTTCCAAAAATTCGACAAGAATAGTGACAGGCTAGCTAAATTAGCTGTGTGGACAATTCGTAGCCTATTTCTCTAAAATTAGACAAGTATGGATTTTAGTCTGTCCTCGCTAATTTAGCTAGGCATTTCCATCGTTATTCGCCGAAAAATATTAATTGTCCTCTCGACTACACCAAAATTAGCAAGGGAAAATATATAATTAGCTAGGGAATTTCCGTCGTTAAAAAATAGCTAGGGAAAAAATTTTCTCATTAATTTTTTGCACCAAGCACTTTAGCTAGGGATTATTTTCGTCAGAACTACTACTATTCTATTTAGCGACATAATTTTCTTCAAATAGCTAGGAAATTCAATTTATTTGGATTTTTGTAGTGAATAGTTCCTTTTCCCTTAGAAGCCGGCCCATGCACCCTCAAAATCCAAGAACACACCAAAAACCTAAACTACACAATAAAGAATAATGGCCTCCTCCACATCGACCCCCTAACATTCCAAGAGAGAATTCTTGCCTTCATTATAAACCCATGGATACCCCTTAGCCTTGTTTCCTAAGGAACCAACCCTAATCCTCCTTTTCCTTCACATTTCATTCCAACTTCTTTAGTTCTCTAGCAAATTCGTAGAGCTTGGTGCCCCCTCTTCCCTTTTCCTTTCTCGCCTTCTATCACTAACTTTGTTCATCAAACCCAAAACTCATCTTCAAAACCTCAATAGACATTCCCATACATTTGCTAAAATTCATCAAGCAACTTTCTTCCTAAGGAACTCCTTCCCGATCTTCCATCGGGCCCAAATCTTTCATGTTTTCACTCTGACTAAATTGAGTTTCCTCCACCACCATCAATTTTAGCGCCACAACTCTTAATGGCGTTTGAATATAGGGCCCCCCACTTCCTTTATTCCACGTTCAGAAACAACCTTTTCACCAAAGAGCCTCTCTTCGAGTAGCCATTTTTACCCAAAAAGGATGGGAATTAGTACATGTGGGTGAAACATACCTTTCTTCCGTTTCTCTCTCTATCATCTTCTCTCTATCCTCTAGAGAGAAGTCCACGAATTGATTACTCTTAGTAGCCAAACCCCTTTCCACGATGATGAAGCTTCCAAAATGAGGGCCTTCAAGGCTTTTTAGCTTTAAAGTTATATCTGTAGCTTCGGGCTTTTCCTCATTATAGAGTTTCCCCAAGAGAGGCCTTATTTTTGATGATTTACAAGACATGTTGGGTCAGAAACCAATGGCCTATTTACTCGGGCTTAGGATCCACGAGCTAGGTTCACGGGCTTCTTCCTACCAAAGAGGCCCTTTACGGGTTGGTCCCATCTAGAACCGGCCCAATCAAATATGTATTTGGCCCACTTTCCATGTCTCTCCCAACACTTGGAACCGACCCGACTTTATGTCTTCAGATCGACCCACCTCTTTCTCCACAACATGAGACCATGCCTTGCTAACTGCAATAGTCTTGTCGGCCATCCCCTCCTTCTGAATCCTCTGACCACCATCATTACCGAAGACTTGATGCCTTGACGCGCTTTGACACACATGTGTGGTATGTTCATCTTCTTCTCGTAAAGCTTATAAAACCAATGACACTGGGACTTTCATGATGTGAGCCTTCACTCCATGGCTAATTCCCACCACACCCGAAGCTCATAGGATTCTCAAATCTCGATGATGTTGATCAGACTTACCTCTCCTCCCTTCTGAATCTACCAGAATTCTTGCAAAGAAAGCTCAGATTTTAGAGTTGTTTCCCTGTCCAAATCCACAAAACCCCCACAGCTATCCCCTATCATCTTTAAGATCTCATGATTCCACAAGTGCAACGGGAGGCCTACCACTCTGATCCACGCCTGTTGAATCACATCTTTCCTTTGTACACATCTAGAATCAAGACTCCGCCAGTCCAAACGCAGAGAACCACCCCTGAATCATCTTCTTCCGGCCTCGAAGACCCATTTTGCTTCATTTGGACTTGCAAACCATAAACGAGAGGTCTTTACCCAACTGATACACCACGAGGCTGTTTCAACCTCCACACTCCGCCCCGCCCAAGCTTCTACATCAGACGCTAAAGGGAACGAGTTTGGAAGATCCTTCCATCTTCCAACAAGACAATGTTTTAAAATCCCTAGGGTTTCCTTAGACATGCAATCACCTACATCCACCCACACTGTATTTGTGACAGTTTTACGCCTCCTGCGACCCGACGAAGGATCAGTCGAGCAGCAAGACTCTCGACCCGCCTCACGCTTCTTCCCCTTTTCTTCAACCTTCCCCCTTTCTTTGAACTTTCCTTTTTACCCCAAGGGCTCTGAGTTTTTCTACCAAGAGCGCCCAACCTTTACCAAGCCTTTACCTTATGGGAAGAAGATTCTATGTTTTTTACCATCACAATCTGTAACAAAACACAAAAAGAAAGCATCCCGCTTCATTTTCCCGATTTTTCAGTTTGAAGAATCTCCCATTTCCCTTCCAATCGAACACCCTTTTCACCTTACTTTCCTTTTTGCAAAAAATTTCAACGCCTTTCAGGATATACCTTAACCCTTATTCCCTAAGGCAAATCCACAAGACGTACCCTTTCCTTCTCTTCATTATGAAGCCCTTCATCTTCTTCCCCTCCCCTTCCACCGAGATCTCAAACGACTTAGAGTCGACTTTAAACCACTTTTGTTTCCCTTTTCATCTTCACGATACCAAAGAGAGAAAAGAGTTATTTGATCAAGACTATCCTAGAGTAAACAAAATAAAAATGATGTGAGGGACTCAACTCTTGGAACTACCAACTAGTAAATGATGTAACTCGGATTAACTACTAGGTCCTCTTAAAGACTATTGGAAAAATACAATACTAATTAAGGAGCATTGGGAAATGACAACCATTAGGAAATGACACTAATGACAATTGTCAACTAACCCATTTATATGAGATCCCAACTAGATCCCTTATCATCCCAAGAGTGCCAAATTATGATTTGGGCTTTGGGAGCCAACTACTTTGGCTCAGGATAAACTTCTCTAAAGGTCTCCGCTACTGCTTCCATCATCCATCCTAATAAAAGTGGACTGAGATCTAACTCTAAAAGCATCTAAAGTCTCCTAAACTTGATTTCTCGAGCCATACTCTAGTCGCTAATCTCAACGTGCTTACTTCAAGCTAAAACTTTTATTCTCGACTCCATTAAACATGGAAAGATGCAATGGTTTTTCCCGACTAATCACATCTTAAAAAAGACACAACAGAAGAGGTCATCCGCTATTTCTCGGTGTTATGGTGGAAAGCAAGCTCCACAATATAAAACCAAGCTTGGATCGCCAAGATCGCCAACACCGGTTTAACTTCCTTGTAAGCATATGCAAACACATGAGAGAAGGGAAGTGCAAATGAAACTCCTTCAAAACTAAAAATTTTCAGTTGTGATTGTTCTTTCCAAAAAAGAAAAGGTGAAGATGTAATACTTAATTCAATATCACAAGCGATATTATTATTAACTCGTCTGAGTAATCATGCCTTTTCTTTTGTCATGTGACAAAGATGCATTCACACACATATGTACCTAGAATTCATATAGTTCTACGGTTGCGTAAAGACTCCCGATGAGCAACCGCCATATTTATTCACAAATGAATCAGGCTCATGAAAAAGAATGTGGATATGAAGCCCATTCCACAATCACAAATGAACACCGTTATTTAAAACACGTGAAGCCCAAATGTATGTTCAAATGAAGAAGACAATATTAGTTATAAAAAAAAAAGTGTTCTAATGAAGATGACAACATAGAACCTGAGCATTTGGACCAGGTTGACTTCCTACTGCATCCCTTCTAGCAGATCTGTCTCCACCTCTAGCAGATCCTCTGGTGTCGCCCTGTCCAAGTTTACAGTTGGCTAACAACATTTAAACAGAAGCATACAAGAAGACACAACACAAACATACAAATAATCAACGAAATAAATAGATGTTAAGAGTAACAATTAAACTAGAGGAGGAAAAGGGTACTTACTTCCCAGCCGAGATACCAAGACCATTCAGAGAAGATAAGGCATAAAGAAAACAAAGAAAAAATTAAAAAATGTCACCGAACCTTTAAACAAATAGGCATATTTTGGATATAAAATACTTTACTATGCTAATGGTCATTTGAACGTGAGAAAAGAATTACAGTTACAAGTAACAAAGATTAGTATGTCCACTTACTCTCCACACACACTTCTCACCCACTTCATTTTTCATATATATTCATACACTATACTATAATGTGGAGAGGTCAGATCATATAGTACAATCGAGGTCTCAATAGGCCTATATAAAAGACTTTGAAGATCAGTTTTTTCATTACTTGGGAACTCAAGCAAAGGGGTAAAATCCACCCAATGATTCTAAACAAATACTTGGTTTAGATGAGTTGATGTTTGCTTTTGGATCCAAGCTTAATTTTTCTTTTTCCCCATTGTTTGAAAATTAAGAAATTCCCACATATTTATTTAAGACTGCAAAGAAAATCCCGGGTCAAACGCAGAAAAAATCCTTTCAAATCAAGCCAAAGGCGTAATACGTAAACTCAAACGTCAATTTCTTTCATTTTCCTATCTAAACAAATGAGACAAGCCAAATCAAACGATGGATTACCTCTCTATATCTGTGCAAGTACACCTTGAGTGGTTCAATATAATCTTTCAAACTTGGGGTCGCGATCGCCTGTGTGCCAGATCATCCCCATTAATAAATTCTTCTTCTCCTTCTGACACTTATCACTCACCCTAAACAAGAAACAATTTCAAAGCACATTCTCGCAATTCTCAAAACCAAAACCCTAATTTCCAAACTATTAATTGATTTACACATCTGCAAATCTACCCTGCCTCCATGTTAGAACATGAAGTAATCCACTTTTGTAATATATAAATGTCATTGATTATTCGAAAGAGAAGGTTATTTTTGAAATAAAAGATGGAGGATATATTGTCAACAATGGATATAGTTTAGGGTTAAAAGAGTGAATCGTTGTAATTGCACACAAATTGGGATAATTTTCATCCCTTTCAATCGATACACCCAAACACAATAAAAGGAAAATAAAAGCAAGAAGAGAGGAAGATCCGCGCACTCGTCAGTGATAAACTGATGAACTTGAGACACACTCCTCGACAAGGTCCTTAGCATCCTTGGCGATCTTGCCATTAGCCTAAGAACGCCTTTTCATGATTCGCTAATGTTTGCGATCGTATGCATCAGCCCCGCTCGCGAACGTCATATGAGGGCTCGGGTCCTCGTCAGTTTACGGGCTACCGCCGTGGGTACTTCTCGCGCCGACCATCCGCCATAGCCGACTGGAATCTCTAGGTTGAGAAAGAACACTGGAAACCTTAAATCCATCGTAGGACCGTATGTATAGAGAAAGAACAAGTTTGAGAAAGAGAGCGCACCTTAGAGACAGACTGTGTCACATCAAGCTCAGATCAAGCTACACGAAGGTGCAGGAGAGAGAGAGAGAGAGAGAGAGAGAGAGATTTGATGTAATTGTTTTCTTTATTGAGAGAGATCGACGCCGAGAATGGAGAGGGAGGAGGGAGAGGAGATGCCGAGAAGTATGTAATTATAAAAAGGCGTTTGTTTTCGCTGTTTATCACACCATCCGTTGTTTTCTCACAATTGGCTCGCTACATAGAATCACGTCTTCACGCCTCCTCACCAATAATTTTTTATTTAATTTTACTCCCGAAAATATAAATAAATTAAAAAAAAAAGCTTATTTTTTCCAGCTACGAGTCAATAATAGCTTTTTAAAAACATAACAAAATTATTTTGTTCATTCTATTTCTATACCTAAAATCACCCATTTGTTATAAGTATAAAAGTATGTATATTACTAAATAGATTCATGAATATGAAAAATATCAATCCTAAAGGTTCATGTTTCATCCAATAAACCTTGAAGATTCATTCGACGTACCTTAAAGATTCGTGTATCATTCACTTGCTATATTTTGAAGATTCGTGTATCATTCACTTGTTATATCTAGAAGTTTGTGATTCATCTTATATATCAGAAAAATCCATAAATCTGTATATAATGGTCATTATGGTTGCTTTATGAAAGACTTTTCAGTTTTTCTAGATACATATATTAGAAGCCTATTAATGGGTCTCACTTATGTTCTCAGAATGTAATTCGAATAAATATTTATTTCTTTCTTTTTTCAATATCTTCATCTTTTTTTTTTAATTTTACAACACGTTATTAGCATGAGTGCTTTTATCACTCGGTGAACGAAGTTGATATTGATGATTTACAGTATCTATGTTTACATTTGATTTATCTTTGATTTCATTTTAATAATAGTAGACTTTGAAAAATGTCTTATATTACTAAAAGATAATATATTGAGCTCGTCCTAGATAACAATAATTACTTGAATTGGGCTTTTGATACTGAAATTACCTCATCTCCTCTGACTTAAGCGAAGCTATTGTCTAGAATTATGAAACAAAACATAATCCCTAGCTAAATATATAAAACAAAACAAAAATAATTCCTAGTATAAACTAATCTATCGACATAATCCCTACTAAATAGCTAGAAAATCCCTAGTTAAATGCATGCATAATAGCAATTTAAGGGGCACCAATAGAGACGGATTTGGTTCCTAGCTATTTTAGATAGGGACCAATCCCTAGCTAAATATATATAAAATAAAACAAAAATAATTCTAAGATAGACGCACCACGAAACAATCCTTTGGGCCTAAATAGCTAAGGAAAATTCCCTAGCTAAATGCATATATTTGTGAAAAAATAACAATTTTGCAAGACCAATTATGACGGATTTTTTCCCTAGTTATTTTAGCTAGGACTAACCCTAGCTAAATACATAAATCAAAACAAAAATATTTCGTATGCATCTAACTAATTCAGACGCTATCCCTAGCTAAATAGCTAGGGAAAAATCCCTAACTAAATGCATACATTTTGTGAAACAACAATTAAGGGCAATATTAGCGACGGATCTTTTCCTAGGGAAAAATCCCTAGCTATACATATAAAATTGTAAAAAAATATTTTCAGATCATGATTTAGCGACGGATTTGTTCTCTAGCTAATTAGCTAGGGAAAATCCGTCTCTAAAGTTGTTACTAAATTTGCCGCCAATCTTTTGCGCCAAAATCAACGACAATATTAGCTAGGGACTTTGTCCGTCGCAAATTTCCGTCACAAATCCGTCGCAAAATTGTCATTAATTCCATAATAAAAAATCTCTTGCTATTCCGTCAGCATCTCTCAGAATTAGCTAGTGGATTATTTCCCTAGCTAATTTCCGTAGCTAATCCGATAATTTCTTGTAGTGAACGGTGGTTAACAGTAGGCGGGTTCCATTAGATATGATGGATTCAAAAAGGAAAAGAAAGTATATTGAAAGGATATGTTTATACAATTGTTTTACACAATATGGAAAAGAAAGTAAAGTAAATGTTTATTGAAATGATATGTTTATACAATTGTTTTACACATTGTATTTGAACTATATGGAAAAGAAAGTAAAGTAAATGTTTATTGAAATGAGATGTTTATAGAATTGTTTTACACAGTGTATTTGAACTATATCTGAAAATATTATTTTCTCTATGAATTTACTCCCCACCGAGCCTTTAGCTCACCTTTTTCCAAATGTTTTATAAAATGTTTTCAGGGGCAGAGACCGACGTGCAGTTCGAGCATCCTCCGAGCTAGTGACACTCCGCCTCACGTGACGACCACCTTTTTGAAAATGTATAGTTTTTGTTGTAAATAACTACTGTGCACCTTTATTTGTAATGTATATAGGTTTGAAAAGATTGTTTATATATCTACACAGTTGTTCAGAAAATGATTTTAAAGTTTGATTTGAAATTGGTTGTGGTGGACTTGATGTCCCATTGTTGGATGTGGAGTAAATTAAATTGTTTTATTGTAGGTGTTGTAAATTGGGAAATGTCCGAAAAACAGAGGAAACTTTGCCCGCTTTTCTATAAAATGTTAAGCGTATAAAAAGAGTTTGATGTTGAAAGAAAAGAAAAGAAAAAAGTTTTTCCCACCATGTTTCATAAGATTTTAATGGAAAACACAACTATATAAATGGGTTCGCTCCACGGATTCACTTTTAAAAAGGGTTTAAAAGAAATGTTTTCTCAAATCCGTAAGAGTGCCGGGAGGGTCCCTGCTAGAAAAGGAAATCAATGGGTCCTTCACTCACCTTTAGGCTGCATGAAGGTGGGTGGACTTGGTGGTGGCATGTGGGACACATGGCTTAGCATGGAACATGTGTCAACCACCTTAGAACATGTCTAGGCTTGGTTAGTAGAATGGGTGGGAAAGGAAATCAAACATTGTGAGAGAAGAGGGGAATTGCTGCTTGGAGAAGCAATTCGTGGACTGAGGAGAACCAGGGGAGAAAAGACTAGAAAATAGAGAAGAAAGGAAATAAAAGAAGGAAGGAAGGAAAGAAAAGGAGGAGAAAAAGCTATAAGACCTCCATTTTTTGCAAGGTTGAAGGATCAAGGACTTGATCCCACACACTACAAGAGGTAGGGACTTTGCCTATTTTGTTATTTTCCTTACATAGGGCCATGGAAATGGCATCTAAGATTTGGCTGTGACCTCACCGAGGAGATTTCGTGTGGCTGTGGTAAATGTCATGGTTTTATGAGATGCCGGTTTCGATTTTTTTCCTTCGACCCCTTGACTGTGTTCTAGACATAACTTGGCCATAACTCATTCGAATTGAGTGATTCTAGTTTATGGATAAACTAGACTTAGAGGAGAACATATCTCTTTGAAATAGGTCTACTCAATTGACTTTTCACTCATAAATGCATTGGGTGCTCGAGCAAGGTTCAGCAGCCTATGTCGTTGAGATCCCATGACTGTGTTTTGGCCATAACTTGTCCATCACACATCATAATTGAATGATTCTAAGTTCTGGGTAAACTAGACTTATAGGGGAACATATCTCCTTGAAATATGTCTATCCAATTTCCGACTCCTCAATTCGTAAATGCATTCAAAGCGGGAGCTATGTTCAGCAAACTTTCCCGGTCTTGTTTGAAAACTAAGTAGCCATGTTTAAAACAAAGGTTTCCAAAAATGTTTTTCTTTGCTTTTAGATTAGTTTTAAAATCATGGATTTGTGATGCGGGGTTAATCTCTATACTCCGCCATATAATGGTATGAGGCTCAATCTTAAGCCATCGCGGAATTGTGGATCAAAGTGTCATCTCTTCGTTAAGAGATGACATGATGATCTTATTGTGTGTTCCAAACAATTTGAGTTATATGTATTTGCTTCACTATGGCCATGTTTTGGCATGTTGCAACCTGTAGGACCGAGGTGCTAGGTCCCAACCAGAGACGTGGAGCCATGACCTCTATTCACAGATAATTGATGTTGGGAGTTACTGAATGTATGCTTGCATGATGTATTGAATTGATGGAATTTTAGCACAACATGTAAATTGATATTGAACTGAATATATGAACCGTTATGTGCGATGTGACATGAGGGTTCATGGTACACACCTAGTGTACAAGGTAAAATGTCCAGTGTAGGTTCCTCATACATCGGGCATGAGTCAGTTGAGCTCAGAGTGTAAGGGCACAATCAGACGTGATTGTGTACTACAAATCACCGTATTACATAGGTGTACATGGCACTGATTTGCACGTGTCTGGCTCAATCAAGCGGCTCTGAATGACTAAGTCTAATCGGGTCACACAAAGGTTAAATGAAATGGAAAACGACAGTTGTCGAAATGAGCAAGTGGTGATAGACACCCCTCAAGTGAAAGCGTCGAAACCTCGTTAGATAGCATATCCATCTAGTGGGTCCCAAAATGCCTGAGGGTAAAGAGACCGCTACGAGACAATCAAAACTTCGTCGCCCAAAAGACAATGAACTGATTAAATAAATATCACATAGACTATGGGTCACAGGATGAGAGCTCCGGATCGCTCTTATTGATTTCCCATTGGCACTTGCATCGGGTGGTGGGTCAGAGGTCGACTCCGGTGCTACGGGGCCATGTAGAGTGTCATTCACATGCATGTAGTTTTTCCATGATAGACAATGATGTCTCAGACATGGATTGTGTTGTTTATGTGACTGAAATGACATTTGCATGCGCACCTAGGGCCGAATTTTTGTGAGGTTTTTGCTTCTAATGAGCCGTAAATCACCCCATTCAGGACCTCCCCCCCCCTTCATGTACAAGTCACGCCAGCAGCACGACGCTCCTTAGGAGGCCAACAAATGAGAAGAGGGCCTGTTTTCAAGCCTGATGTATTTTTTGTATATGTATGAGAACTATTACTAGTAATACATCCTCAAGCTTTCAGATATCGAACATTCTCTGGGTTCTAATGCACGCATTCTTACCATATGTGTGAGTGAGGTGCTATAACTCACGTTTTGTATACAGACTGTATGAAGTTATTTTGTGTATTTATGAATTAAATATGCAGGGATGAGTCTTGGTATACGAGACATGTGAGTGCGATATCGTGATACCCGATTTCTATAGATCTCGCAGTTGATCTGGTTGGTTTGACGAGACTTCCTGCCTTCGGGGCGCTACGCCAGTATCGAGCTTAGGCATAATGAATACATAAATTCTATGAGTCATGGGTCTAGGACATGCTATTAACGTGTAGGAGCATCACAGCTTGGTATAGCTTGGTGTCAGGACACCGACCCGGGGTCCATCGACAACCCACAACCTCGCAATACATGTGGGCCATTGAAAGGCGTCTCAATGCCACAAAACAAGTGTCTCTACCCGAGACTCAAACATTAGTAAAAATGACCATGTTGGGCCCATACATCCATACTCACCAAAATATAACCACCTATATTACAATAGTTTCAAGAGTTAACTATACTCTTATACAAACATGTTTCAATCAGAATGTTTATACATGTTTTACAAAAAATATAAAGTCAAAGCCATGTCTGGGCTTCTCGTGCGCCTAGTGAGTGCCTCGCTCTCCGAATACTTCCCGCACCTGAAAGGGATCTCACGACGGTGAGCAATGCCCAGTAGTTATATTTTCCTACATTGGGTTACTCCCCACCTAAGTGCTCAGGTAATGGCAAACACACACATTCAAGTGAATTCCTGATTCCTACTCGAATGTCTACATGCCCAATCTCATGTCTCGAGTCCTCACCGACTCCCTCACACATGCTTATGTCATGTATGAAAATCGTTTCCAAACAAAATATTTGTTTTATTTATGGGAAACCCTGATTAGTGCCCAAAAAGTGCTATTTTGAACCCTATTCAAGATAGGTTTTGGGTGCTTTTTGCGCACTAATCATATCAATTAAGCCAATTGACGGTGTAGTCCACTTAGTACCACCGATGCCATTTCGAGTTTGTTCTCGTAATTTCGTTGTGTCTTGCGCACTCAGCCATTTAGTTCAAATCTGATGTTAAGATACGTGTCGAATACTGAAGATTCACGATGTTTTTAACCATAAAAAATGAAGGAATATATGAAGTGGATTTCACAAGGAGGACGCAGCTGATGCAAGAGAAAATGGATGCAAGAGAAAGGTAATTTTCGCCAGTTTGCTTAAAATTCGCTGTAGATTGCGAAATTTCGCAATCATAGCTAGCCTGCTAGGCTTATAAATTCGCTAGATCATGGAAAATTTCGCAATCATAGCGAAAATTTCATCCTAATAAAGGTTCGAGAATTTTGTTATTAGCTAAATTTCGCTACTTCCAATGAATTTACCGTGCCTAAATGAAAATCTCTAATTCTCGTTATCTCACACAAATTCGCAGGGTTACGAATTTCACGGCCAGCGAAATTCAATCGTTGATACGAATTTCACCCCGCTATCTCCGTGAATTTCGGCTAGGCTAGCGAAATCTCTCGCATACGAAATCAAGCGCCCTATGATTTCGTATTCTCGATCCTAAATCACCCCGCTGCGATACTATTTGGGCTCCTTAAGGTAGTTTCAATATTTTAGGCAATTTTGTATTTTCACACCTGGTTGTACTATATAAAACTCCTCACAAACTTGTAACTCCTAAGCAATCCTTTTCATTTTTATAAATTCTTCAGATTTTCATTTTAGCAGGTTTCATTTTTCTCTTCTCTCTCTTTCTTTCTTTTCATTTTCTAGGGTTACCAAACACCCTCACAGGATGACAACTCAAGGGATGTCAAGCCTCAGCCTTGAAGAGAGGGTTGCTAGCTTGGTTTTGGGGCTACCAGTTGTCCTCTTGTTTTAAATGATACAGACATCGTATTTATGGTCTCCATACCTTCCAAACTAGGTTTAATGCCATTTGCACGTTGTTCCTTTGGTCAATACTCACATGCTTTAGGGTTCAAAGGCATGCTTGACTGCTAGATGCACCGATATCCTTTAGATGCCATTTACGAGCCATTGAAATGAGGTCGAGTGCTAGGTTTTTAAACTCGAATGGGACTTTGAATGCATAATACTTGTCTTCAGACCAAATAAGAGTGGTTCTATGGTTAGGTTTTATAGCTAAACAAAGATCCTGCTTTGGTCGACTCATATGTCACTTGCCATAACAATGCGAGGAAATGACCGAGGGGACACTTCATTACCCCCATGTTATCAAGCTTAGTGACCTAAACCTTCATGTTACCATTTCACACTTCACTTTCAGCCATTACGCGAGTCAAGAACAAACAACTTCCCACCGCTTTTGAACCAACCGTAAATCCAAACAAAAGCCTCACCATTTTCCAAACACCGATGCAAATCATTCATGGGATGAAAACCCATCCTCGTTCGAATTTAATCGCTATGCCGCAAAGAGTTTGACTATGGCGCAGGAGGAACCAAGGATAAATATTGTTGATTCCGAATCACCCTACCGCGGGCACTAATCAAATGGCGCCGCTGTTTCCGGATGGTGCCAAACTACGATGATGAGTTGATGTACTTGTAATCCACATTACAAGCGCCGCGACCTTTCACCCTTTGATCAGTGTGCGTAAACCGCAAGTTTTCTTCACTGCAATATCAATCGGCTTCTTTTGTTTCTTGTAGTCGGCTTGTTTTAACTAACACCGACCTTTTGCCAAGCTTTGTTTATATTTTCATAGTCTCATTTTGTGTAATGTGTTTACGCAAAGCACGGGACGTAGGGACATCGTGTGTGACTACAAAGAGTGAGTGCACCAATTGAACAAGGTCATGGAAATCAAGCACAAAGGACCAAATGGATCCTCTACCCGAGGAATGTGCTAGAAGTCAACAAACTCCTCCATGAATCAAATCCAAGATACAGATCGACGAGGAACACATACACCCTCCTAGAAAGCTGCCCCTCCCGCATCATACCTCCGCTTAAAGATGTGGCAAAGGAGACCCTACCTAGTGCCCCGCTCCCACCTTCAGGTATATGGAGAATGAAAATCCATATTCACACATACACGGGATTTTGAGGAGGTATGCACTTACTTTCAAGGAAGGTATAATCGACATGATTTGCTCTGCTGAAAGCATTTCCACTGACACTCAAGGACAAGGCCAAAATATGGCTCAACTCACTGAGGCCGAGAACGATTAGAAATTGATCTTCAAGCTGAATTTTTGAAGAAATTCTTTAGTGCAACAAAGACCAACAGTTTGAAGAGACAAATCTACACCTACTCAGCCTTTGACAATGAGAAGTTTTATCAGTGTTGGGAAAGATTCATGATACCACGTTTCTCATTCACATCATGGTTTCGACACTGATGTTAGTGAATCATTTCTATAATGGTATGTCTCCTAACATGAAGCACCAGAAACCATGTGGAGGTGATTTTAAGTAAAAATCCAGATGAAGCTATGGATTTCTCGAGTTATGTGGCTGAAACTTCCAAGGTTGGGATGAGCCAAACCCGAGAGAGGTGGAGAAATGAGGCCTCAAGACACCAGGTAAAGGAGGAATTCTCGCAGACTTTCGAGACATGGAAATGAAAGCAAAAATCTCAACCCTAGCTAGGAAGGTGGAGGAGCTAGAAGGAAAGAGGCTCCATGAAGTGCAGGCGGTGACTGAAAACACTGCACATGCCAAACCATGCACCAATTTCCAATCCACTGCCCACCTAGAAGAACATTATCCAATAGCCCCTTCAGTGAAGGATTTGATGTCAGAATATGCAAATGTCGTAGGTCAATACAAGCCACCACAACCTAATGCCCCGTATGGTAATACCTACAATTCCAATTGGAGGAATCACCCTAACCTCTCTTGGAACCCAACTTCTCCCGCTTATATGTGTCTCTGTGCCAAACAAACGCTTGGTTCTCATTCAACCATGTACCCACCATCATCCACTTCTCCAAATTTGAACAAGCGATACTCGAATTCTTGAGCAAGGTGGTAGGCAATTTTGTGGAAGAACAAAAGGGATCAATGGCACAATTGGCACAAAGGATCGACATCGTAGAAAGTACACCGAACAAGAGAATACGTGGGCTTGGAGAGCAATCTTAATCAGAAAATGCACAACCTCGCAAGATTCAATCACAAAGATCAACAATATTCTGAGGTACAGGAGAGGAAGGTTCCTTCCAACAAACACTCGCAAATCCGGGAAGGAGTCCATGAGGTAGGTTCATCCAAAGAATTCAAAGAATGGATGAGGTGAAGGCTATAATCACCTCGAGGAATGGAAGAGAAACAGAGCAACCAAAGGCCTAAGGTCAGCTGGCTGAAACATGCAAGGAATGTGAAGTCGAGCCTCGAGAGTAATCACGTGAGGACTCAATGAAGCACCGCATGCCACCTCCATTTCGTGCACTAAGAAGCACGAAGAAGGCATCCCAAGAGTGTGCATCCTAAAAGTCCTAAGCAAGGTGGAAGGTCAACATACCCTTTCGACATCATCAAACAAGTCCATGCCTGCAAAGCCAAGGATCTTTGTACAATCAAAAAGGGGGGCGGCATCGAAAAAGGCATTTTTTAATCGAAAGTCTATAATCCGTAGCAAGAACCCGCTATACAAGGATCCGGATCTCCACAATTTCGCCAACACGGCTGGACTCAGACAAAGCACTGCAGATTGTGGTTGGCAGAACCTACTGCCATACTCAGTGTATAAGCAGTTAGGTTTGGGAGAGCTTAAGCCAACCAACATCACTCTTTCATTGGCCGATCGATCGGTGAAAATTCCTAAGGGAATAGTTGAGGATGTGTTGGTAAAGGTAGACAAATTCTACTATCCAGTAGACTTTGTAGTGCTTGATACCGAGCCAATAGCAAGTGGACCTAATCATGTGTCATCCCGAAGACCATTTTGCCACGCTGCAAGAATCATCAATTGCCAGAATGCGGTCATGCAGCTTACATTTTGCAATATGACATTGGAGCTCAACATATTTCACTAATCACAAGCATAACCAGCGGCGATAAGGAAGGAAGCGGCGAAGTCTCGCTTCACCGGGTCGACGCTGGGAAGCAAAAAGGTCGATGACTTACGTGAATTGATCGACCAAGGTTGGAAGTTGTCATCACTATCACCGCAGAAAGCAATTGGTCACCTAAAATCACCCGCGGATGAGAAGATCACATAGATCACATCGCGCAAGAGTACACGCCACCGCGCGGTTAAGGAACTCCTCCTCCTCGACTTCATAAATGAAGTTGGTAAAATTGAGCCGACGGCGTTCTCTAAAACCAAATTTGCAAATAAACATTTGGTTTTTGTTTTAAATTGGTCATTTTTCTATTTTTAGTAACTTTCCCGTTTTAGCAGCTTTCCTATTTAGGTAACTCAAATTAATTTTATTTTTTTTATTTTTGTTAAACATATTAATTAATATTGATTATTTTTTGTTCTAATCAGCCTAAATCAAATTTTGTTTCTCACAGTGTCGAAGGCATTTCGGCTTATTATAGCTAAATGTGCCCACGACTCCTTCTCATACCCTTCAGGCTTATTTAAAGAGAGGGGGTCCTTTGGTCATAGTTCCAACAAATTCTCTCTCCCTCTCCCCTCGTGAGCTCGCCCGTCCATTCCCAGCCTCCCCGCCGCTCCACCAGAGCCCCCGCACCGCAGCTCGCTCGCGCCCGAGCCACACACCGCAGCCTCGCAGGCACGAGCCACTCGCGCCCTCGCCGACCCGGGCCGCTCACTCACCGCGCCGCTTCAACCACACTTTACCGACACCGCCGCCATTATATACACAAAGACAAAGACCCTCCCGAGTAATGCTCATGCCAAGCATTCAGTGGAGATACAAAGGTGTGTTGCGGATGTCGGCTCCTGCTCATTAGCCTCTACACGTATCACCTGAACCAGAGGTCGACCTTCGAGCCGAGACTACTCTTGTGAAAGGAAGGTTGCCACCATGCCCACATCATGAGTCACCCCGCCTCCGCATGTTCCCGACCATGTGACGAGCCACAGCTAGCAAAGAAGAAATTCTCCTTGTACATGTCGCCACGCAGCCACAGCTCTCCTGGATCCCACCACCACGAGACAGGTGGTCACATCTCTCGTCCCAACTCTTCCTATCCCTATTACATGTCTATGCTCTTACCTTATGGTTATAAGAGTGTTTTCTCGTTATGTTTTGTATAGTTTTCTTATTATCAACTCCGCTCTACCGATTTTGTTTAGTAGATTCATGTATTAGCCAATAAGAGGCAGTGGATATTTCTTTGTATGTTTAGCTTTATTTCAGATAGCCATATTTTGGTTATATATCAAAAGTTTTGCAAAGACTATTTGCTGTAGCTTTATTATACTTCAGGCAAAGTACTTTTTGTGTCTTTATTTTGTGTATCTACTGCTTTTCAATCGACAATTGAATTGCTTTAATTGAACAATTGAATTGCTTTTAATTGAAAAAATTTGAAACCTTGGTTGTTACCTTAATGTTAACAAGTCCACGATGATTTAGGTTTTCAGTCAGACTCGAGATTTTGGCGTTTTCAACCTTGAACATTCCCTTAGCTAATTCACACACCGCACACCGACACTCATTAGGGTCGTGAAATTATATACCTCCTTTCGCTTGCAAAGCACCCTTAGATATGTTGATAACCCATAATAGGTTTCAGGATAATTCTATATGAAGACCAATATGTTTGCTTTCCAAAAAGGAAAAAGAAAAAGCAAAAAGAAAAAGAAAAGAAGAAAAAGAAAAATAAAAGTAGCTAGGTTTGGTGAAGTCGAGTTTTTAGCATTGCACCCTACATAGCAATCAAGGAAGAAAGAAGAGTGTAGCTAGTCCTATTTAGGTCGGGTCGCCAGCTTTTTAAGGCCAAGGCAGCTGTGCTCGGGGGGGAGGAATAGCTTTGCAATTTATTGGCTCAACCAGTTACCTTAGGAACAATTAGATTTTCGTGGAAATCTGTGTTGATTTTGAAATCGCATTGCCCTAAAACTCGTTTGTATGGTTTATGTCTCTCATGTCGGTTTTCATATTGTGGTGTAAATTATTCATGCTAAAGGTAAGGCTTAATTCCAGATATTACACTTTTTTGAACCACATATACTGAGAAAGCACCAAGATACATACCCTTTTTGTTTTAGCATTGCTAAGGACTAGCAACTGCCTGCTTTTGCGTGATTAGGTGCCCAAAAGTGCTATTTTGAAACCTCATTCAAGATAGGTTTGATGCTTTTAAGACTAATCATATCAATTAAGCCAATTGACATGTGTAGGTCCAATTTAAGACCACCGATGCCATTTCCTTTCGAGTTTGTTTTGCAATTTCAGTCTTTGCGCATCTCACCCATTTAGTTCAAATCAATGTTAAGATAATGCACAACACTGTAGATTCACGATGTTTTTAACCATAAAAATGAAGGAATATATGAAGTGGATTTCCTACAAGGATGATGCACGGGATGCAGAAAAGTCGATGCAGAAAGCAGAATTTTCGCAGTTGCAGGGCTTCGCTGATCGCGAAAATTCCCGCATCATAACTAAAAATTCTCGCAATCCTAGCGAAATTGAGAATTTTCGGCGGCTAGCGAAATCTCCCTCGCAAATTAGTTTAAATTCCCATCGCAGTTCAGCTTAAAATCCCACCCCGCTATCTCACACAATTACACGCCTAGCGAAATTATCGTTGATAGCTAAATTTCACCCCCCGCTATCTCGTGAATTTCGCTAGGCTAGCGAAATTTCTCTAGGCTAGCAAAATTTTCGCTATGCTAGCGAAATTCCCCTGCATAGCGAAATTGCTGCCCCTATGATTTTGGTATTCTTGATCCTAAACGACCCCGTTTTATGTATTACCATTTTGGCCCTTATGTAAGCCAATATTTTAGGCAATTTTGTATTTTCACACCTGGTTACTTATATAAACCCCTACAAACTTGTAACCCTAAGAACTTTTCATTTTTATAAATTTTCAAGAGCCTTTTCATTTTAGTGTTTCATTTGCTCTCTTCTCTCTTCTTTCTTTCATTTTTCTCTACGCCAAACACTCCTTGGTTAGATGACAACTCAAGGGATGCTTCATGCTTCCCCAGCCTTGTGTTACGAGGGTTGCTAGCTTGGCTTTAGCTACTGCAGTGTCAGTCTCTCTTGTTTTAAAATGATACGAGCTGCATTTAACTATTCCATACCTCCTTCCAAACTAGGATTTAATGCCATTTAATGTTGTTCCTTCGTCAATACTTGCCATGCTTAGGTTCGCAGTATTAATGCTGTATGCACCGGAGACATCCTTTAGATGCATTACGAGCCATTGAAATGAGGCTGGGAAAAGGTGGCTTTAAACCGAATGGGACTCAATGCATAATAATTTGTCGTGACTCAAATAGGAGTGGTTCCTAGGTTAGGCTTTATAGCTAAACAAAGATCCGGCTTATTTCACTATATGTCACTTGCCATAATGCGAGGAAACTGAGGACAATTCATTACCCCCCATGTTATCAAGCTAGCATCCTAAAACCTTCAAGGTTACCATCACACTTCACTTTCAAAATGCACATGCTTAGTCAAGAAACAAACAATCTTCCACCGCTTTGAACCAACCAATCCAAACAAAAGCCTCACCACTTTCCAAACACCGATGCAAATCATTCATAGGATGAAACCTATCCTATGTTCGACCCTAGACCGCTATGTCGCAAAGAGCTTGACTACGCAATAAGGAACTAAGGATACAAATATTGTTTGACCCGAATCACCCTACCGTGGTACCGAATCAAACCTCCAATATATAACACGCTGACAATCCTCCGAGGTGAATTTGTCGATAACTCTCCGAAACAATTCATGTGCTCTCCGACGGAATTGTTGACGATTTCCAACAAATTCTTCTGACAACTTCCGATAAAATTATTGACAACCCTGGCATTTCATGTCATGCACTCACGCCTTACTATTCTAGTGGTGTCCTAGTGCATATGAAATAATATGCCGACCATTGAACAATTCATGTTAATATATCAAGTATAAGAAAATTAACACACAACAACGTGTTATTCATCGTAAGCAATAACACAAAATCGCCATGGGCCAATAGAAAATCCGACAGCCTTTAACTCGGGTATTGTCCTAACTCATCACAAACACACAATTGGGGACTCACCCAGCAGTAGTCTCCAACTCCACCTCGGACTGCCCAATGTAGCCCAAAATTTATAGCCTTCACCCCACTCCGGGATTGAAACACACCAACCATTTGTATGGTTCTTAAATAAGAACTAAACCAAGTAGAAGAAGAACTCCCTACTCCGAGTCGTCGAAACTCCATACTACCCCAGATCCACACGTAGCTCAGCCGGGATCAACTTTTACTCTATCCGCTTGAATTGATAGACCGATCACCGGGAAATCTAGAGAGAATGAAGACTCTCTCTCTAAAATTCTCTTCTTCTTCCCTATTTCTCTCTCTTTCTCTCTTTTTCCTTCCCAAACCGGTTGGGAGAAGATAGGTCAGGCGGATGTCCTCTCACTCGCACATGTCCACTCTCATTAGTTCTTGGATTACACCCTATCTACTTATCCATCTACCATGGATTTTTCACTCAATCACATGTTGTCACATGTCTCTATGGGTCCCATTTACTCATGTTGATTCATTCTCGCGACATGACATGGCACCCTCGAGCCACTTAAAATGAGCCAAGTGTCCCGCAGATCACTCCTAGCGTTCCTCGAAAAACGTGAAATTCCCATCGGCTCTCGAAATTCAACGAATTGACGTGGTAGTTTGATTTCCATGAGATGATTCAACCTGAAGTTCGCTTTATTCATCTGAGATTTAGAAAATTTTTTGATTTTGACCAAAGTACCATTTTACCATTTTTCATAAAATTATAATTTTCCGGGTTTTACAAGAAACAGTTATGCTACCTCAGGCTTGGAAATTTATATCCAGATCATATTTTGGTATCAAGGTCTAGGTAGGAGGTTACCTAGGAGTCCACTGGACATGATTAGATCACAACATGTATCATGGTGTTTTCAGGTATGCTTTGATTTTATGAGCGTGATTGTGTGTTACAAATACGTGGATTATATATGCGGTAGGATGTATATAGGAAATGCAAACACTGTGGTTGAGAAACGTAACCTTTAGGAGTTCTGGAAACGAATCGCATGGTTCGATATTAGGTCTATTATTGGCTGGCATGTACGCCAATAATAGGACACAAAAACGACAGAAACTTGCCGCTTGACTTTGCTTAGGATGGCAAGGTAGGACGGGGGGCGTAGAGGTCGTCCACGGGGCGATGGTCGATCGCCACCTGTTTTTTATCAGTAGGCCTTCATAGAGGCCATGGGTGCCGTGGATAGCCACTACTAGCACGTGCCACGCAAAATAGAGGTCAAGGAGGTGCCAGAATCTCTGTGAGGTTCAAGGCACATCATCCTTGACGCTCACACAGACCCATGGTAGCGATCACTGTCTCACACAGAGGATTCTTCGAAGCTATGGAGATCACCTCCCTGGGATACTACTCTGACACTGTCACCCCACCCTCAGGGTGAGTCCCGTGATTTGGTGGATCAGTCATGACTCAAGGACTCGAGACTACATGGGATGATTTTCGCAGACCGTCTACGGAAGCACTTTCGACTTCCTCGCTATACGCTAAGGCTTGGGAGTTCCCTTGTTAGATAGGACAATGACTGTACTCGAGTACGTAGCCAGATTCACAGAGTTGGCACGTTTCGGGGATGATTATGTAGCCACTGACGCGACCAAGGTCAGGAAGTTCGAGGATGGGCTAAAGTTGTCCATCCGGGGTAAGATTATAGGGCATAACCTACAGGATAAGGACTCGAACGGTCGCGACAAATTTTTGATCACGGAAACAGATGACGCTCATAGATTCTCGATGCGTGCCGCGATAAGAAGAGGGGGAGCCGCTTTCTCTCGCTTAGAAATAAGTAGGACTCGCTCCACAAGGATTTTAAGGGCTGGTCGCCGACTAACAGGCCAAAGTCGTTCCGAGTTACCAAAGTCGACATATGACATGCTTCCACCGCCATCACCGAGACACATGAGGCGAACTGTCTCTATATACTGTGGGTTCTCAGATCACTGACACCACAACTCCGACGACAGTGGGAGATTTAAAGCAGACCGGTGATGAAAATTCCTCCCACCAAGACGGCCAAGGGAATGTGCATCGGGTCAGGTGCGACACTGCATCTGCAGCCTACAACCAGCCGTAGGGCTAGAGTATGGGCTGAGGTCGAGGCAGAGCGTATGTACGAGACTTCAGGACTCATGCACATGTCTATAATAGCATTCGCAGACTGAGGCAGCATATCATTTAGTGATTCAAGGTATGTTTCTACTCTTCTGCCAGGGCAAGGGGTGTTATTTCGACCAGGTGCATCGTATCTTATTGTTGCATCTGCGGTGAGAGCATTGAGCTTAGAGGTTAAGACCTTAGATCGAGCCATCAGATGCGAGTCTCCCTGTGGATTCAGATTTAGAATCGACCAGATATGCCCTAATGTGAGTTAGAGATCTCCTGACTTAATCACTGGTGGACCTTCAGTCATGGACATGTCGAGTTCTGTCATCCGACTGACAGCTTGAAGGTACATCAGTTGTCAAGTAGATCGTGACCAGATGAGTTACCGCTTACACACCGTACGATACTGTGGTTATGTTTCAGGGGAATAGCACGATGTTTCACCCTACACCGTGTACGATTCACGTATGGCATGGGAAGTCGACGAGTCAAGAATACTTAATTCTGGGAGGACGAGGTAAGACAGACATGAGTCTACCTCGGTGGTTTAAGTAGTACGAGGATGTTTTTTCTGAATGAAAGCTACCAGATTACCTCCGCTTACATGATGTGTACTCTTATCGAGTCGCATCCCGCACGTCGCCCATTTCTATGACTCCGCATAGGATGGCGCCTATAGAGTTGCAGGAGCTCAAGGTCCAGATACAGGAATTACTAGGCAACGGTTTCATTAGACCGAGCACTTCACCATGGGGCGCTCCTGCTCTGTTTGCGAAGAAGAAGGATAAGACCCTACGATCACAGATCTATTATGTATAGTCATCAGGTTACGATCAAGAATCGCATCCACGCTAAGATTGATGACTTGTTTGATCGGTTGAGGGGGACGCGAGTCTACTCAAAGATAGACCGTGACCGTTACCATCAATTGAGAGTTGTGAGTGCGACATCCCTAAGACATCGCTCAGACGCTGGCATGGGCGCTTTCTGAAGCCATTTATGATGCTCCTTTTCGATCACGAATGCACCAACAAAGATTCATGGATCTCATGAATAGGTGTTCCAACCCTATTTTGCATCGCTTTGTGGTGGTCTTTTTGTCGATGACATCCCGATCTACTCCCGCCGCAGGTGGAGCATGATGATCACTTGAGAATCATACTACGCCTGAGGGATCAAAGGCAACAGATGCCAAGTTCAAGTAAGCGAGTTTCTGCTTGTCGAGGCGAGTTTCCGGGACACGTGTGTCGCCATGGGACGTGTCGCTGACCCCGGGAAGGTCGGTACCGTGATGAGTCGAGACCAAGTCGGGCCTCATACGCAGCTGATCAAGGTATTATATGGGAGGTTTATAGAGGATTTCTCCCGCTAGCGCCGCTTATGACGCAGATCGACCCGTATGAGGTCGTTTTATGGAGGACTGTGGCGAAGGCATTCTATTACACAAAGAGGAGGCTTACTTCAACTCTTATACTGATAGTCCCGGAAAGGGGACAGAGGTACACTGTGTTTTGTGATGCCTCGAAGGACGAACTGGGAAGCGTCTTAATGTAGTCCGAGAGAGTAGTTGCTTATAGTTCCCAACAGTTGAAAACCATGAGCAAAATTACCCCATGCATGACTTGGAGTTGGCAGCCGTAGTCTTCTCCTTGAAGATTTAGCGCCACCACTTATATGTTGAGTAGTTCGAGGTATTTTCAGACCACAAGAGTCTGAAATACATCTTCACACAGCGAGACCTCAACATAAGGCAGCCAGATGGAGTTTGAGCACATGACTTCACTTTGCACTACCATCCCGCAGCAAATGTGGTGGTTGATGCACTAAGCTGAAGTCACTGGAGTACAATATAGCTCCTCAGAGTGGCGCGATGCTCGAAATAAATAGGCTGCTCAGACACAAGACGATGAGCAAAGCTTGTGGTACCCGATAAATACACATTCGAGCAATAATTATAAGAGAATTTAGCACATCCAACACCATAATTCTACCCACATTTGGCATAAGGATGTGTACTTTTAATTTCTTGTGTTTTTAGACTTGTGCGTGTTTTTCGTGTTTAAAACATAAGTGTACAAGGATGTATGTCCAGAAGCCACCATGAAGCATCGAGGGATGGGCTAACAATTGATGAAGTCTGGGAACTCCAAAGAATACAAGGAAAGCACCAGAGGACCAAGTGTACCTAAGACATCATTAATGTGTACCTAAGACACCTCGCGAAAAACGGCAGCCAGGGCAAAGGCACTCTAAGACACCTCAAATGTGTACCCCACACATGTGCAAAAATGAGATTGCTCAAAAGTACAATTTCAACCCTACATTAGATAGGTTTGTACTTTTTCAGGCATTAACTGCGTCATATAAACCAATTGAAGGTTCATGTCATCTTAGTAACACTTATGCCATTCGGGAGTATTGCTTCGTTGTTTCAGAGGTATTTATGTAATCTCTAGGCTTCAACCACAATGCAAATGATCAATCATGAGGCCTTAAGTTTAGTCTCAACATCAACAAGCCCAAAAATCAATGGAAAACAAAGGAAAAGCGGAGGAAATGAGATGCAAATAAGATTGTGACGAGAGGCATGCAGAACAAAGCAAAACAGAATTCAAGAACCTCGTTCTCGCAACCACCGCAATCTTTAGCGAATTTCGCAACCGCTCGAAAAACTGCTGGCAACCTAATAAATGAAGAATTTCTCGCTAGCCCACTCTAAAGACTGCTCTTAGCGAAATTATCGCTGCTTCACAAAGATTCGCTAGTTTATTAAATTCTCGCTAATGCAATGAATGCACTTCTTAGCGAAATTTCCAATTTTCGCTACACTTGCCAAATTCGCTAGTTAGCGAAATTCTCTACTCCAGATAAACGATGCCTCATGCTTTGTAATTAATGTCGAACTCGCCTTCAAACTTGGCGATTACCCAATTGTCCTTGTATAACTTGCTTCAGTTATTGTGGTTTTCGGTATTTTCATGCCTTGAGAATAGCCTATAAATACCCTCATGTTTGTAATAAATGGTAGGTGGATAGAAGGAATACAAGTTTTTGGTGATTTGTGTTATTTTCTTTTATCAAGTTAGAATAAATTGTTTTATTTTTAAGCTTTGCTTTATTTTCTCTCTCTCTTCTCTCTCTTTCTTTCTCTTCTTTCTTTCACTTTCCGCCGCTAAACACACCTCGAGGATGACAACTCAAGAGATGTCGCTGCTCTCCTCAAGGAAGCTAGCTTTATGGTGGGGTTAAGCATACTGTCCTCTTACTAAAAGTCACGTAGTGTATTTATGGCCCTTATTTTCAAAATTCATCAAGATAACACGTGGTGTTATCGTTCTCGCCAATACTTCCATGCTTTAGATCCAAAGGCTTAGTGACGTGCAATCGTGGCTCTGTGATGGTCCTTACTCTCCTCGAGAGGTAGCATTTACATGTTAGGTTCTTCAAATTGTGGTTAAATAACATCAATTTTTATTGTTTTGGCCAATACTTCCATACTTTTGTGTTCAAGGTTTCTACATGTAGATGCGCTCGTGATTCTTTAGATGGTCTTTACTACCTTAGAAAAATGATAAAAGGAATGTTAGGGTTTTAAATCAAAAAAAGGGGCCATAACTGCATCCCGTGTCGACTCACACAGAGGATAAACCCGAGGGACATGTGTTTGCCTCTAGCTCACAAGCTCTGCGTGACCTAAATCTTCAAAGCTTAATTTCTTCACTTTAAATTTCGCTTACCATTTCCGCTTTTGCAATTTCCAGCTTAAACCATTTACGCCTGACACAAACTAAAGTCCAAATAGAAAGCTCTACTTTCGCACTTATGCAAACCATTTCTGTGGATGAAAACCCATCCCCGTGTTCGACCCTAGACTACCATACTCGTTAAAGAGCTCGACTACCAAGTAAGAGGGAAGGAACCGTATATAAATATTGTTGATTCAGCCAAATTTTTACCGGCACGACCGTACCGCGCCGCTACGGATGGTGCCAAACTACTAATGGTAAAAGTTTAAGAGTACTTCATGGATCCACATCACGTTGTTGTAACCTTTTTAATTTCGCAACTCGCCAGAACTCCGCGCTTAGCAATTAGCAAGAATCGCACCGTCGCTCATTCGGCTATTTTTAATTCATAGTTAATTTTAACCTTTTGTAATTTAAAAAAAAAAAAAAAAAGTGCCTGGCAGACAACTACAGGCATATTTCGGCCAAGCAGGATCATTTATGGGTTGTTTTCAGGTGGCCTTATTTCAATCGCAGGATTGCATTTTCCAGTTGGTTTTGACCGAGAGAAAAATGGAATCCCCATATGGAGAGCAATACGCCTCGTGAGGTAACCTCAGAGCTTACATGACTATGAGGGATTACAGAACCTTCCATACCGCTGGCAACAACCCGTAGAGAAATCCAAACCCACTAGGTCTATGAGGGACTATAGACTCAATGGATGAGTGCACCCGTCTATGCTGGTTCCTCAACTTATGCACCTCCCCGAATTCTCCATGTTATGCCCCCACTCTCAAAGAAGAATACCACCACCCTTATCCTCGTCAACAAGCCATCTCGAATTTGAGCAAACAAGCGGACAATTTCACAGAGGATAATAGCGGTGAATACCAGCTATCAGTGGAAACAGACGTTGAAGAGCTCCCTGAACAAGAGGATCGATGGACTTCAAAGTGAAATGGAGCTTAAATTGGACAACTTGCAGTGTTCAACTTTAAAGCTTGCCCAAAGAAACGATCATGCAGAGAGAAAGAGAGTCAGGCAGGATGAAAGTGCCGATCGAAACACTTTGGGCGAGCAGTTCAATCCGCAACCTCGGGAGGAATTGAGTGAATCATTAGAAGCTCCCAGAACCCGCAGATGCCCAAATAATTTTTGGCCTTGGACAAAAGAACAACAACCGCCTTGATAATCGAGGAGAGTAATGATAAGAAATGGAAGAGCCCCAAGAACCTATCCTTCAACCAATCCCTACTTGTCAATCCTAAGGCCACCGCCCAACCCAAAAACAACCCCACTCGGCAATGGCAAGACCACCCCATGCCCCACGCCGCTGTACATATTGCCCACACCCGCTAAAGCCCAAAGCCAAGAACACTAGCCTCCTAAAGCTAAGTCCAACTCCACTGTCGCCATGTGAATTCAGAGATTAAAGGCCTATGTACATAAGCTCTGCCACTACATCAAAGGCATGCAACCGCTCATACTAAGATGGCATGCTGGTCGGGTTCCGTGCCGGCTCTGCTCGAGCACCCGATCCCCAGATTTAAGCCCACCTGCCCAGCCAGCCTCCTCGATATCCCCGGGCAAAGAGCTACGCACTACCACCTCACCACCACCACAAAGAAATAGGTGGTTCAGTTTCTTTTTTATTTTTGTTTATTTACCAGCTTTATCAACTGCCTACTAATTTCGTTTAGGATTTATGTATTAGCCATAGTAGGCAGTGATAGTTTTGTGTTTAGCTTTGTATTCAAGTATTAGCCACTTTGGCTATATCAAAAGCTATTCAGTTTATATATATACACCCTTTTGAAGCTGATATCATGTTTGTGCCTCCACTAGGTTTAAATGTGTTTTTCTTTTCAATTGAACAATTGAATTGCTACAATTGGACAATTGAATTGCTTCATGTTGAGAAATTGAATCACTATTTGTCACTTATATGCTAGGACAAATTCCATGCTTGAGACAATTTTTGGTCAGCTGAAGTTCCTGCATGCTCAACTTGAAATTTCTTATGCTAATTCACACACTCACGACCTGCGCATCGCTCCAATAATGTAAATTGTGCCTTCTTTCACTTTTGCAGTTCCATTTCAGTATGTCACTACCGATAGTTTTGAAATACCTACATTCAAGACCAATGTTATTTCAAAAGGAAAGAAAAGAAAAAGGTAAAGAAAAAAGAAAAAGAAAATAAGAAAGAAAATAAAGCCGTGAAATTCGCTTCAAACCCGAGCGCACGCCCGAGGGGTGTATATTAAAGTTTTGAAACCCGATGCCCTAAGCCCACTGGCCGAGTCATCGACAAGGTTCAAGCATGGGTGGATAGTGAAGTTTAATGACTTGTGGATGCTTAATTTTCAAGCCATTCTGAGTCCGGTGAAGCCTTTGTGAGTTAATGTGGGTCACTGATCCTCGCTCGATGCCCTAAACCTTAATCGCTGGGAGTCACCTGGGTGGACCTCGCTACACTCCGACTTTGGTGAAGCTCCGATTTAAGTATCGCACTTCACGATGTAGATGAATAAAGAAAGAAAAGTGTAATCTAGTCTCTATCTAGGTTGTTCAACTTAAGGCCATGTCGGCAGCAGTCGGGAGTGCGGGCAATTTTCGCGCTTTATCGTTTAATCCGTTACAAAAAGAACCATTAGACTTAGTGGGAAATCTGCTTTCGAGAATTATGGATCCAATATTGACCTCGAATTGTTCTTGTATGGTTTTGATTCTTTCATATCGGTTTACAACTTTGATTTCAATTTCTAAAGTTAAGGTAATGTATATATGTATATAAACCTCTTAAACACAACCTTTTTGAAAATCACCACATGCATCTCACTTATTTTCGTGACGCTAAGGACTAGCAACGCTTTGGTTGGGGGTGATTAGTGCTCAAAGTACAATTTGAACCCTATATTAGATAGAGTTTTGAGTACTTTTTGTGCATTAATCATGTCATATAAAACCAATTGAAGTGTTCATGTCATCTTAGTAACACTTATGCCATTCGGGAGCATAAGCTGCTGTTTCCTTCCTCCATCCTGTAGGTATTTATGCACCCTAGGCTTCAACCACAATGCAAAATGATCAATCACGAGGTTGGAAGTTTAGTCTCAAACATCAACAAGCCCAAAATCAATGAAAACAAAGGAAAAGTGGAGGAAATGAGATGCGCTGAAGACAAGACGAGAGGCATGCAGAACAAAGAAACAGAATTTTCGCAATCCGTTCGCAACCACCTCGCAATCTTAGCGACTTCGCAAATTGTTCGCAGAACCGTTCGCAACTCCACGAAAATGAAGAATTTCGCTAGCCCACTTCAGCAATCGCCTCAGCGAAATATCGGGCCGTCATTGAAGATTTCGCTAGCTTAGCGTAAATTCGCTAGCCAGCGAAATCAGACCTCAATAAATTTCCAATTTTCGCTACACTTGGCCAAATTCGCTTAGTTAGCGAAATTTCTACCGTGAGCGAAATGATGCCCTCGCCATGCTTTGTAATTACCGCCGAACCGCCTTCAAACTTGGTTTTCATTACCTAATTGTCCTATGAATCCTAGCTTCTCTAGTTATTAGGTTTTGGTATTTTGATGCCTCATATGAGGCCTATAAATACCCCTCATGTTTTGTAATAAAGGAGAGGTGGATAGAAGGGACACAAGCTTCAGATTTGTGTTATTTCTTATCGCTTTTGTAAATAAATTGTTTTATTTTTAAGCTTTGCTTTTATTTTCTCTTCTTTCTTTTCTTCTTTCTTTCACTTTCCTTTCGGCCGCTAAACACACCTCTCGAGGATGACAACTCAAGAGATGCTTGGCAAGCCTCCTTGAAGGAAGCTAGCTCAGTGGTGGGGTTAAGCATGTTGTCCTCTTGTACTAAAAGTCACGTAGTGTATTTATGGCCCTTATTTTCAAAATTCGCCTTGCATAACATGGATGTTATTGTCTCGCCAATACTCCATGCTTTAGATCCAAAGGTTTAAATGATGTACCGTGGCTCTGTGATGGTCCTTACTGCTTTGAGGTAGCATTTACATGTTGGGGTTTCTTCAAATTAGGTTAAATAACATTGACTTTTATTGTTTACAATACTCTCCATACTTTAGGTTCAAAGGTTCTGGGTGAGAGATGCGCTCGCGGATTCTTTAGATGGTCTTACGCCTTAGAAAAATGATAAAGGAATGTTGTCAACAAAAAGTGGCCATAACTGCATCCCGTGGTCGACTCACATAGGAGGATAAACCCGAGGACATGTGTTTGCTCTAGCTTGTCAAGTCGTGACCTAAATCTTCAAAGTTTAATTTCTTCACTTTAAAATTTCCGCTTTACCATTTCCGCTTTTGCAATTTCCGCTTTAAACCATTTATGCCTTGACACAACCAAAAAAGTCCAAATAGAAAGCCTTACCTCGTGCACTTATGCAAACCATTTCAGGATGAAACCCATCCCCGTGTTCTAATTCCTAGATTCACTATACCGGCAGCAGCTTGACTACTGGGCAGAGGAGGAACTTAGGTATATAAATATCAAGGATTCAAATGCCCTACTCGTGGGTACGAACTAAATGAATAAGATGCAAAGTGTACCGCACATCATTAAAGTGTACCTAAGACACTGCATCGGAATTCGCGAGATTTGATCAGATTTGCTGAATCGTAAGGCACTCTTGTCAACTAAACTAATGGGAAAATCACATCGAGCGGAGTGTATAAAAGGGAAGAAATGAATGTTATAAGGTAGCTTTTGACTCGGTACAGTTTTTATAAGAGAGGAGTTCTTCATTGTTTCGAGTTGAATTTTATAGATCCAGATTGAAGACTCTCGTTTCTTGGCGTTTTGAATTCAAGCATATGTGTAATCTTTCAAATAGAACTATTTCGCTTTCAATCATAGTATTTCACATTCTTCATTCTTAGGTTTTGCAATTTAATTCTGATTTTCTAAAAGTATTATTTTTATGATTAGACTTTCTTCAATGATAATTGTTCTTATAAGTTCCATGGAGTTCTAAACCCTTAATGCCGGATTCTACAAGTGGGAAACTCACCTCATCAAGGTATAGTCCTCAATTCCTCTTGAACTTCAATGGATCGTGTGATGCTAATCACTTGAAAACATTTTGTAAATCTTTGGCCAGATATTCGACAACGTGTGAACGAGATATTTTCAGACATCGAAGCCAGGTTTGATTACAAATGCGAGCCGAGGGTTTATTAATGGGAACAAGTGCTTAGTATTATTCAATCATCTTATTTTTCAAAGACATTTAAAGATACCTTCCATCAAAGACCATTTATCAATGGTTCCTAGATGAGTTCAGAAATAAGAGGCGGACTTACATGATTAGAAGTGAGTGGAACCTTAAAATCCCAAAGAATTGTTTTCTCGCTTTTAAAACATTCAAAACCAATCAACCATTCAATCAAAACAACACAACCCTACAATTCTCTTTAAATCACACTTTTGAGAGAGTACCCTACTAATCAACTAAATCGCACCACTCCCCGTGGAGACGACTGGGTGGATTCCCACAAGATACAATGTTAGACAACTCGTAATTCCTACGCTTAAATAGAATTCAGATACGAATAAGGACAAAGCATTTTGGCGCCGTTGTCGGGGCGGGCTACCAACTAAGTTATCCTCAAGAGAGTTAGAGGTAATTTGCAATTGCATTGCAAATCCCAAGACGTGCTCTCCATTTTCTTTTATTTTATTTTGTTTTGAGCGGTGTCCAGCAGAAACGTTGGACGAAGTAAGCATAGTGCATGTCGGTTTTGGCTCGCAACGAGCAACACCGACTAGTCAGAATTATATCCCCTAGAAACTTTGAGAGATCCATAATAAGCCAAGTGTCTCAAGATAACATTTTACCTCAAATGGACAATCCTGAGAATCAGCAACATGTATTTAATGAACATACTCAAGGGATTCCTGTTAACCCACAAGGATTCCATGAACCTCCACAACGTGGAGGTGATGTTACACTCCCGGTAACCCCAGTGCTAGGAGGTGGAAATGGTAACCTTCAAGAAAATCACATGTGGTCCACCCCTCGGCTCCTTGCCTAACATAAAGAACTCCCCGAGAAATCCTACAACCTTAAAGGACCACAACCACCTTTCGTGATTCGCCTCCGAAGAGGCCAATCAATTTCTAATGAAATCGAAATGATCCGCTCTTTACCGACATATATCAAGGGTTCGACCGAGAACCCTACTCATTTATGAGAGATTTCAAAGATGCTTGCGCAGTATTTCTCTCTACCGGCTCTCCCCGTCTACATGTAATCTGCTTCTCGTTTTATTTCCTTTTGCTTTAAAGGAGAAGGCCAAATTCTGGTTTCATTCCCTAGCACCTAACTCAATCTTTACATGGGAAAATATGCGAAATGAGTTCCTCAACAAATTTTTCCCTCCTATCGCACTCAATGCTCATGCGAGCACCGTAATCCTTTCCGAAAAGTCGGGTGAACCGCTTGTCGCGCATGAAAGATATAAGGATCTCCATGCTATCCCTCACCACGGATTGATGTGTGACAAATATGTGCGCATTTCTACTCGATCATCCTGAATAATAAACAAGACATCCAGTGATGTGTGCAGCGACCCATGAAAAGAGTGCCGTGGAAGTAATTCAACTTTTGACACTATAGCAAGAGAATGCTCGAATCAGAGACTAACACCCTCCATAGACACCGCAAAGTGCACAAAGACATCGGGTGGCGAATCCATCACTCTCTAAGAGAGAATGATGAGTTGCAGTTTAAAAATTGCCAATTTAACAAGGAAATTGAGGCCATAGAGATGAAAAAGGTACATGAGGTAACTAAGGTGCCTCAAATACCTTCAGACCCATCGGGATCTGTAATGGAGGAGCCATGCATCATATGCGAGGTGATCCCACATTCAACCATCAAGTGCCCAAACCTTCCTGCTAAAGCAGTATTCAACAGAGTGCCAATGCCCTTAATTACCAAAGGAAACCTTCACCTCTCCATACCGAAACATATAATCCTCGATGGGGTAAGCACCCAAATTTTTTGTCAGAGAAATGAAGCGAGGCTAAATAACTTGCCAAACAACCAAGGTCCTATTACCAAACCATGGCTTACAAATTCCATTCCACCATTTCAAAATCAAGGCCCCCAAGGGTTTCCTGTGAACCCTAATCAAGGTTTCACCACCAAATCAAGGAACTCACCACCACAAACTATCAACCTCCACATAAGAGAAGTCTGGGGAGACATAGTCACACGTAGCCTTCAGACAAAACCCAACAATCCACAAAACAGCGTAACTCCGAACTGCTTCGACGATGTGAGATCTCGATAACCAAGTTAACCTCGTTTATAGGTAGTTTCAACAAGAAAAAGGAAACTTTCATCTCAACCCATTCAAATCCACAAGGTCGTAATAACAGAGGAAGTTCGTAATCGAGGGTACTTTCAATCGTAAGGTCAGTCACTACTCCAAGCGGAAAGCGTAGTCGACAAAACTATTCAAACTAAGGAACCAACTCAAGAGTCCTTCCAAGTGAATTGTTCAGAGAGGATGAGTTGGCAGACAAATCTCATGTCCCTAATACGAATGATATTGATGATCAACCAAAGGACGACAAGTCTACCCATATCCCTCCATCTCCATACCCTCATAGACTGAGAGCATCGAAGAAAGTGAATAACCATTTGGAGATTTATGAGCTGTTCAAACAAGTAAAATTGAACATTCCCTTGTTAGATGCCATTAAGCAAATTCCATCATATGCTAAATTTTTAAAGGACTTATGCACTGTAAAAAGGAAATTAGGTGTCAACAAGGAGGCATTCATGATTGAACAATCTACTCTCTAATTCTAAACAACTTCGCTTCCAAATACAAAGACCTGTGAAGTCCTACTATTTCTATTGTAGTGGAAATTCAAAGTTAGCATGCTTTAGTGGACTTAGGGGCAAGTGTTAATATGTTGCCTTATTCAGTATAAGGGACTCAGGTTGGGAGAGAATTAGAGCCAACCAATGACACCCCTCCAATCACAACCCGTAGTGTGCACCTAGGGAATAGCGGCGATGTTTTGGCACAAGTGGAAAATTTTACTTCCCTTCAGGATTTTGCTTGTGCTTCGACACTCAACCGTGGCGACCAAGGAACCTGCCTCCCGCACTTCGTCGACAATTCCCGCAACCGCAATGCCATTATACATCGTAGGGGAGGGCCTAATGACACTATCGTCAGGGAACACACTCCGTTAATCAATATTTTCACGTAATCAAGGGAATGGGGATGAAGAAGATGTGTGTGAAATTAACATGGTTGGATTCCATGGTACAAAGATAAATTCCAGATAATACCTCATGATGATCCTCTTAAGTCATGTTCGTCAACCCGAGTCGGGACGAGGTGCGACCACACGAGCGAATTTACACTCGTAATCGAGCATACGATGTATCGGAAGTTAATGGGTGGACACCTAAATTCAAATCCATTGCCACCAAATGAGGACAAGGCATTGCCTTCTGAGGAGAGGCCTCCTAAGCTTGAGCTAAAACCCTTACCAACACACCTCAAATATGCATTCTTAGGGGAGGAGGAAACTTTTCCAGTAATCATATCTTCCTCCTTAGACTTGACTTAAGAAAATCAACTTTTGGAGATATTGAAAACCCACAGAACTGCTTCTAGCCGACACTGTAGATATTAAGGGAATTAGTCCTTGATCTGCACACATAGAATTCACACTTAAGAGGATGTTAAACCTTCTAGGCAGCCACAGAGATCGATTGAATCCAATAACGAGTTAAGTGGTGAAAAGGAAGTGTTAAAACTCGATGGGGGCGATTTACTCCTATTGCGGATAGTAAGTGGGTTAGCCCAACACAGGTAGTTCCAAAAAAATCTGGAGTCACAGTGGTCCCTAATGAAAACAATGAACTCATTCCTACTGCGGTCACTTCCAGTCGAGGGTGTGCATGATTATAGAGTTCTTAACGCGGGTACTCAGAAAGACCATTTTCCTCTTCCGTTTGTTGATCAAATGTTTAGAGTTACAGGCATGAATTCTATCGTTTTCGATGGGTATTCAGGTACAATCAAATTGAGATAGCTTTGGAAGATCAAGAAAAAACTTGCATTCATCATTCTGTACCTTCACCTTTAGAAAATGCCCTTTCGATTCATGCAATGCACTCTGAACCTTCCAACAATGCATGATGGGAATCTTCAAAGGACATGATAGAAATCATATCGTGGATATTTTCTCGATGATTTCTCGCTTTTGGTGACTCATCTCGAGAACTCGCTTAGAGAACTTACGTAGAAGGTTTTCGGGAGAGGTGTCAAGAGAAAAATCTTGTGTTAAATTGGGAAATGTCATTTCATGGTAACACAAGGAATCATTTTAGCCATATAGTATCAAAAGATGGAATTGAAGTTGATAAGGCCAAAGTTGAGCTGATTTCAAACCTACCTACTCCTAAGTGTGTTAGAGACATAAGGTCATTCTTGGGTCATGCTGGTTTCTATAGAAGATTTATAAAAGATTTTAGTGCTATAGCTCGACCCTTATGTACTTTGCTTGCCAAAGATGTTCCTTTCACATGGTCACAAGCTTGTGACATTGCTTTTACTAAACTCAAGAACATGTTGTCACCACTCCATCATGCGGTTCCTAATCGGGACCTTCCATTTGAGATCACGTGGCGACGCTGATTATGCCATGTGGGTCGTGTTAGGACAAAGGGAGACAAAGGCTTTGTAATCTACTATGCCAAGAAGACACTAGACTCCACTCCAAGCAACCACAACCACCGAAAAGAGTTTCGGCCATTGTTCGTGACTAGAAAATTCAGGTCATACATCAGAGGTTCTCCCGTGACCATCTTCACGCATCATACAAATTCTCAAGTACTTGCTCTCAAGAAGGATACAAACCCCCGCTAACTAGGTGGATTTTATTATGTCAAGAATTCAACTCACCCACAGACAGTGTTAAGAATGTGGTCACGACCATTTATCTAGATTGGCCTGCATCCAACTCCCATGGCATACCCATAGGTGATAGTTTTCCGATGAGCAACTTTTGCTTCGTTGCTCCATGTGCGCCGACATTGTAAACTACCTAGTAATCGCCGATTCCAAATCAATGGATTTCAAGAGAAAAGAAATTTGCTTTATTGCATATTAAGAAATACTACTTTGATGATCCGTATCTGGTTTAACATCGCCTCTGATCAAAATAATGAGAAGATGTACCCAATGACGAAAGCAAGTGAGGATTTTAACTTTTGCCATTCAAGCTCGGTGGAGGATATTTCTCTACCAAAGATCACAAGATTTTGCAAGTCGGATTTTACCGCCCACTTTATTTAAAGATTGTTTTGATTTCGCAAACTTCAGGTTCAATGCCAACAACTAGAGGGTCATTAAACGAAACATGATGCTCTACCCCAATTTTAATTATTATTGAAATTCTTGATTGCCGGGTATAGACTTCATGGGCCTTTTCCCCCTTCAGGTATCTTTACATTCTTTATCTCACATTTATGTGTCTAAGTGGGTCGGGAGGCGATTCTAACGAGAACCAATGACCACAAGGTTGTTTCTTTAAATTTATAGTGAACATATTTTTTCTCGCTGGGAACACCTCGTGCAATTATTAGTGATCGCTCCATTTTGCAATCGATCTTTGAAAACTGCTAAAAATATGGAGTCACCCATAAAGTATCAACAAACTTACCACCCACGCACTAATGGTCAAGCCGAGCTAGCTATCAGGAGATAAAACATATTTCGAAAACGGCCGCCTCGAATCAAGCAAAGATCGGGTCACTCCGGCTCGACCGATGCTCTCGCCTACCGCAGACCGCTTAAAACTGCTTCGTATGTCTCCCCATAGGCTTATTTATGGAAAGGCTTGCCATTTACCGCTTGAAATGGAACACCGGCCATCGGGCTATTAGAACTTTTAATCGATTTGACTCGCTGTGCTGTACGATTGTTGCAAAATTCGGAATTTAACTCAAGAATCGCGGGAGAGTCATATGAAAGCTCCTAATTTACAAAGAAATGCGCCAAGTTGTTCCACATGACAACCTATTGCTAGGAAAACTTTCGATCCCAACCGTATAGGTCACGTGATACCTCCCGTCGTATCTATTTCCGGCAAGCTCGCCTCCGTCGACTGGCCCATTCATCGTTATAGTTTATCCACATTTGGCCACTGGTGGAGATTGAAAAATCCCGACACTGGAAAGAATCCTTCAAAGTGAATGGCCGCACTCAGAACCATTCCGAGCATTTCAATCCTCAAGGGCATAGCGGTTGACTGCACCCGCCTCAGGATTCTCTTCCAAGTAATCCTCATTCTCAACTTGTTGTATATAGTTTTGATTTTGTTTTATTTTTCATTCTTGCTTTCTATTTCTGCTTCACTTCATTTGTTCTATACGCTCCAATTTCTGGGGTACTTTAGTTTCTATGCATCAGGATAAATGCTTGTTTCGTCAAGGGGTAGGTGTACACTGGTTGAACGTAACTATGCACTCGTTATATGTTCAGTGGGTCAAATTTTTCAAAATATGCCTCTTTTGAGTATTATGTTTTACCCGCAATGTACATACCCACATGATTTCATACACTCTCTACATCATCTTATCAGATGCACATCTTAACTGAGCATACACAACAAGCTCAGGTTCTTCCCTCGCGGATCATTCCCTTGCATTCTAATTCACTCGCTTCACACAAACCACACTTATGGTAAAATTTTCTCCAATCTCACGCTTTTGTTCCCCATTTCAGCATCACCCTAGCCGTCATGTTAACTTCATGCATCATAGTCTTTATGGAGCATCTCGCATAATTGGAAAGATTAGAGGCCATTATTTCGCACACCTCGCGACCAGATTGCCTCATCCCTTTAACCCATTTTGAGCTTAAAGTTGTCAAGTCCATTCGAACTCCTAGGAACCCCGAGTGTTGTAACAACGCTGGATCCTACTGAGAGATCGAACATCCCAAGAATGAATTACAAAGGACTAATTCTACTATCACACTACAATAGGAATCTGAACAAGAGAAAAAGTGAATATGCAGCGAAGCCCGGGATGAAAGGCAGTTGAAAAGGCCAAATTGTACATCGGCACCACTGATCCAAAGTGAAAAATATATAGACATATATATTCAAAAATAATAATAATAATATATATATATATATATATATATATATATATATATATATATATATATATATCGCTTTTGAACAAGTGTACCTTACACCCTCTAAACGTGTATCCACAACTTACTCGAAAAAGATGTAGCGGGCAGTAAAATTCTAAGACATCATTTAAGTAAAATTTATTAATCTCTACTCAAAAATCCGGCAAGAGTTAAATGTGTACCCCATACCATTTAAGTGTACCGTACACCCTTGGCCGGGATTGGGCAAGGGTTTTTTAATCCAAGAGTCATTTTTCACATTCCAAACACTCGACTATCCACAAGCCAAGCCCCAGCCGCTTGTCTCTCACAAGCCTTCACAAGCCCTGGCCGCTTCCGCCGTAGTTTCCAAAGTGTCCGGGGCTCCCGATTGTTTGTCCTGCAAATAACAGACGAAAGTGGTAAGCCCCACAAATCCCTACTAGCATCAAGTGGTCTCCTCGGGTTATACGGGCTCGCTTTTATCGATTTGGCCGGCATTATCTCGCACTTGGTGGTCGGGAGTCGCTGTTAGTACGGGCGCGAAAATGTCGCCCGATGTGCACGGCCAGCCCAAGGTCGCTCGAGACAGGTTTTGGATTTGATGATATATATCCGCTATCCGGGCCGTTATTGCCATCGCCACATATCTATGGCGCGTCTAAGAATGCCTGAGCTTAGGCATCCTGGCCTCTACGACAAGCCGTGAAGAAGAGAAAACTGATGCCTCCTGCAACCAAAGAAAAAGGAAGGGAAACGAATTGCATCCTCTTCTCGAAAGCGAGGAATTATCTAACAGTTGATGACGCATGAAATAGAAGTTTATACCACAAGACCCGAGTCGCACCAAGAAAACGGGCTCTCAATAATCGCGAACAGGGGTTTTCATTGGCAAAGGGGTAAAATTGAGACATTCTATACTCACCCCATCGGGATTATCCAGAACGTAACATGTTTCCTTTTCGCGGGCACACTGATGTTCACGGATATTTACCTTCAGTGGTTCGAGAGTTTTATACTAATCTGAAGGAGAATCAGCGGGTCGAGACCGTATTAGAGACCCCGCCATGGGTAAGCAGCTCGATCACCCCCGATTCGACAGTTAATATCTCCTACACAGTGTCCGCCCGATGCCCTCGCACCGACCATATCCACTGTGTGGCTATCACCGAATTTCGATGCCCACTTGTTCATCGAGGCTATGGTGCACTGTCCTGCGATCCATGTGAGTTGACGAAAAGCACCACACCTGAAAGCCTCAAACCGTAATATGCCCTGATGAACAAGATCATTCACGATAGAATTGGGCCTAAGGGAAATGAAAAATCCCCCAGCCGAGAACAGATCCAGTTTTTGTACGAGGTCATGACTGGGAAACTCATTGATTATGCATTAGTCATATGGTGCGTAATGAGAGATTTCTTACAATATTCACATGAAAGCCGGCATATTCCATTTCCTTCGCTTGTGACTAGTATTGTGGAAGCTGCAGGAATGAGAGGAGTGCCATGAAAAGAGGGTGTTGCCCAGTCAGCCTATCACAAATAAAATCCGAGGCCAAGAGCCGAGCCAGATCTACTAAGCCTCGCTTTCAAATTCGCCTCCTCCCGGATCACTTCATCCACGTACTCAAAGACTGATTGAGCACATCCCCGTTGAAGAGGATGGAGCGGCGGATAAAGGGGTGGTTCAAGTGCATTATGGGGAAGCAGAAGCAGCTGGATCGACATCTCTCGAGGCTTGAGAGTCACATTTTTCAGGGAGAGCCAATACGGCGATGCTACTCCATCTAGAGTGAGATCTCGTATAATTAGATGATCAGGTAGACGAGACACATTCTCCTCTCGCGAGGATTTAGGATGACGCCGTGATAAGAGTTTTGTGCCAGATTAGTAGGTGTTGGCACCCGGGTAGTGTATCTACCATGTTATGCCACCCATTTTGATCATTTACCTTTTCTTTTCGCTTAGCCCACGGCCGTTACAAACCTGTTAGCACTCCTTGATTCCAATTATGTTTGTTGCTCTTTCCTACATTATGCATGTAGAGGAAAGCAGTGGGTTAAAATATGTGTGTGTGCCCATATGTTAAATGATTGCTTCCTTTCTATCGATCACTACAGCTCACTATTTGCATGACTACCTTACATTTCTTAAAGTCCATAATCCTTATTTGAATAACCGATTTTGTGTTAGCCTGTTATAATGTTCATTGTGTAAGAATGTGGTCAGGGTTTAAACGAGTCATACCGGTGCATACTAAATGTGGTGAAATATTTTATTCCATAATTGCTATTTTGAGATTCTGGGTAGCTCAATCAAATGAGCTACTTGTTGAGATTCATACCTAGCGGGTAGTTCTGATCTAAATCTTGCTGTGTGGACTAGCAAGATTTAGGTCGTGGTGTGATAAATACACATTTGGAAAGCAATAATTATAGTAGAATTCTAGCACATCCAAATTACAATTTACCCACATTTGGCATAAGGATAGGTACTTAATTTTTGTTTGTTTTTAGACTTGTAGTGTGCTTTTTCAGTTAAAATATATGTACAAGGATGTATGTCCTGAAGCCAATATGAAGCAATCGAGGATTGCTGGAGAACAATTGATGAAGTCTCTGAACTCCAATACAAGGAAAGCACCAGAGGACCAAGTGTACTGCAGACATCATTAATGTGTACTGTACACCTTGCTTAAAAATGGCAAGGCAAAGTGTACCCCAGACACCCCAAAAATTCCAGACACATGTGCGTAAATGGACAGGGGCTGGAAGTGTACCGCACATCATTAAAGTGTACCCCACACCCGCATGAGAATTCAAGTAGATTCGATCGATTTCGAGTTGAATGTAAGGCACTCTTGTCAACTAACCAGAATGGGAAAATTGGAGGGAGGTATAAAAGGAAGAGGAATGAAGGAAGAGGCAGCTTTTGACTTATAGGGTTAGGTTTTCAGGTTTTCATAAGAGAGGAGTTCCTTTCCATCGCTTCGAGTCAATTTATAGATCTAGATCAAGACTCTTGTTCTCGCGCTTTGACCAAGCATATGTAATCTTTCTCAAAGAGAACTATTTTTTCGCTTTCAACTATAGTATTTCACATTCTCATTCTGTTTTGCAATTGAATTCTGATTTTCTAAAAGTATTATTTTTATGATTAGACTTTCTTCAATGATAATTGTTCTTATAAGTTCCATGGAGTTCTAAACCCTTAATGCTGGGATTCTACGGTGGAAACTCACCCTGATCAAGGTATAGTCCCTCAATTCCTCTTTTGAACTTCAATGGATCAGGATGCTAATCACTCTGTGCAAACATTTTGTAAATCTTTAGTCAAGATATATTCTGACAACGCAGAACTAGATATTTTCAGACACGCAGCTTGGATTACAAATGCGAGCCGAGGGGTTCAGATACTGGGAACACGTGCTTAGTATTATTCAATCATCCTTATTTTTCAAAGAGCATTTAAAGATAAATTCTCCATCAAAGACCATTTATCAATGGTTCCTGGGATGAGTTTTCAGAAAATAAGAGGTGGGACTTACATGATCGGCTGAGCGAACCCTAAAATCCTTAAAGAATTGTTTTTCTCTGCTTTAAAACATTCAAACCAATCAACCATTCAATCAAACAACACAACCCTGCCACCCTCTTTTTAAATCACACTGGAGAGAGTAGCCTCCCATCGATCAACTAAATCAGACCACTCGTGGAGATGACCCGTGGATTCCCACAAAGATTACAATGCTAGACAACTCAGAATTCCTACTGGGGAATAGAATTCGGCATACGGTCATGACGGCAAGACCTTGGGAGTCCGATGGCTACGCCCGCCTCTACTGGCAGAGTGATGAGTCCCGGGCGCGTGACACATAGCTAGTGTCCACAGTGGACCCAGTATAATCAAGCATAACCCGACGGCTGGGCCATCCACACGTATGATAGTCTTCTGTGATAGGGACGAGTCAGGTCCCCGGGGCCGACGAATTTGAGGAGGAAACTCAAGGAGTTCCATTGTTCTCGATTTGTTGTGCATCGAAGGCAATAAAATGTATCGTGACCTTTGTCGCGCATTGCTGAGCGTAGACAGCACACGCTGGGGGATTTTGTTAACAGTGTCTCACGAGCACGCAGGTCAAGGCTGAGCACCAGAGGCCAGGAGGGCTACTCCAACCATTGGAAATAGCAGAGTGGAAGTGAGGGCACATCCCGATGGACTTTGTGACTCACTTGCCATGGACATCGTAGGAAGATGATACCTGCATAAGAGAGCGGATCCCGACTCACCAAGGCAAGACATTTGGCCTTACTGATGACCTTCACAATCGAAGGAATTCGCAGGTTGTATATACTGAGATAGTACTCGCTTGCATGGAGTGCCACCATAGTAATTCCGATGTGGGTTCCTCTCATTTACGACTTGGGCTCGAAGAGTTTCCAAAAGGCCATAGTGGACACAACTTTCGGGGATGAGCATTCACTTTCATCCTCGCACTGATGGTCAATCGTAGCTTTAATTATCTCGTATTTTTAGAGGACATGTCATGAAAGCATGCCTTGGATCTCAAGGGTTGTCAAGGGAGACGCATCTTAGTGGAATTAAATTTTTATAACAATAGTTACCGCTTACATATAGATGGCACCCTATGAGGCTCTCTAGCTGAGGCCATGTCGCATCATCCGTATGTCGACAAAGGTGGAGAGAGCTCCATCACCGGTCCGTATTTGATTAGAGATACCTCAAAGAAGGTGGGTATGATCCTGCCGTCTCCCTACCCGCTGCAGAGCTCCAAAGAGTTAAGCTGATATACGACTCACGACCTCTGCAGTTCGAGGCGCGATCATGTCTTCTTAAAGGTGACGCCAAGCAGAGGAGTGACTGTGTTCGAAAAACAAGGGAAGTCAGTCATTGAGATATTACTGGACCCTTCGAGGTACTCTCGAGAGGGTGGACACGGTCACAGACAGCCAAGATTGTCAGCCGAGTTTGTCGAGCGTTCATGAGGTAGGTATTTCATGTCACTATGCTCCCGAATTACTCGATCCGACTCCATATAAGAGGATCGCGAGTTTGTTGTTGATGTGGGATGGGACCTTCGAGAGACCGCAAGGTATCAGCGGATACCGAGAGCCGGTTTTATGCTTCAAGATCAGGAGGGGCTTGTGAAGGTGTCAGGCAAACGAGGAGTCGAGGAGGCGACACGGAGCATGAGGACACCGCGCGCCAACTATCCCTTCTTTGCTTCGACGGAAGGTGCGTTTTCTGCATTAATGTTTTAAAATGATTCCATTTGCGATATGCATGTGTTTAATTGTGTGTATGTATGCGGGAATTTCGGGACGAAATTATTTTAAGGGGGGAGAGTGTGAAACCCGAGAAAAAATGTATTTTTCCAAAAAAATGGCAAAACGATAATTTTTTCTGCCTACATGCATAAGACCCTATATTTTCTTCTTTCTAGATCTCGATGATGAAACGGATCGTCGCGGCATCGTCTCACAAATCTAGTCAACCCGTAAGAATCACAATAATCTGGTAGACATTCGATTTTTCACGCATTCCGAGACAGAATGTGCCAATCATGGGGTGTTGTGGACAAGTGGAGGCCAGGTGTCTCACCTTTAGGCTGCATGAAGGTGGGTGGACTTTTTGGTGGCATGTGGGACACATGGACTAGCATGGTACATGTGTCAACCACCTTAGAACATGTCTAGGCTTGGTTAGTGTAATGGCAAAGAAATCAAACATCGCTGAGAGAGGAGGGGAATTACCGCTAGGGAGAAGAAATTCATGGACTGAGGAGAACCAAGGAGAAAGGACAAGAAAATGTTAAGAAAGGAAAGAAAGGAATAAGGAAGGGAAGAGGAGGAAAAGCTAAGACCTCCATTTTTCGTAAGGTCAAGAATCATGACTTGATCCCACACACTACAAGAGGCAGGGACTTTGCCTATTAAGTTATTTTCCTTGCTCGGGGCCATGTAAACGTATCAAGCCGAAGCTTAGTCAGGACCTCAATGAGGAGATTTCTTATATAGGGTAAATGTTGTGTTTGGGGAGATGTCAAGCGATTTTATTTATATTTTTCCTTCAACCCCTTGACTGTGTTCTGACCATAACTTGGCCATAACTCATTTGAATCCAGTGATCAGTTTCGGGTAACTAGACTTAGAGGAGAACATATTCCTCAACAGTCTACCTAATTTAGACTCCTTGACTCATAATGTGCATTTAAAGTGAGCTAGGTTCATGCGCTTCAGGCCGTGTCGAGATCCCGTGACTGTGTTTTGGCCATATCTTGTCCATCAAACATCGAATTGGAATGATTCTAATTGTTTGCAAACTAGACTTATAGGGGAACATATCTCCTTGAAATAGTGCTATCCAATTTCGACTCCTCACTTTAAATGCATTCGGGGCAAGGAAGCTTATGTTGTGCAAGCCATTGTTTGAAAAATCGAGTAGCCATGTTAAAAAATGTTGTTTCCAAAACCGTTTCTTTGCTTTAGATTAGTTTTAAATCATGGATTTTGTGATTTTTGGGGTTAATCTCATACTAGCTTATGATGGTATGAGGCTTGAATCTTAAGCCATTGGGGAATCAGGATCAAAGTGCCATCTCTTGGTTAAGAGGATGACATGATGACTTTACTGTATGCTCCAAAACAATCGAGTTATATGTGTTGTGCTTGAACATGGCCATGTTTCTTGGCATGTTGCAGTCAGAGGACCGAGGTGCTATCTCCCAACCTTGAGACGTGAGCCATGACTCCTATTTGCCTAATTTGGGATGTTGGGGAGTTATGGGAATGTATGCTTGCATGATGTATTAAATTGAGTGAGTGGAATTCTCGCATGACAACATGTAAATGGATATTGAACTGAATATATGAACTACTGTGTTCATTAGACATGAGGGTTCTTGGTACACACCTAGTGTACAAGGTAAAATGTCCATGTAGAGGTCTTCATACACTAGGCATGAGTTTCGAGTGAGTTTCGGGAGGCAGGGCACACCAGACAGACGGTGTACGATTAAATCACCACATTACATGGGTGTGTGTACATGGTACTGATCTGCACTCGTTCGTGCCGACCGTGTGGCTCGAGAATGATGAAGTCCAAATGATAACAAAATAACGTTCACAAAAATGGTATTTCAAAAAGGTTGAGAATAAGTAATTCCTAACCCTAAGTAAGAATCATCAAACCCTTGTCCAATAACCATTTCGAGAGAATGAATGCCATACAAAATTGAGTATCAAAAGAGCTTCCTTCTCGATGACTCAACCAGAAACTTCCACCAAAATCTAAGTGTTTGTTTGATCAGTTCTCAACAATAAACTGCCAAACTGCACTCTTCTGACACAGCTCACGCCCTGACCTAGCGTACTAACCTGACCTAAATAGATCCGGACCCACTTTTATTCCACAGCTCTTTTTGCATTGTAGGGTGCAATGCTGAGGTTTAGATTCACTAAAATCCATATAACAAGGAATCTAAATAACTCAACAATTAAGCCCTAGGGCACCAAGTCATAAGGATCTTTCGACGAAACTCTTTAGGTTTCACCGGACTTGAATGATTTTGAGACTCCGGCACCTACAGCACTTCGTATACCCATCCACTGGGTGTAGCGAGCACTAAGTCGGTGGCTCCCAGCCAGTTGGCTTAGGGCACCGGGCTTTAAAGACTTTCTCTATATACCCCTCGGGCCAGGTACTCGGGTTTCAAAATGGCGTTGCGATTTTCTTCTTTTTTTTTTTTTCATTTTTTTTATAAGACGCATTGGCCTTCTTTCCACAAGGGTCCTTAACCTATTAAAGGTGGTCAACAAAACTAGGGTAGGTTGTGCAAAGTAAAGGAGGTTGCGAAGTTTTTCAGCCTATCATTGAAACCTAATGTGCTCGGTGTGTGGTTAGCTAAAGGTGGAAGAAAAATGGTCGAAACCAACAAGAGTTCAACTGATCATTCACTCAACTAGGCATGGAACCAATCTAACATCAATAGAATTGGACAAAGTTTCAATTTTTTCAAACCCTGATTAATGACACAAAAAAAAAAAATGGGTGCGGTTTTGGACAAAATAAATTGTATAGTATGTGACTTCACAAAAAAAAGAAAACCAGCAAGCCCTTTGAACATCACAAAATGGAGCTTGCTCAAAATAGTAACAAAATATAAGTGCAAAGCCACTTCCTTCACTAACTCCTCGACAGAATATCTCATTGTCATAGCGGTTTTGGATTGGAAAGTTAGGGAAGGAATTGTTACCTCCTTTATGATATGTGATCGTTGTTAGATAGGAGACTTCGCAAGCTTTCCATCGACACCTTATTCACTCCGTTTGGGCTTCAAATGAACAAGTTAGAAGAAGAAAAGAGAGAAAAAAGGTGACCAGTTAGAGCATTTTGAAAATTTCACCTTCATTAAAATTTCAAAAGTGTTCTTTCTGGCTATTTTTGGATTCTACACTCTCTAAGCTTTCAAACGGTACCAAAAACGCCTAAAACGGAGTTCGGATGAAAAAGTTATGAGCGAAACAAAATCAGGAGGCAAAATAGTGGGGCGTGAAATTTTTAGCTATCATATAAAAATTTCGCTACCATAGCGAAAATTTCATAACAAAAATTTTTGCTATGTTTACTAAAATTTAAACATACTAATAAGCGAAATTTAATTTTTTTTGAAAAGACAAATTTTTTAAGAGACAATTTATTTTAATAAAAATAAAAAAAAAATATATTTTTAAATAAAATAAAAGTAATAATAATAAAATTAAAATAAATGACAAATTTTTTTTAATCGATAAAATAAAATAATTAATAATAATAATAATAATAATAAACGATTTTTTTTATAAAATAATAATAAAAAAACAAATTTTTTTAAACATAATTTAATAAAATTTTTTGAAAAACATAAAATAATAAATAAAATAAAATTTTTAAATAAAATAATAATAAAAAATAAAAATAAAAACACTGTGCACAATTTTGTCTTTCCTTGGGGGACAATCTATACATAATTTCGCTCCATAGTAAGAGTATAATTCTGTAAATTCTCTACTTGCTCAGTTGCTCACGATCTTCATTCACCTTCAAAATTTTCACCAAGTAAAAAATTATCTGAAAAATTACGAGAAAAGTGAAAAAACAAGCTAGAGCAAAATTAACTTAAAATTTGAGAAAATCTAAGAAGAAAAATTATAGAAATCCAAATAAAATAAAATAAAATGAAATAAAAGCAAGAAAATTAAAACAAAAGTGGGGAGAGAGTATTTGACCAATTCCTTAAGCCTTTGGAGGTTCTTGGAATTTGGAGCTTAAATGCAGAGGTTGGATGCTCCAATCCGACCGCACGAACCATCCACTATGCCATGCGGTATGTGCGGGTGCCATCGTTTTTTATGTAGTGACAAAGGCTTGTACAGTAGCCACTAATTTCTTGAATTTTTGTAGGACATGCAGTGCAATTGATGTGGCCTTTATGGTAGGTGTTTTGGGTGTGGATTGTGTTGCAGGTGTGGGCAAAATGTACACTTGAGTGATGGAGAAGCTGCGCGGTGGACTTTTGGTGGCTTGGGCGTGCGGTGGGGTTCGGTCGAAATAGTTTGAAACAAGCTCTTGGGGCTCTTCCACTATTTTTTTTCACTGCTCTCCTCAGTTAGCAATGGGGAGATTACTTCATCTTGCATTTTATATTGCTCCTCCTTTATTAGTCAATCAGGCACTCTTTTAAGGATTCTCCTCATTTTGATAAACAAGGCGATTGGTGAGTTTTGGGGATGGATTCCTCACAGGATGTCAATTTTGATCAATTTCCTTTGGAACCCATCGATTTCTTTATTCGAGGAGCTCTCCACTATGTTAATTTCTTGATTGAAGTTTGGACATTCACTACCCTTTGCTCCTCCTTTGAAATTATCCGCACTGTTTTCTCAAGTTCGATGTGCTTGCTCAAATGGAGAAATTAGCGTAATTGGCTGTAGTGGCTGAGTTGGTAAAATGTGGAGAAACAGGAGGTGCAGTTGAGGAATACTATAGGCGGGTGCACTCATCCATTGGTCTCATAATCCCTCATAGACTGTTGGGTTTGGATTTCTCCCAAGGTTGCTAGTTTTGCCATGCTAGGTTTCTATAGTCCCTCATTGTCATGTATGCTATAGGGTTACCCCCTGCCACATGTTGACCATACTGTCCCTCTCCCATTGGGTGTTCCATTTGATTCTAGTTCAAGCCCATTGGAACATGGATTCCTATATGGCAAAAGCGAGGCGACACAAGGCGACCTGAAAGCCAATCCCTGCTGACGCTTTTTTTTCACGGTGAATTGAGGCAAAAAAAAAAGCGCGATAATAAAAAACCACCGGTACCTTGATGGGGATCCTGAGTGTTCCCTGACTCGTCGAATGGCTTAGGCACCATGTCCGACAATAAAAATGTCATTTGATTCGATGCCACAATAGGGTGATCAGGAATCAACAATATTTATTATCCTAAATTTCCTCCTCTTTGTAGTAGTCAAATACTGCCCGAGTATGATCTAGGGTCGAACACGGGGATGGGTTTCTTCGTACAAAATGATTTAAGTGAAGTCGAAAGTGTGAATTGGTTTGGATTTTAAGTGATAAGCAGGTGGTTGTTGGTTGCAAACTGAAAATAAAATGAAGAAAAATAAGAAAAAACTCCTTGAAGCATTGGGCTCTGGTTTTAGGTCTAAGGTAGTGATAGGTCCCAAGTTCCAATTTCCTCGTATTGGGGAGGATGACATATAGTCATCTCTCGACGGATCTTCATTTATCTTTAAAACTAAGCCCTAATAATTTTCCTTTTGATAAAAGCATTTATTTAGCATTTATGGTTCCTTGGTGAAAATCTATCACCTTGACTCATCCTACAATGATTCGTAAATGGAAACTAATAAATCTCAGTGGATCTAATAATAAGCATCCACTGAACACTAAAAGATTACCAAGTATTGATCAAAGAGGATGCATCTACAATGAAAATATAACCCCTTAACCTACCTCTAGTGGCTCGTAAAGAGCAACTAATGGATATCAGTGTATCTAAGCTAGAATACACTGAACCCTAAAAACTCAAGTATTGGCCAAGAGAGTACATGAAAAAGCTTTAAACTGGGTTGAAAATTTGGGAACCAAAATGCTCAAAACACGCCTCACGTGAAAACGAGAACCACCGTGACCTTGGATCCTGTACCCAGCTGACCTTCCCACTTCAAGGAGAAAGGGTTTTGTACTCATCCTCCAAGTTGTCATCCTTAGAGGGTGTTTTGGCAACGAAAGTGAGAGAAAGAGGAGAAAGAGAGAAAATGAGGGCCCAACGAGGGGGCGTATTCCCTTCCTTCCAAAAATTAAAACTTAGGTCAACAGTGTATTACAATGGCTTATATAGCCTTACAAACAAGTGAAAATACCAATCTATCCTAAATAGTATAATTATAATGAGGGTAGAAAGGAGAAAAACCAAAACGGAGTCGTTTGAACACCAAAACAGAAGCAAAAAATTTCGCTATGCACAGTAATTTTCGCTATGATAGCGAAAATTCTCTATCATAGCGAAAATTCAACTATAGCGAAAATTGAAAATTTCGCTATGCATAGTAATTTTCGCTATGATAGCGAAATTTCGCTATCATAGCGAATTTTCCAGCGTAGCAAAATTTTAGCCTTTGTTCATGCTAGCGCTCTTGTTCCATTGCTCCTAACGCTACTCATCGATTCATGTATTTTTGCTTTCTTTTTCCTTTTCTTGATATTCTTTTCTTAATTTTTTGATGCCAATACTAAGTTCTACCATAATTCTTCATGCTTGGAATGACTTGACAAACTTTGCATTAAAAGCTTGCAAAAACAGAAAAATTAGCCACAAAATATGATCAGTAGTACAATAGGGACCTGAACATGTCAATTGGGTTAATTATAACAATTAGTACACAAAAAGCGCTCAAAACCTATTAAAAACAGGGATCAAAATAGAACTTTTTGGGCACTAATCAGGAACATATCTCCTTGAAATAGGTCTATCCAATTTCTGACTCCTTTTGAGTCATAAATGCATTGAAGAGACTATGTTCGAGGCGGTTCTGATGTTTAGGCGAGTAGCCATGTTAAAAACAGTGTTTCCAAAACTGTTTCTCTTTTCTTTTAGATTAGTTTTAAATCATGGATTTTGTGATTTTTGGGGTTAATCTCTATACTCAGTTATGATGGTATGAGGCTTAAATCTTAAGCCATTGTGAATTGTGGATCAAAGTGCCATCTCTTGGTTAAGAGATGACATGATGACTTTATTATGTGTTCCAAACAATTGGAGTTATATGTGTTGTGCTTGAACATGGCCATGTTTTGGCATGTTGCAGCCTGTAGGACCGAGGTGCTATCTCCTAACATTGAGACGTGAGCCATGACCTCTATTTGCCTAATTTATGTTAGGAGTTATGGGAATGTATGCTTGCATGATGTATTGAATTAAGTGAGTGGAATTCTAGCATGACAACATGCAAATTGATATTGAACTGAATATATGAACTCGCGTACGTGGACATGAGGGTTCATGGTACACACCTAGTATACATTAGGCATGAGTTTGAGTGAGTTTGAGTGCAGTGGCACAATTGCATTGCATTGGTGTACGACAAATCACCACATTACATGGGTGTGTGTACATGGTGCGATTTGTAGCTAACGTTTGGTCTTCGGGAGTGTGTGGGCTCGGAGATGGGATGAAGTCCGATTGGGGTCGCCTGATATTAAATGAAAATGGAAAACGAATTGTCGGGCGTAGCAAGTGGGGATAGACACCCCCTCGTTTGAAAAGCACGAAAGCACAGTTGAAGCGGTGTATGCCGGTGAAAGCCGAAAAATGTCGGAGGGTGTAAGAGACCCGCGGTGAGACACGAAAAGTTCTGTTGCCTAAAAAGACACGAAACGATTAAATAAATATCACATAGACTATGGGTTGTGTGATGGGAGTCGGGACTGACTCGGTATTGATTTCCCATTGGCACTTGCATTGGGTGGTGGGTTGGAGGTTGACCCGGTACATGGGGCATGTAGAGTGTCGTCTCATACATGCATGTAGTTTTCCATGATAGGATGCGCGTATGCGCATGGTTGTGTTGTTTTATTAATGCGTGAAATGATCATTTGCATGCACGGTGGGAGTAGCCTTGGTAACACCGAGTCATTGGGAACACCACCGCTTTCGGGTATAGGTCACGTCGCGGGCAAGCGGCGCTCCTGAGGAGCCCGACAGGTTAAGAAGAGGTTGGGTTGTGGCCTTGATGTATTTTTGTATATGTATGAGAATTGTTACTCGTAATACATATCCTGTTTTGTATATTGGAACAACATTTGGTTCTAATGCACGTATTTGTACCATATGTGTGAGTGAGGTGCTATAACTCATGTTTTGTATGCAATTTGTGTAAATTATTTTGTGTTATGAATTAAATATCTTGGGATGAGTCTCGTTATCTACGAAAGACATGTGGTCTGATATCGGAATACTGATTTCCATAGTCTTCAGCGAGTTAACGGGTTGTTGACAAGGCCCTGAGGAGTTTTAGGGTGTCACAGGGATGGATCACAGAAAATATAGTTAGGAGTGTGATGACTAAGTATTTTACCTTCAATTTGAGGTCGGAGTTAAGCCATATGTGGAGTCTACTTATTTGTTGATGGTCGTAGTTTTAAAGACCGCTTAGATATAACCATAGGGTCCTGGTTATAGTGTCTCAACTTTAATACATGCATTCTATTAAAAAAAAAGGTTCATCCTAGACTTTAATTTCTTTATTTTTTTTAAATATTTTTATTCTTAAAATGTTTTTTTTTTTTTATAGATCAATTAGATTTTGAATCGTCAATTCTCGATTTTACTTCATTCAGACATGTGTCTTATGTTGCGCCTTAAGCATTAGTAGCTATTAGAGGCTTTTGCGGCTTTTAGAACTATGATGATTGCATATATTTCCTTTTTCTACCTAAAGGATGGAAAATGAGCATATATAATTAATTTCCACAAGAAAACCCTAATATTTAATGTACCATTTGGGAGGTATGAGTGTTTTATTCATGTATATATGTTTATATATGATGATGTATGCACTTATTATACTCGTAGGAAAAGGGAGACATAATTATTTTGAATTAAGCACGCATTTGGGATCTTGATGGCTAAAAAACAGAGATGGTGGAAGACATTAATATCAAGGCATTTGGGTAATGGACCTGAGTTTTTGATTGAGTGGAAGGAAAAAAAAACCCCATATATCTCTAAGGATATATATATATATATATATATATATATATATATAATGAAATTCATCAATAGACTTTGTGAACATAAAAATAAAAAATCAAAAGGAAGAAGAAAGACAAAAGAAACCTTAATGTTAGGCTTGAGATGATTGTGCCATCTCTCTGCCCCTTCCTATCTCACATTCAGCATATATATGAAATGTTTCCATTCCTCCTCCCATCTTTGCTTTCAGCTTTGATTGAATCAGCAGTCTTCATCATGAGAATGAGAAAGCACGTTGTCAAAGATGGAAACCAATTAGAACAAAACCCGGAAAAAAAATTATACATTTTCATAAACTAGAGAGTTATATATAGATGTGTGTGTGTGGCTATTATTATTATGTTAATTTAAATTTCCCACATGTCTTCTTGATTGTCATTGCCATAACCCTGAGGGGTTTCTTTACCTTTATTATTGTCTTTTGGGTAATAGGAGAAACTCTTTTCTTAGCCAAATTCATACTGATTTTCTTGTACAAACGATTGTCCCCCGTTATGCATGACACTTCATCCAGTATAACAAAATTTATCGGCTTTATTTCTTGACAGTTGAACCCCTTCCTTATGCATCTACGGCGGTGGTGCCGCCTGCGTGTGCTCTACGATGATGATGCTGCAAGCAGATATCCTCCTCCTCCTCCTCCGCCTCATTATTGGTCGAAGAATTACGGCCATTCGGCGTTTTGGCAGGCCAATTCGTAACATAGAGATTCATGGAAGACCCATATGTGAGGTTTGAATGGATCGAAACAAGCGGTTGGACTCCGGTGGAGGTTTTGAGGGCGTGGCGAAGCAGTGATCCCGGATGGTGGAAATCTTGGAAGAGAGATTTTGATGAACAGGGTTCTAAGGAAAACCCACCTTCTCCTCCTTCACCCATATAAGGTGGTCTCACGTAATTCTCAGGGCATAACATTGCTGGCTGAGAGAAGCCGAGATTTTCCTTGTACTTTCTGTCAAAATCCATGAGAGAGAAAAAGAAAAAAAAGCACGGGAAAGCGAGAGAAAATTTTTGTGTGTGTGTGTGTGTGTGTGTTTTTTGGAGCTACCAAGTTTGTTTGTCGTTATCCTTACTCCTTATTTATGTGAGTATGAGAATGGGAAAGCATTTACTATTAGTGGGTTCATCTGGCTAGTTGATTGGGTTCCCAATCAGCGGTCGGGATTGCTCCGATGTTGTGACTTTAAGTTACGTATGGGTAGTGGGATGAGTGGGTCTTACTAAATTTTCCATTTTGGTAAAGGACGGGATGAGTCTTTGTTTGAACCAATGCGAGAGACTCTGACTCGAGGAGTTAATTGTAGTTATTCTGACTTGCTTGCACGACATCCTTCGTGGACCCTGTTGTATTTAAGTATTCCATTTAGGTATTTCCGTCCATTATGCTTCAACACAAAATAGCTGCAATCATATATTACCGGTACAGCGTCAAAGCCCAGTGAGTTTGAAGTTTACTCTTAAGAGTTGTGATGCCCCAGAAACTCAGGGTGTTAAATGCCTTTCGAGATACACGTCTTTGTGACCTCGAAAATCAGAAATTAGGTTGACGACTTGGCTTGAGAATATCAGGTAATTCGCCTTTCTATATATTTTCTTCACAATCTGCAAATTCTTATAATATTTTATAAGAGTTTGATGTATACAAACTCTTTTACGCACCGTACTGACATATATTCAAACTAGATTGTTCTAATATATTTTACAAAAATACTTCTCGAGAGGCATGGCAGGCTTTCTTCATACTGCTGGCCTCGAAGAGTGTCATTTTCGCGTACTGAAAGGAATTGGTCCACGCGGCCAGTGAGAAAAACCCGATAGATATATCTCTACCCAGGCTATATACCTAAGAGCAACATCTGATGCCAATACATGCATTGATACCTATACTCTCACATGCACGGATACACATGTACGAATAAATTATGCCTCGTGACTCAAATCGGTCATAACAACTCCCTCGCTTTGCATAGCGAGTGTGAAGCGAAGATCATGGGTGTCACCGCCTTTGACCCTTTTCCCAAAACAGATTTTTGTTTGTATTCTAGACTACATTAGATACCCCGATGCCTACTTATATCCTTACCGATCTTGTGTGTTATGCATTTTGTGGCATAAAACTTGTTGGCCCCGGACGAAAAGATGTGTCTGATTTATGACACTTATTACGAAGGACGTGTGCAATCCCACGACAAGCTGGCCATAAAACTTGTTGAGGTGACCAAAAGACATATCTGAGTAAATCATTTTCAATTCGCTTTACTTCAAATTTCCCAAGTACGTCGACAAGTAATAAAATCGGATTTAAGTCCGCATAACGATCCCACAGAGATCCCCAAGAATTTCCATCAACTACCCCGACTACCTAAGTCTAGAGCACGCCATTTGGACTATAGTTTACGACATTGTTATCTAACTTAAGAAGTCATTTCAATATAATCGCATATAAAAATTGAAAATCAAGATTCTAGAATCAAGAATAAAGAATAAATGAATAGTGAAGAAACTAATTGGAATGGAAAATCATCTTTGAGCACATTAAGGTTACTACTATTGTGAAGCATCAATTCATGTATTAACACTCGATGAATTTGCTCGTATTTCTGCAGTTTTAAAATCGTCCAACGCGCTTAGCAAAAGATAGTTGGATCTCTCCACACTACACATTTAATATCTAATTTTAATCTACTACAGGAATGAGATAACTACTTTAAAAG